>LPNX011131152.1:165150-242897 GCA_001517045.1 Pseudotsuga menziesii | reverse complement strand
TATTCTCTTGGCGCACTCTACAAGAGATATGTGCACATGGGTTGGTAATGCTAATAAAACTAAATGGAAATAAACTTGATGTCCAGCTTTTAATGTCAAATAAAAAAAGGATGATCTATTAATTATCATGATGTAAAAAAACAAAAACTAGCATTAGTCCATATTAACCTTTGTACTTTTAACCTATGAGAAGTTTGCATATGGTTTTTTTAATCCCTCCTGTTTCTTAGTAGATCCAGGGTTAAGATGGATTTGTGCTAGCTTCTTACTGTTATTGCATCTAATACTTCTGCTTTGGTTATGTGGGTTTTCTAATATAAGTTGTAATTTGTATTTACAGTTCTGGCCAATGTTAGAGAACAATTCTCAGTTGAGAGAAATGATGCAAAGTCCAGAATTTCTTCGGTAGCTAACGAGTCCAGAGAGCATGCAGGTAGATTCAACGATTCACTGATGTGATTTTTTTACTTTTTCCTCTTTTATAATGGAAAAATAACCTTAGTCCTAAGTTTCATATTTTTCCCACCCCCAAACAAAAAGAAAATTGATTCACTTACAAGATTAAAGGTTTTACTGAATAGCTTTCACTAGAGTGCTAGAGGAATATTAATGGCAGCTCTGAAGTTTGAAACTTTCACCCACCTGAGGATCTCCTATGAGAGAAATGGCAACACTAAGTATTCTCTTCATGCCACCACTGTATATTCCTGATGGTTTATCACCCACACCTCCATTGAAAAGATCCACGCTCTTTAGGGATTCTTCTACCGCCTACAAGATCAAGGCCAAAATACAAAACCATTTACTGACAATTCAAACCCAAGTATTGTAAAATCATGCACTTGGGAACAACTGAAGTGAATGTTTAATTGTTGATCTTACATTTTGAAGAGAGACACATTTTAGGTTCTTCAGCCTACCATAAAACAATAGGTGTTCCCTTCCTGTTAGAGTTTCCCAGGTTAAGCTGTGAAAATAACACATTTTCTGTCAGAGATTTTCACCACAAGAAAATGAGCATAATTAATTATACCTAGTAAATAGTAGTTTTCATCCAAATCTAGCTGCATATTTTCACTTTCAAAATAATGCCATAAAATGCACATCATCAAGGGAGTTCCTGAGGGTATTAGTAATTATTCATGCTGTGGACAAACTCCCATGCTTGTGTATATTTTATCCATATCTGTCTGTATATCCATACCTCCTATGTATGCCGCCCCTGACGTGGGAGCCAAAAGTCCAATCATCTGCAAGATATATCATATAACACTTAACCTCTTTATTTTGCACATGAAGTATGGAAAATTGTGTCATTTCTATGCATTTGGATTTAAAACTATACAAAGAAGGGATGGTGGCCAACACTGTAGAATATGCTTAAAGTGGAATTACTGGAGGTTAAATTGCTAGTTTCCTGAATCCTATTTACCAAGTTTGTGGTTGTTTAGAAATTGAAATTTGAGGCAATGCTCAGATGTTACAAAACAAATTTAGTTTCCAATAGATAAGGAAGCTTGTTCACATATTTAAGAAAGAAAATAAACCATGTCGACAGTGTTTATCTTGGAAGAGTCATTAAACTAAAAGCACTGATTGAGGCAGTCCACTCGACAGAAACAATCAATTTCAGATTTTAAAGGTTGCATCTCTTTGTTGAGATCTTTCTTTTCCATAAAATTTTGAAAAAGGTAATCAAGACCAAAATTCAAGTCTGTAGTTTCTGCACTAAATTTTTTTTTTTTCCATCCTCTGCCCTAACGACCATCAGAAGCATGTTGATATTGCCCAGGATTACCCCCCAAGGTCCTATCAGTCCAGGTCACTCTCCAGAAAACATTATTCGATTAAAGGCCAACTCCCTCCTCCCTCTTGTAGCAGTTGCATCATTACTGGGTCTCCTTCACTTTCCAGGGTTTTCCTTGTCCTTCTTGGTATAAGCTACTTGTACACTTATGAATATGACATTTCATTCATACTATTCTTGTATTCATTTTTCATTTCATTTCATTTTAAGGGTGCTTTTATCTTTTTGCACCCTCTTTTTCTTGGCTTTATGTTCCTAATTGTAATCACTAGTTCCTTTGACCTCTTTTAGACTCTACTAGACATTAATACAATGTAATGTCCCCATTTTTTTGGATTCCCCTGTTCTTCAGTTAGAGGTGGCTTTACGAGGAATAAAATGAAGATAACAGTGGAAACGGGTGTTTTGGAGGAGTTCTACAGGCTCGGGCTAGTCCATTCACCATATTTCATTATCAATATCATCTCCGCATAGTTCGCTCTTGGTCCTGCGGCATTTCTGGCGATTTCTGTCGTTTTCAGTTACTATTGAGCATACTTTAGTTAAATACAATAAAGGTATTATTTGGTTCATATTATCTGAGGAAATACCTTCATGTAATAGGTTGTTGAAACCATAATGAAAAGATTTAAAGGATGGGATGATGAGAAAGGATTTCTGACGTCCGGTAATGTCTTAGAAGCCAAGTAAGCACTTTCTGGCATTAAAAAGTAGTTAAACGGGTTATAAAATCATTTTATAAAAGAAAAAGGGAGAAAAAGGAAAAAGTCATCGGGAAATTATAGAAAGGGGATTTGAGTATATTCTCATTCATTCCTGACTTTTATTCATTTTGAGAAATGAATTTTGAGAGCTCTCTGAAATTTTTGGGGTTGAGGATGAAAACTCATAACCAGCATCGGGTTTGATGGTGAGACTTATCCATCCTAGCCGATTCGGAGGGTAGATCATCTAGATCTACTATTGTGCTTCATTGCCATGGATTGAGATTTCATATTTGCTTCAGATCTTAGAAGAATCAAAGGTTTCAGTGCTCATTTGTGGAGAGAGTGCATTTGTAGAAGCAGAGATGACCAAAGAAGAGGGTGAACTTCATTCTCTGCCAGAGTTGAGGAGGTTTCAGCAATCAGTTGTCATAGAGAGAGGAAGAATGATTTAGCTATGAAATCATGGGCTTGGTTAGGAGCTAGTTTTGTGGAGAACACCGCCATCTTCCAGTGAATCCCCTCTACTTGTTGTATTTTTGCCTTGTTCACCATTACTGTGAAGCCCCTCTTTCTTTTACTACTGGCCCCTACATTTACGCACCTTCATAAAGGTGTTCAATCAATACCCATGTTCAACACTTTTCAATTTCATTTATACATCATTATATAATTATGCTATTTTAGGCCATCACGTTTTCCAACTTGGGTGTAAGGTGTAGTAACAATTATGCTCTTTTAGGCCAAACACCATTGAAAAATGCAAAGAGCTATAAAGGAAAAATGATTTTTCAGATATTCAAGTGGACACAAGTATGAGTCTCTGACATAGATACACCGAACAAGGAAAAGGCACAAACTTGTATTTTTAGCACACATGGGTACAAAATATAGGTCTTTTTTCTTCGTGGGCACCACTTGTGGTTGAAGTTAGCACACATGGGTGCAGATCTGGAGCTATCTGTAAGTTTGTTCCAGCGAAACAAATCTTTGTGGATCTTCTCTGATGCCATGATGTTTAGTTGGCTGTTACATTTCTGGAAAAGGTGTATTATTTCATTCCATCCATAATTTTCAAATATTTCTCCCATCACTGCCTGTCATGGATTCATGCCCTCCTCTTGTCAATGGCATGTTGTTTGGCATCTCTTTCTACCTCAGGTGTGAAGCATCTCTTTCTGGCCGGCATGGACTTGATTTGGGCATTGCAAGTCATCTCTGATCTTCTGTTTATAGCTTTCAAAGCTATTTTTGAAACTTTTTATATTATTCCTCAACTCTTCTTTAAGTATTCTAAAGATTTTACCTTAGAAATTCAAAATTATACACTTTCAAAAAACTGTCTGAAAAATAAATTCAGACTCCCCTGCTCCCTCCTTATTTGTTGGGACTACATTTGTGGCTTTTCAATGTTCACACAGTCATAGGTTCTAGGCTGGTATCACTCTGATATCATGTAGGTTTGTGGAAGACCTGCATAGACAATAAGAGAGAGAGAGGGAGAGGATACTTCTATTATTGTTTGAGCAATGTTCATATTGTACATCTTTATTCATGTGTGGTAGTTAGACAGTATTGGACTTGAACAAACTTTGTAACAACTAACATAGAGAGAAGATACTTTTATTATTGTTATATAACGTTTATATTGTACACTCCTTTATTTGTATGTGTGGTAGTTAGACACTATCAGACTTGGAAAAACTAACTCCAAACACTAACTTGAACATTAACATTACGCCACTAACATTTCATTGTGCCTGTTCTTTTTCCTACTATTGTTTGCTAAATGCGGCCAAAGATATAACATTTGATGGGAAAGCCAAGCGCTATTGGTAATAAGTTAAAATCAGGTTCATAACAATCATGGAATGTATCTTTTATTTTTTGGCAAATTTTAAAGGGGTATTTTATTAGTATAGCAGCATAACACATTTGGGCCAATGCTATTTAATTCCATGTTTCTGACTGGAGAGATTCTATGTCTGTCTGTCCTATTATCTATACATGTTTTTTTCCCTTCTAATATGCCTTTCTATATGAGGAGATTACAAGCTTTTACTTTTTAATGGCCTCTGATGCATTTCACCATAAGACCTCTACTGTGATGCCATCTCTGTCTTTGTCAAGGGAAACATTCTTGAGGCCTCGAATTTAATGAGACAATAGCTCATCACCGCGTCACAATGTTTGAAGGCATATGTAAAGGTCAATCCTCTGAGGGAGAAGAGGATCCTAATTGTCTATAATCCATCCCATGTCTCATTACAATCCACTGAAGCCTAATCTGCATATGGATGTGGGAAGTTAACGAACCGGCTTGCAAGATTGATAAAAGTAGCATCTAGTTTGAACAAAATGATTCGACTTCCTAGTCAGTTTGTCAAAATGTTGATATGGTTGCAACTGGTAATCGAATCTTCAAAGGAAAACTTTAATTAAGAGAATTTCTAGCTACTGTTGGAACCACATCAATTAGGCTCTGGTTCAATGCTCTGATTTGTCAAAGAAATGATGCGGCTAAAATTGAACATCCAATCTTAAAAGCAAAGATTCAATCCATAAAGTTTCTAGTTCTACTTGGAATCAAAGTAAAGACCTGTAAATGTTGTCAGCCATCTTTGGTCACTTATGAAACTTGCCATATGCTTTGTCACCCATTAGCTTGGATAGCCAATTTGCAAGAATATGATTTAGGTTGCTAAGGCGACTCCTCATCCACAGAAAAATTACATGCCCTAATAAATTGCAGCACCTTTAAAGATTGCAACAATCTTACACCTCTTTTTCTTAGGTTCACCAGGATTAAATGAAGATAGCCTCGCTCAATTACCCTCGCGAGAGGAAACAAGTAGATATTTCAAGGCGGTAACCTATATTGGAAGGGATAAAGTTTGCACTACTTGTTCATTGCAAGTGTCGATTATGTTGTATATTTTTTTTTTTCTTGTGCAAAATCAACATATATTTATCCTTAGGCAACGTGTACCATTAGGTACCATAGGAAGGAGTGTTATGTGTTTTTTTTAAAGAACTAATGGTAGTTGCATACAATATTAAAGATTTAGAACATGTAGCATGAAGGTAGATTAGATCTAGTAGGTGTCATTAGGAAGGAGAGGTATGTGTTTATTTTTAAAGTACTAATGGTATTTCCATTCAAGGGGGTAACCTATATTGGAAGGGATAAAGTTTGCACTACTTGTTCATTGCGAGTGCCGATTATGTTGTATATATTAATTTTTCTTTGTGCAAAATCAACATATATTTATCCTTAGGCAACGTGTACCATTAGGTACCATAGGAAGGAGTGTTATGTGTTTTTTTTTAAAGAACTAATTGTAGTTGCATACAATATTAAAGATTTAGAACATGGAGCATCAAGGTAGATTAGATGTAGTAGGCGTCATTAGGAAGGAGAGGTATGTGTTTATTTTTAAAGTACTAATGGTGGTTGCATTCAATATTAGTTGTAATAGGCATCATTAGGTCCCACTAGAAAGGAGTGTTATATGTTTATTTTCAAAGTATCAATGCGCATTGCTTATAAGATTGATGATTTAGGACATGGTGAATGAAGGTAGATTAAATTGTAGGTGAAAATATCAAGTAATAATGAACACTATCACTGACCATGACAAATTTTGAAGTCCAAGCTTAAAGTAGGTGGGTAGTCCCTCCTATGAAAAAGATATCCCTTATGTGTTTAGTGAGTTAAAATACATAATTATTGCTATGTTATGATTGCATGATCGGATAAATATTACTTTGATAGAATTCTCCAAAGTTAGTCCATTTGTCATGTGAAGGAAGGTGAGTGCTATTTATTGTTGCTCTTATTCAGAGTGATTTTGATATGATGAGTTTGTTTGTTTGTATACTGCTTCTTTTAACTATTAATAATATCAATGTACATTTTACACATTTATACATAAACAATGGGTTGTGTAGCTTATGTCACAACCTAATAACATTTAAAATGTTAATCCAAATTGCTTAAAGAGCATAAAAATAGTTATCAAAATTGGCAACTAGGAATTCACATTTAGTGATTTTCCATAAATGTCACTTAGCACCCAAAATATAGCAACCCTAAAGCTTTGCCATTAAGGCATGAGAGGAGGCAATCACACAAATCCATGAACATCAATTATGTTTTCATTCAAAGTGGACTCCTATCCATCATTATCTAGCTTAGCATTCATGACAATGGTTGCCATCCATTGTTCTTGAGCAACTTCTCATTCTTCGAGAGAGCAAAGCAAGAACTTGTCATTTTGACATTTGTGGGTGAGGATGGGCTATGAGAGGATAATTATGGCATTGTTCATGCATTCTTGTACATCACAGTGAATGCTATGCCTTGACCTTTCTTTAGAGTGATGCAAGTACTTGGTGCAACACAAATGTTGCAAGAGAGTCCATAAGAGGCTCATTGCTTATGCTACAAAGACTTTTACCATAATACTCAAACAATTAACATAGAGGCACAACATCCTACTCCAATTTTTGTTCTTATATAATAATCTTCATATAGAGATTAACACGAATTAATGAACCATTTTCCCATTAAGAACTTTGTACATGTTGGCCCTGGTTAAACAAGATGTGTTCATTTTTTTTGTATGAGGAATATGATTGCATATCCAATGAGTTGCAACACTTTTTGAAAACTAGTGAACTAAAGCATTTTATCCTCCTAAAGGGTGACCTTCCATGAAATGGGTGTAGGGGGATATTGAATGGTTGCATGACAATAAGATTGCGTAATTGCTTAGGATATTTTGTTGCCTAAGCATGGTAGATTTTTTTGCTTATTAGTGTGTTTGGAAAAATAAATTGGATTTTATGCATGTTTGTCTTTGGATCTTATTGTATTTTATTAGAATTACAAATAATGAAATCTATGTGTTAATATTGCTCCTCTTCATGATTCTTTGAGGGTGCTAGCTCAATGGAAGAGCACCTGCTTTACAAGCAGGAGATTGGTGGTTCGATTCCTCCATGCCCTGATGATATTGTAATGTATTTTTAAAGGTAAAAAATGTAGTAGTGCAAGATGGATGCAATATTAGACACAATACTAAATGCAAAACATGATGTAAAAGTGGACGTCACACCAAACACAAAAGTGGACACAAAATACGACCTTATGTCAGACGCAAATGTGGACACAAAAATGGATGTTACATTAAACGCAAAATTGGATGCAAAAAGAGACTCAACACTAGACACAATTAATGACTCAAAACTAGATGTAATAATAGGTCCAAAACTAGATGCAACAATAGATGAAAAAGTGGATTCCTAATTAGATGTAAAATTGGACATTAAATTGACCACAAAATATGGTGTATCGATGGACATAAAACTAGGCATAACACCGGGTGCAAAACTGGAAGCAACATTTGGCGCAAACAAAAACTTAAAACGAGACACAATTTTAGATGCAAGACGGGACAAAACATTGGATGTAAAACTAGACGTAATATTGAATGCAAGATGGGATGCAACATTGGACACACAACTAGATGCAATATTAGATACAAACATGGGCGCAAAACTAGGCACAACACTAGGCGCAACAATGGGTGCAAAATTGGGCTCAAACATAGATGCAAAAAAAGACATCAATCGGGATGCAACACTAGGTGCAAACCTAGATGCAAAATATGACGTAAAACGAGATGAAACATTTGGCACAAACATGGATACAAAAAAAGACGTAAAACAAGATACAAAATTAGATGCAAATGGGGATGCAACATTATAAGTAAATTTTGATGTAAAACTAGACGCAATATTGGGCCTAAAATTGGATGCAAACCTAGATGCAGAATTGGACACATAATTTTATGTAAAACACGGTGCAAAATTGGGTGCGAGACTCGATGAAAAACTAGGAGCAAAATAAGACGCAACATTGGATGCAAAAATGAGCGTGAAACTGGGTGCAAACAAGGATGTAACAAAGGACACGAAAAAAGATGCAATAGAAGTTGAAAAATTGGGCGCAAATAAAGGCGTAACATTAGATGCAAAAAATTGGGTGCAAAAATGGACACAAAAATGGACTTTAAAAAGGACGAAAAAAAAGATGCAATAGACGGCGTTTTACAAAAATGTACAATAGCGCCTGGTTTAGCGCCGGATTGTTCACCACAATTATGAAAAAATTACACTAAAATCCGGCGCTAAATTCGACGCTAAATCCCGTTTTTGTTGTAGTGTATGCTAGACAAAGAAGCATAGGCATGCTCAACAAAAATGATTTTTTTGATCTCGTTCTCTATTCAAGGTTGAGTAAAAGACTTTGTAGTCAATTTCGTGGCTTAATAGTCTAATTTCTCTTCTCTAGTATCAAGGTCGAGTATACTCTTTACCAACCAACTTCAAACTCATGTGTTCAAGCGAATTCCTTCTTTGTTGGTTCAGTGGCTTCCTCTTGCAAAGTGAAAACCAATTTCTCATTGCAATATATAGATATGCATTAAATATTGGTAAGTATTTGGATCAAATCCAAATTTTATATATGGATGAATACGACCACTCAACATAATAAAAATTCTAATAATAATCCGCAACCAAAACCATCACTACAAAGCATGCAAATTTTCAAGCAATGACCTTCAATACAAGGTCCAATTTTCTTACAAGAGCCAGAAGGAAGGTTGTCTTCCCACATCCCAGTGGTCCTACCAAAAGAGTAATCCTGCATCATGTTCATGATTCAAATTAAGGTATCATTAAAATTTTCTTTGTATAAACTAGTTGGATATAAAAAAGGAGTTCACATAGACCATATTTTGTCTATGACAATGTTTACTTGCATTATGTGACATTTGCATGAGATCCAAGTTTGCATGAGATCCAAGTTTGCATGTGATAGAAGAATAAATGGAATATAAAGTTAAATTAGTATGTGAATACTACAAATGTTCATGATAACCACTAAAAACAGTAAAATATTTGAAAGAGTAACTCAAAAGAATTATCATTGTCACCAAACCAACTACTTCCCTCTCTTTGGGTTTAATCCAACACATGGAGGGCTTCCCTAAGAACAACTAAGTTGTAAAGATAGATGTAATTTTAGAGAGAGTTAGGTTTCTACATGAACTATGAAGGATTTCTTGTTGTAAATCAAGTTGATGTTAAATACTAAAATTCAGAATTGTTTTCATCGTTCTTTACCAGTGCAAAGTTACGATTCGAATATTAGTTAATGTATGTGTATATTCCCTCAAATTGAAGATCAGAATTATTAATTCAATTACTGTTATAAAACCTGCCAAAAATGTGTCTTTTCAAGAAGCTATGGTACCTTTTGCAAATTTTATAAGACCTTAGCTCTGTCTAATACCAAGTTTTCATTTTTTTTCTATGATTCTTATTGATGCAGACGGTGTTATGAGTCCAGAAGACACCACCAACATTTTTTGGTGCTACTTTAATTAGGTGAACCATGGATTTAGTATAAATGTAGGGGAGCCTAGTTGGGAAAGAAAGGTAACATGACTCTTTCATAGACAATAATCATTAACTATGCGAACACCTACTTCATTCAGTACTAGGGAGAAGGTATGTTTTTGTACTTATTTAGGCTTCAAAAAATCCAGATCATGTATTGATGAAAGCTTAAAGGATTCTACAGATAAAGTATAATTTATGCCACAGATAAAGGTATATATAAAGAGGAATTTATGCCAAATATTGATCATGGAAAATCCATATCATGTTTTGATGAAAGCTTGAAGGATTCTGTAGAGAAATTACAGCTTACAAAAAATGATAAAATCCAAGAATCACTGATGAGTCAGAGGAAATGTTGAAAATGAAAAAAGATACATATAATCAAATGCATTGTGAGACTTTTTTCAAGAAACATGATATTAAGAGGGAAGTACATAGGCAGGAAAACTAGAAAAATACACATGGGATAGGTGAGAATAAGAAAAAAGTCTACTACATCCCTAATATCATCTAATAAGAAAGACAAGAAGATGCTCAATTCAGTTGAGGTTGAGCTTAAAAATAAAAGTTCATTATCGACATCTAAATCAAAAAATATGAGGTCCATACTAAAGATAAAAGAATCCTACAAGACATTTTGAGGACCATTTGAGGCCCGATGTTGCTGGTGTAGTGCCTACAAGCCATTTTGAGAACCATTTGAGGTCTAGTGTTTCTAGTGTAGTATATTTAATAACTGAGCCAGATTTGAAGAAAACAAAGAGATATTTTAAAAGTTCATCAGAGAGTGAAAGTAGTATTCATAATGATGGAGACAATATTTTGAATTTTTCTTCTTATCTTGAAGAAATTATGATACAATCACTAGATACATGCATTATTTTAGAGTGGACCATGGGTGAAAAGTAGTTTGGTCAGAAAAGGAAAAGCATGGAAAAAGAAATTAGAGGTTCTTGATTAGTGCCTGAAAATGAGTTCCTAGATTGTAGAAAAATAATGACAGATAACATTGTCAGCAATTTTGAATCTTTTAAACATGGAAATACTGAAGAGAGCATTCGGGTTTCAAACTGTAAAGAAAATTTGAAGGGTGAAAAAGGTTTTGAAAATATTCATGAAAATTATGTTCCTAATGTCAAAGATCACGTGCTTTCTACATTTGTGACTAAATACAATGAATTTAGGGTAGTGCCTAACACTTCTTTGCATCAGAATTCCATTCTGAAGAAGAAAAGAAATCTCTTAAGGAAACATAATGCAGGGTTATCAACTCTACCAGAGAGATCAGCTAATCAAATAAAGATAAATATTTGCACGGAAGAAGAAAATGCTCTTGAAGTATTATTTGGAGTAGATCATCAAAAGAAAAGGAAACCAATCAAGAGAAGAAAACTTAAGTTTGATGAACATTTGCATTTGGTAAAAAGGGAAAGACATGAAGCTGAAGATGAAACCAAGAAAATTGTAGAAGGCTCGAATAAAGGAGGCATAGCAAGTGCCAATGACAATAATGGAGAAAATATAGCAATAGATAATGACTGTGTGTTAAATTAATGCCATTTTAGAACTAATAATATCTTATGGAAAGGCCTATTTGTTTTCCACCAAGGGATGACAAATATCATTTGTGAAGTAGCCTACCGAGTGATGAAGTTTCCCTTCCTCCATCTAAACAATGTCATCGAGCTCAAGAAGCTATGTCTGCATGTGTTGCAGAGGATGCAACTGCTTTAGTGGAGCCAGTGGAAACTATTGTGACTGGACAGGATGATGCATACAAGATTTATTACAATTCACCAGGTTGTGTCTTGGATTAGATTTGTTCCCATAGTCATCTCATTGGTTATTATGTCTCGTATATATTCCAATGCCTTGAATGTGTTGTTGGTTTATCGGTCAATATTGAGGGGGGGGGGTGAATCAGTATTTTTATCTATCATTAAAAAACACATAACAACAAGAATACACAGAACACAATTTTAACATGGAATCCCAATAGGGTAAACCACCAATATGTCCTATTACTGCAAAATTGTTATTTACAAATATTTTTCCCTACTGCTACAGACAAGGATGGTATTACACCTTATTTACCAGCAACTACTAGAAGGAGGCTACGACCCCATGGTTTATCAGCTACTATTGAAAAGATTCTATGACACCCTATTTACCAGCTACCAATGGAAGGAGGCTATGACCCCATGGTTTATCAGCTGCTACTAAAAGGATGCTACGACACGCTATTTAGCAGCTACCACTGGAAGGAGGCTACAACTCCCTAGTTTATCAGCTTCTATTGAAAATATTCTATGACACCTTGTTTTCTCAGCTATGACAGACATGATGCTCCAACACCTATTTACCAGCTTATGCTGGAAGGAGGCAACAAACCCCTACAGGAATATTTCTTTCCTTGGCGCCACCCTAATATGTTTTCTTTAATATGCTAGAATTATTTTCCCTCTAATCTCTGTCTCATCTACTAGTCTATGTTTCTAATTTTCCAATGTATATTTCGAGACACTTCTCTCACTCATACCTTAGTGTATAAGTACCTTCATGTTTCCTACAGAAGCATCTCTTTATTCTTGAAACATACCCTTTCACAATCATGCCCTTTCAAATCTGATAGTCACACCTTTTCAACAATCTATGATCAACAATTTTTAATTAAATAATTAGTTAAAAACTTCTTGATCACTTTTGATCTATAATCTCACTTCTTCTCTGATTGCAGGATTCGTCAAACCAATGCATGTGGACTTCCTCTCCTCTATCAGTGGGAATACTCTATCTTCATACCTTCGGGATTCTCTTTTTCTCACGCCCGTGGGATTCTTTTCCTCCTCTGTGATATCTCTATGGGATAGCCTCATCGCAGGATAATCTATACACGTTTCTCTCAAAAAAAGTGGGCTTCACCTTCCATTTATGAGTTTCATGTTGGACAGTATGCTTTAACATTAATGGACGCACCTCATAATTCCTTTTCACAACTCAGCTTAATGTTTTTTGGTGCTTCCGCAATACCCCTCTCTATAATCAATCCAGGTCGTTGATCTAATTTTGAGTCTATTTGGTCCATCAATATAGCACATAGATTTCCTCTTAAAATCATATTTCCGCACCAAGTTTATGTTTGAATGATTCACCGCCATTAATATCCATTGAGATTCTCCATGAGTGTCGAACTAATCTCAGTCGTCCAATCTTGATCTTTTGCGAAAATTTGGATTTTCTGCCTAACTATCGAAACTAATCCTTAACCGTCGGATCAAGTGTAGGACTAGTATAAGCCGTCCAATATTGATTGTTGCGGAACTAATCCTTAATCATCGGATCTTGTGCAGGATTCTTCATGACTGTTGATTTTAGATCGAATGCGGATCTCATCGTGACTTTGTGGATCTGCACGATTTCTTTGCGAAAATCCTCTACAACTATTCCTAACAGTTTTGAAGATTTATATACACATAGAATTTCATCATGCTGCTGATTATAAGGAATTTATAAGCTGTAATACCCTAGTTTTAACCCTGCTTGCATTAAAAATACATGATACACATATTGTAAATAATCTTGGTGCGGAGCTAAAGGCCAAGGCCCCACCATCGATTTGGTTATGTTGTGTTCTGTTTTGAGAATGGTCACCGATGGATATCAAGACATACGACATATATTTAATTGTGGCATCATGTAAACTCGCATTTTAATTAAATAACCCAACTAGCTATGTTCGCAGCAACTAAATTGAGAAGGGGCATGATTCCAAAGGATAATGAAGGGGGGGGATGTTGAACTTTGAGTCATGGGGAAGAGCCACGTGTCACCTCTCTCTTTTACTCCCACCACCTTGGTTTTCTGTTGGTTAGTTGGGATGGAGAATTGGTTGTCAAAAATACCACGCCCACGCCTACCCACTCTCTCTCCACGACGTGTCTATTATCCTGTCCACTACCCCGATCGTGAGCCTGTTCAGTTCCTTCACATGGACTGAGTTAAAAGATCCACAATTCATCATTTGGGGGTTCTCCTTCCCTCTTTTTCTCACTAATTTCTAGTCTGATGTGTGTTCATCTTCATGATTGCGTAGAGTTTTGGCTATCTTCCTCCACAAATTTCAGACTGCGTATCGTTCTATTATTTTTCCATTGTTGAATCATGAGCTGAAGACTGCTACTCTATTGCTAGGTCATGACCATAATTTTCTCCTATGATCACGTAGAGAGTGTGTCTTTCCACCATTGGTAGATTTCTTAATGTTCTATTCTTCCCATCGTTGAAATTGTGTTTGTAATCGCATCAATAGTTCTGTGGGCTGCGTTCTGTCTCTCATGTAGAGTTGGAAGTTGGAACCTATTCCATTCCCAGTCTATACAAGTTTTTCCAGCGACTGCAGTGAGATTTGTGTGCTGTGGGATCAGAGTTGATCGTGGGATATCATTGCCATGATTTGTTTGGCTGTGTCTTTTTGCCCCTCACGTACCAATTGAGAATCATTTTCCTTTTCCATTGTTATCTATGTAATTTCTCCAGCGATTGCCTTAAGGAATTGCTGTGGGTTCATAGTGTTGCAAACTGCTGGTTGTCCATGATTGCTAGACTGTTTTTTCCCTTGTAAAAGCTTGAATAGCTCTGTTTGGATGCTTGCATGCAATGTATTTGTCCTCATATTGCATTGGAGTGGTGAAAGAGGGCCTGAGGTGCTTGATAAACCTAGTGGATTGAGAACCACACAGACAGAACTACTAAGCTGGATTTCTTCTCCACAACCCCTGAATAGCACTGGAAGGGAAATCAGGGTCTGAGGGACTGCGTTGCAGAGAAAGGGCTGATTTCCTTGTGTTGGGTGTGTGGGGGTGTTCTAAAATATAGGAAAGTTCTGGTGTCAATGTCTATAGCTCTCCAATGAGCTCACCAACTTAGCATTAGCCTTTCCCAGCTCCTGGATGGCCTGATAAACCCAACTTTGTTGGCTTGGCTAATTCGTCGTTCGCCTGATAAACCCAACTGTGTTGGCTTGGATGAACTATGTACCCTTGTGGTGTTGTCATCCATGGCTATGTGTAAGTCTGTTTAGTTCCTTATTCCTTGGGAATCATTCCTAGCTCGAGGGTGGAAGCATTCTTGAGAGATTAAGGAGCACATAAGCCTATGGTTGGGTGGAACGTTGTAGTGACGTAGTTGGTTCCGGAACAAGCTCTTTATAAGATAAGTATTCTTGCCTAACTTGTATCTGCAATTATAATTACCATTGATGAATGATGTTATACATGTTAAATGTTGATCCGTATATGCATGAATGTTAATTGAAATGTTTTTCTTCCATTGTGTATATGAATGATTATGATTCGTAATATGTTTTATGTTTTAAGTATCATGCTTCAGCAGCATAATTATGTATGTTCATGTTCATGGGGCTAGATCTCTGGATGATTTGATGTATTGTAGCATCCTCTTCATCGGTCGGAGGGTCGGGGATGTTACAATGTGGTATTAGAGCTTTGGTTGCAGCGTGGGCCTGAATGGGCCATGACAGATCAGATAGTATAGGCAAGTTGCCTTCTATCCAACAACAATTAGAAAATTGTGGCAGGAAAACTCAGAAAATTTTCTAAGTACCAGAACTATCAACCCATCGGAAGACTTAGTGACAAGATCTTCTGATGCAGCGGGCACTTAGTGGGAAGGCCACCCGACGGACGGTAACTGGAAAAACTTTGAAAATTTTTAGTTGAATGAGTTGCCGTCATTGCAGATGGCTAGACCAATATGCTTCCAATGCATAGAGCCTATGACCGCCGACACCGGGAAATTTTGGAAAATTTTCCTAAGTGTTAAAAATCATCAGCGATCGGCGCCACTATGATGAAGAGATCATCGAAACGTCGATGAAGATTAGCAGATGATGCAACTGCTATTGTGGATGGCTAGAGGTGTTGATGTATTTGTAACTTCGAAATGTATTCATCTATGTATCTTATGTATCTTATGTATTGTAACCCGATGTTTATTCTAGGATGTATCTATTATGTAATTGAGTCATGTTGTCATTCCTCGATGTTTCGATCGGGAGAATCAATAATGTAAACAAGTCATGTCAATTCATAGTGAGTAACCCTCCGATTGTGTAAGGGTTAAAGTCCCCGCAGTTCTGAGGCACTAGGGCTATTAGACTCTCCAAGTAGAGGTCGGACCTAGTAGGGTTTTAGTCATGTCAGGATTAGTATAAATAGAGATCTGGGGTCTCTATTTAGCACACATCACTCACACACTCAAGTATAGCGCATAGTTGAGGAAGGATAAGACACTAGGGCTAGACAAGAAGAAGATTACTGCTGTCGGGAGTGCATCTTACTGTTTTGGGGTTTTACATCTTGTGCTGATTCTATCTCTGAGGAAGTTGCAAGATTTTCTCCATTTATGGTTTCCCCGATCAAAAACACTGTGTTCATTGTCTCTTGTGTTTGATTGTTGTACTTGTTATTATCTCAGTAAAGATCCTAATATAATGCTAGCTTAATGTTGAAAAACTAACATGGTATCAGAGCTAACCTGAGAAGAAGACACTATGCAGCTGCGGGAACTAGGGCTTCCTAGTTTGTGGATATTCCTTCATATATTTTCAGAAAAAGTAAGGTGGAACAACTCTCCTCCTTAGGGTGCATCTTTCTGTCGAAGCAGAATCCAATTCTAAGGTTTTTCAGTTTTGGACCTGTCACTACTGTCGAAAATTAGGGATTTTCACAGAAGAGGAATTTTTCAGTGAGCCCAGGCTTGGATTGATCTCCTCCCCAAAATCAAAGTTAGGGACAAATTTCAAGGCATTTGGGTAGACAGAACTCCAGAAAAGCAAAACCTTAATTTGCTCCTGAACCAGCTCTATAGGATTTCAGCTCAAGTTTCAGATCCGACATCTTGAACCTGGTAAGATATAAAATATTTTGTATTTCCATTTGAGGTTCTCATTTAAGATGTCTCATCATACCAAGCTTGATGAAAATCTTGAGGGAGCTGAAAACTTCCGAGCTTGGAAGTATAGGATCTCCCTAGTCCTGGAAGAAAATGAATTAGACTCCTACATCCATGAGGAGGTTCCTTACATAAGAGAATATGGTTATGGAAAAGAGGATCATTGCTCATTCTATCAAGGATCACCTTATCCCATAGGTGTCCTCTCTCAAGACACCTAAAGCTATGTTTGATGCCCTAACCAAATTTTTTGAAGGGAAAAACATCAATTGGATGATGACCCTGAGAAACCAATTGAAGAATGTGAAGATTCAGAATGCAAAAACAATCCAGTCTTACTTCACAAGAGTTTCTCAAATCAAATAGCAACTAGAAGTAGTTGATGAAGAAGTGGAAGATGCAGAGATTGTAATGACTACATTGAATGGCCTTCCTAGGTCATGGGATTCTTTCATCCAAGGAATCTGTGCTAGGAAGAAGTTAGTAAAGTTCAGCAAACTATGGGAAGAGTGCTCTCAAGAAGAAGCTCGAATAGCAGCTCGACAAGAGAATATGGGAAGTGAAGACCAAGCTCTTACAGTACACTCCAAGTCTCACTCTAAGTCAAGCAAAAGAAGACCTCATGGTTCCAGAGGTAAGCACTCTCACAGAGATAATACTAGAAGAGATGTATCTAGGATCATATGCTATACTTGTGATGAAGCAGGACACTATGCAAGGAATTGTCCTAACAAACAGAAGATAGTAAATAAGAGCAACAAAAGAAGACATCATGCTCATGCTGTAGAGGATGATGAACCATCCAGAAAGAGATCCAGATATGAAATTGAAGATTCTTCAAGAGAGGATGAATATGATCTGATATCAGCTCTCACAGGTAACATTAATCATGGTAGTGATGATTGGATTATAGACAGTGGGGCTTCCAAACATATGACTGGATTCAAGGAATCCTTTGTAAGACTATCAGAACATGAATCACCTCACAAGGTAAATCTAGGAGATGACTACCAATATCCAATAAAAGGTAGTGGGGAATCTTCATATAAGTTAGACCCTGGAAAATCTCTAACAATGAAAGAAGTATTGTTTGTGCTAGGACTCAAGAAGAACCTTCTCTCCATATCATCATTAGATTCAAAAGGAATGCGGGTTGCATTCATAGATGGTCAAGTCATCATGTGGCCAAAAGGAAAGACTATCGATGATGTGGTAATAATTGGAGAACAAGAAGGAGGATTATACAACTTGAAGGGCCATCCAAAAAAAGCCTTGGTCCATGATACAGTAGAGCCAAGTGAACTTTGGCATAGAAGGCTTGCACATGTGCATTACAGAGCACTACCTATTGCAAGCAAAGTTGTCGAAGGTCTTCCAGAAATTCAAGCAAAACATGATGGGGTCTACAAAGGATGTGCGAGAGGAAAGAATACAAAGAAGACATTTCCAAGTAGTGAAAGCAAAGCAAAAGGAATCTTGGAAATCATCCACTCCGATGTATGCGGTCCCATGTCATCAAACTATCTAAGCGTGTATGCATATTATGTTTCTTTTATTGATTACTTTTCTAGGAAGACATGGGTTTACTTCATGAAGAACAAAGACAAAGTATTCAGCAAGTTTAAATAATTCAAATCCTTGATCGAAAACCATACTGAAAAGAAAATCAAGACCATTTGATCAAATAATGGTGGAGAATTCACTTCAAATGAATTCAAAGAGCTATGCAAAGAATCAGGGATTAAGAGGGAGTTGTCCACTCCTTATAATCCACAATAGAATGGGGTGGCAGAAAAGAGGAACATAACCATCATGGAAGCTGCAAAATCCATGCTTCATGATCAAGACCTTCCTATGCATCTTTGGGCGGAAACTTCCAGAATAGCGGTGTATGTACAGAACCGTACTCCACATAGAGTACTCGAGAACAAGACTCCTGAAGAAGTCTTCTCTGGCAAGAAACTAGAAGTCAACCATCTTAGAATATTCGGTTGTCCTGTGTACATCCACATTACAAAAGAGAAGAGGACTAAATTAGATCCTTCAGGAAAGAAGGGTATATTTGTGGGATACTCTGAAAGCTCGAAGGCTTACAGAATATATTTCCCTGGATATAAGAGGATTGACATTAGCAGGGATGTGACATTTGATGAAGACACAGCTTACAACAAATCTAGAAAGAGACCTACTGAAGAACCTGAAGAAGAAGAAGCACCCAAAATCCATGATACAACTATGAATCAAGAAACTCGAGAACAATATCGAGAATTTGAAGAACCACAAAGACCTGTAGATCCACCTCTAGAGAAGAATCCTCATAAGAGGAAACCTACTTGGGTACGAGAACTTATCAAAGGTGTGGAAAGATATGGGGCTCCAGAAGAGATTCACAGAGAAAGAAAGAGGACCAGATCCTGTTCCAGGTATGTAGCTTTACTATGTGATTTCATTGATAAAGAACCTTCCAGTTATGAAGAAGCGACAGAACAGAAAGAATGGAAGGATGCTATGATCAAAGAGTACCAATCGATCATGAAGAATGATGTTTGGGATGTTGTCCCAAGACCAGATGGGAAGTCAGTTGTAACTTCCAAATGGATCTACAAGATCAAACATGCTACAGATGGTAGCATTGAAAAGTGTAAGGAAATATTTGTAGCTCGAGGTTTCTATCAGAAAGAGGGAATAGACTATGAAGAGACCTTTGCACCTGTAGCCATATACACTTCCATCAGATCAGTACTTGCTCTAGTTGCAGTGATGAAATGGAAGATACACCAGATGGATGTCAAGACTGCTTTCTTGAATGGTGTAGTGGAAGAGGAAGTGTATGTAGAACAACCACTCGGTTTTGAGACACATGACAAGGATTCTCATGTATGCATATTGAAGAAAGCCCTGTACGGTTTGAAACAGGCACCCAAGACATGGTACGACAGAATTGATAGCTTTCTATCCAGTCTGGGCTTTACCAAGAGTAAAGAAGATTCCAACCTTTACTACAAGGTTGAAGATGGCATCCCAGTGATGCTTCTACTATATGTAGATGATCTGTTCATGACAGGCATGGATGGGTTGATTACTGATATGAAGAGAAAGCTTGCTGTCGAGTACGAGATGAAGGACTTGGGTATGATGCATTACTTTCTAGGTATGGAGGTGTGGCAGAGTACGGATGGAATCTTCCTTGGGCAAGGGAAGTATGTAGTAGAGATCCTGAAGAGGTTTGGGATGATGGACTGCAAGACTATGGCCACACCTATGGCATCAAACCTGAAGCTATTGAATGATGCTTCTTTAGATTTGGTTGATGCTACGATGTATCGTCAGATGATTGGGTCATTGATGTACCTGACGAACACGAGACCAGACATTTGCTTTGCTGTGAACACCTTGAGCCAGTTCTTGACAGATCTGAGAAATGTTCACTTAATTGCTGCAAAGCATATTCTAAGGTACCTGAGGGGTACAATTGATTATGGGATCAAGTACGATGTGAATCAAAAGATTAACCTGGAGGGTTATGTTGATTTAGATTGGGCAGGTAGTGCCATTGATAGAAAGAGCACTTCAGGGTGTTGCTTCAGTATGGGATCAGGTGTGATCTCTTGGTTTACCAGGAAGCAATCCTGTGTGGCGCTGAGTACAGCTGAAGCAGAGTATGTCACAGCCTGTTCAGCTAGTTGTGAGGCAGTATGGCTGAGGAAGCTACTACCTGATTTATTTGATATCCAGATGGATGCTACTTGTATACATTGTGACAACCAGATTTGCATGAAGTTGTCAGAGAATCGAATGTTCCATGACAAGTCGAAGCACATCGAGATCAAGTATCACTATATTAGGGATATGGTGCAGAGAGGAGCAGTGAAGCTCCAGTATGTTGTGACGGAGGAACAGATAGTTGATGTGTTGACGAAGCCATTGGCCAGAGTGAAGTTCGAGTACTTCAGGGAGAATCTTGGTGTTCTCCAGATCGAGGTTTCCTCCAAGGGAAGGTGATGAGTCCCAAATCCATTCTAATGAGTAGGTCAGATGTAAGGGCTGAGCCATTCTGTCATGGTGAGAGGATTCAGTTCCTTCCATGTCAGATATGAGTGCTGGCCATTCTATCGAGTAGGACAAATGTAAGGGAAACTGCCACTCTCCAGGAGAGTGGAGGCACCTGTTCATTTACTAGGTAGCTCAGTCTGGGACTAGGGGCCTTTCTGACGAGGGTGGAGGATTTGGTTCCTTCCAGGTCAGATGTGAGTGCATGCCATTCCGTCATGGAAAGAGGATTAAGTTCCTTCCATGGCCGATGTAAGTGCGGGACATTCTTTCATGGTGAGAGGATTCAGTTCCTTCCACGTCAGATATAAGGGCAGACCATTCTATCATGGTGAGAGGATTCAGTTCCTTCCATGACAGATGTGAGTGCGAGGCCTTTCTGATGTGATTGTAGTTTACTAAATGATTAGATGTGAGTGTTGGGCATGCCTTTCTGACGAGTAGGTCACATGTAAGTGATGGGCATGCCTTTCTGAGGAGTAGGTCAGATGTAAGTGCTGGGCAAAGACCTACTTGATGGCTAGGCCTACAACCAGCATGAAAGAAGGCTGGCTCTGCATAAATTCCTATGATGAGATAGTACACACATGATGATGACTAGATGAGATCCAGATCAAGCTATGATCTAGATCCAGTTATGATGACTCCGAGAGATCCAGATCGAATGATGATCCAGATCCAGCAGTGATGATCCAGATCGAGAGATGATCCAAATCCAAATCCAGATCGAGTGATGATCCAGATCCAGTCCAGTGATGATGATCCAGATCCAGTGATGTTGATCCAGATCGAGAGATGATCCAGATCTAGTTGTGATGATGTCCCATGATGATCGAGATCGAGAGATGATCCAGATTCGAAGAATGAATATGACTTGAAGACGAAGATGACTTGGAGAATCGGAAGACTCGAGATTCAGATGATGAGATGATCCAGTTGATACAGAGAAGAAGACCAGTGCTGAAAATTGTGTCGAAATAATACCTTCCTAGTTAAGAGGGAGTGTTGATGTATTTGTAACTTCGGAATGTATTCATCTATGTATCTTATGTATTGTAACCCGATGTTTATTCCAGGATGTATCTATTATGTAATTGAGTCATGTTGTCATGCCCCGATGTTCCGATCGGGAGAATCAATAATGTAAACAAGTCATGTCAAGTCATAGTGAGTAACCCTTTAATTTTGTAAGGGTTAAAGTCCCTGCAGTTCCGGAGCACTAGGGTTATTAGACTTTCCAGGTAGAGTTCGGCCCTAGTAGGGTTTTAGTCATGTCGGGATTAGTATAAATAGAGAATTGGGGTCTCTATTTGACACACATCACTCACACACTCAAGTATAGCGCATAGTTGAGGAAGGAGAAGACACTGGGGCTAGACAAGAAGAAGATTACTGCTGTTGGGAGTGCATCTTACTGTTTTGGGGTTTTACATCTTGTGCTAATTCTATCTCTGAGGAAGTTGTGGGGTTTTCTCCATTTATGGTTTCCCCGATCAAAAACACGGTGTTCATTGTCTCTTGTGTTTGATTGCTATACTTGTTATTCTCTCAGTAAAGATCCTAACATAATGCTAGCTTAATGTTGAAAAACTAACAAGAGGACTATCCCTCCGACGGATAGATCCTTCGACCGTCGATGCTGCGAAGAAAAGACATTCAGGCAACAGAATTTTTTTTTGAAAATTTCCCTAAGTAACAAAATAATCGGCCATCGAAAGACGTTAGTGCTTCGTGTGCCCGTCATTGCGGAAGCCTAAAGCACTAGTCTTCAGACGAGAAGATTTCTAACTACCGATGCTGATCGGGTTATGCTTAAGTTCACCAATGCTTAGTAGATTAGGTCACCGATTGGAGGAAGATGGAAGTTGATAAGCTGCAGTTGTGGCTGCTGAATGAACTAATCTACCGATGCACTAGCCCTTCAATTTGCTGGTGCCATGGTGTTTAGTGAACAGTACCAGCGACAAGCAATTGATTCAATAGGAAAAGATAAGGGAGATGGAGCCGACGGAATCGACGAAAGGAAGAGGAAGACAGAAGAGAAATATTTCGAAAATATTTTCTAAGTCATATAATCATCGACCATCGGCGATGGTTAGTTGATGATGTCGCCGATGATTAGGAGGTTCCATTTCCGATGACCTATGTCAAGTAAATTTTATTGACCGAACATCTACCGTTGCAGAGATTAAAAGAAATAACCACCCAACAAGGAGAGCATCCAAGCATCGATGCCACAGCTTCTAGAGGCTCTGACTACTGACAAAGTTAGGAGTTGCGGAAGATTTAGTTTGATTGTGGTTCGTCGTTGTAGAAGCTGAAGGGACTAACCGTCCGATGCGTAGGACACCCGGCTGCCAACGCAACAAGTTAACCCATGGTCTCACCGACGAAAATCAGAACGATAGACGATTGTGGACTCGGTACTTTGGACGAAAATAGACCACTGTGGGCCTGATGCGGTGGAAGGAATCAGATGAGTAACTCACTAATTCAGCGGATGAATTTAGAAGTTTCAACCACCAAAATTCCCAATGAGCAGTAGTTGACATCATCGATCAGAAGCCTAGTCGGTTGCCATGAAAACTGAAGTAAGAACACTTTCCACCATTGCGGCTGCTAAAGAGACTGTGCACCTAATCAACAGATGGTTTGCTCACCTATACAGAGTGGGAGTTTAGTCAATTCACCCACCGATGAATAGAAAATTCCATCATCGTTGCACATTCCAAGGGTTAGATCACTCTGGACCCGAAACCTCGGAGAGAAATAAACCAACAGACTGCCGATGCGCAACGCGAAATTAGTTGTTTGACCCTCGATGAATAGTTGATCTGCTTGCCAATGCAAATTGGAAGTGTAGTTGTTTCGACTACCGCAGTGTCGACAGAATAGCTGGGATGAGGTCCGATTGGACCTAAGAAGATTTAGGTTTTTCAAAGGAATTTCTCAGTGATTTTGCAAGCATTTTTCGACTGTCTTTCAGTCAATTTTCAGCAAATTTCAGTAGGCTGTTCATGGTCACAAAGATGAATATGAAATAGGGAAAATTCTGTGTTTTAGCATAATTTTTGTTTTATGAGTTTCCAGAAGAAAAGGTTAGTAATTTTGATTTATATTAATGTACGCATCTAATAGTGTTCTACTAACACATTTGCAGAACTATAGATAATTTCCAAGAGCAGTACTCCAGAAAGAATAGTGTGGTAAAGCAAGAGGTGGTTTAGTCATGAGAACCCATGATGGGTATGATGCTAGGGATTCTTACGAGGGAGCAAAGATGCCATGAGAGAAAATGTCCATAATGGAAATGAGGACATAGAGTCTAATGGAAGGAGATTCCAGGGGACACCGTCCGAGGTTGTAGCCACCATGAGAAGCTTGGTTAAAGCCCAGGAAGAGCAACATCAGTTGAATGCTGCCATATTGTGAGTTTGACAGATTTACAAAAAAAGATAAATTCTGGATGAGGTACATCATGACCAGAAGGCAATAAGAGCAACACTAGGAGAAGAAGAAGGAATTCTAGTGAATCATCTGACTCTGAAGAATCCAGTGGAGATACAAGTTCATCTTCTCATCAATGGAAAAGAAGAACGTACCATAGGGATCACTCTCGAGATGAATTTAGGAAAGCTAAACCTCCTACATTTGATGGTGAGATAAAGACGGGACAAGAAGCTAAAGCTTGGCTTCTTGGGATCAAGAAGTACTTTTAAGTGCAGGATTATTCAGGAAACATGAATGCACAAGTTTCCATATTCAATCTAAATGGATGAGCATCCATTTGGTGGGAACACTTCAAGCAAGTAAAGAATATCAGTGAAAGGAAACTGAAGTGGAAACAGTTCAAGAAGAATTTCAGGCAGAAATACCTTTCTGACAGGTATTATGATGACAAGATGAAGGAGTTCCATGAGCTGATATTGGGACAACAGACCATGGATGAATATGCAAATAAATTCTTGGAATTGTTGAGGTATGTCTGGTACATCAGAGATGAAAAAGTGAAGATCCAGCGGTTTCTAAGTGGATTTCCTCAAGCCTACAAAGATAGAATTGAGTTCTATGAGCCGAGAACTCTCGAAGATGCAATAAGAAAGGCTAAGTATTGCTATGAGCAGAGCAAAGTTAAACCTGATTCCCATAAGGCATGGAAGGACAAGAAGAATGAAAAGTTTGACCAAAGAAAGAAAGGTTTCAAACCTTCTAGATTCAGGAATCAGCAAAAGCAGCCATCCCAAGCTGTGAGTAATCTAGTTGGAGTGACAGGTGGAAAGCCTAAAGAGCCACATCAGAATAAAGGTCCACTTAAATGTTGGAAATGTGAAGGACCCAACTTGCGCAGATATTGTCCACTTGAGAATGAAGGTGCAAGGCCAGCTTATAACATTTAGGAAGTAGAAACAGTGGGTCAAGTAGCAAGAGCAGTCCCTAGAATTTATGCAAAACTGGAGGACCGCCAGGAAGATCACCAATCAACTGTGGTTGAAGTTGCAGGTAAGATTATTGAACAATCTGTTTCTATTTTTATTGACCGTGGTTCTACCCACAGTTACATTACTCCTAGAGTAGTGGAGATTTGTGCTTTTAAGAAGGCAAAGCATAAAAAATCTTGGTTAGTTCAGCTAGCCACTGGGACTAAGAGAAAAGTCAGTGACATGGTAGAGAAATGTCCATTGGTTATGGGTGGATTGATCACTTGTGTAGATCTAAATGTTCTACCGCTTGGTTCCTATGATGTTCTCATTAGAATGGATTGGTTAGAAGCTCACTGAGTGAAGCTTGAATGTTATAACAAGACTTTTGAATGCATGGATGAAGAAGGAAACCCGGTAGTTGTGAAAGGTATTTCGAAATTAATTTTAGTAAGGTAGGTTTTAGCAATGCAGTTGAAGAAGTTCTGTAGGAAGGGTTGCCAATTGTATGCAGGTCATATTCTGGAACCAACAAGAGATGAAACTCCTAGGTTGGAGGACTATCAAGTGTTAAAGGAATTCAAGGATGTGTTTCCTGATGAGGTTCCAGGGCTTCCTCCCCAGAGGGACATTGATTTCACCATTGAACTAATGCTAGGAGAAGCACCAGTGTCCAAGACACCCTACAGGATGAGTACACTGGAGATGCTAGAGTTGAAGATGCAACTACAAGAGTTGTTGGAAAATAAGTATATCCGACCGAGTGTGTCTCCTTGGGGAGAACCGGTTCTATTTGTGAAGAAGAAAGATGGTACACTCAAGTTATGTATTGATTACAGACAGTTGAACAAGGTTACTATGAAGAATAAATACCCTTTTCCTAGGATTTATGACCTCTTTGATCAAATGAGAGGAGCAAAGGTAGTTTCCAAGATTGACTTGAGTTCTGGTTACCATTAGGTGAGAATCAAGGATGAAGACATTCATAAGACAACCTTTAGGACAAGGTATGGACATTATGAGTTTGTAGTGGTACCATTTGGTCTCACAAATGCACCAGCCACATTTATGTGCCTTATGAACAGTGTCTTCAGTACATATTTGGACAAGTTTGTTCTTGTTTTCCTTGATGACATTCTTGTTTATTCTAAGAATGAGGAAGAGAATTTGAGATTGACATTGCAAGTGCTCAAGAAACATCAGCTATATGAAAACATGAGCAAGTGTGACTTCTACAAGGATAGAATTCAGTATTTGGGTCACATTATCTCAGAAGAGGGTATATCAGTAGACCCTAAAAAGATTGAAGCCATTATGAATTGGCCTACTCTAAGAAATGTGACGGATGTAAGATATTTTATGGGACTTGCAGGATACTACAGGAGATTCATCGAAGGATTTTCCAAGGTTGCACATGCCATCACTTCTTTGCAAAAGAAGGGGATGAAGTTCGAATGGACTTCAAAGTGTGAAGAAAGCTTCATTAGAGGAAATTTCAACTCAAAATGGGCCTTTTAACTTTTATTCAAAATCGNACCCCAAAAACAAGAAATACTTGAAAAAATGGAATGATGACATCATCATTCCATTTTTTCAGGTATTTCTTGTTTTTGGGGTAGCGGGGTCCGTCAAAAGTTTGCCGAGTGGGTACTCGTTAGATGTGGAATTTAATTCCGCATCCAACGAGCTATCCCGATCGAAATTTAAGTAAAAACACAGGGAGATATGTCAAAAATACAAACAAAAAAGTAGTTTTTTTCTTTTTTTCCTCCAAAATTAATAAATATTATTTTATTATTTTAACTATTATTTAACTAGTTCATTTTAGGAGGCCCATTTTGAGTTGAAATTTTCTCAAATGCCAGTGGTTGAATATTTTTCTCACTAGTGCACCAGTATTGAAGGTTGCAGACCTAAAGAAAGATTTTGTGGTATGTACCGATGCATGTGGACAAGGGCTTGGAGGAGTCCTTATGTAGGACAAGCACGTGATATGTTATGAGTCGAGAAAGCTGAAGGAGCATGAGAAGAACTATGCCACTCATGATCTAGATATTGCAGCCATAGTACATGCTCTCAAGATGTGGAGACATTACTTAATGGGCAGAAGATTTGAGCTCAGAACAGATCACTATGGACTGAAGTATTTATTTGATCAGCCTACTCTGAATGCTAGGCAAGCAAGATGGCTATAATTTCTATGTGAGTTTGATTTTGAAATCAAGCACATAAAAGGAAAAGAAAACAAGGTAGTTGATGCACTCAGCTGGACGGTATAGGAAATGCATGTGGCATCTCTGAGTATTTTTCAATCAGATTTGAGGCAGCTGATTGCAAATCATGTTGCTGGAGATGAATTGTATGAGCAGGTAAAAGACAAATTGCAGCAGCAAAGTCTTGAGAAGAGGTATGAGGGATATAAATTGGAAGAAGATGGACTTGTCACTTTTAAAGGTAGAATTTATATTCTGAAAGTAGCATATTTGAGGAGAATTGTTATGGATGAAATCCATCAAGCTCCGTATTCTGGTCACCCAGGATATCAGAAGACAATTGCTATAGCTAGAAGGCAGTACTTTTGGCCAGGTATGAAAAAGGACATGGCTGAATACATTTCAAGGTGCATGAAATGTCAACATGTAAAGGTTGAGCATCAACATCTAGAAGGTTTGTTGCAGCCTTTGCCAATTCCGGAATGGAAATGGAAAGTTATTTCCATGGATTTTATTACAGGATTGCCGATGAATTGGAGACAACATGATTCCATCATGGTTGTAGTAGAAAAGTTGAAAAAGGCATCACATTTTATACCATTGAATTCTACGCATAAGACTAATGACATTGTAAAGATTTTCATGAAGGATATTTTCAAATTGCATGGATTGCCAAAGGCAATAGTTTCTAACAGAGATGTCAAGTTCACTTCCAATTTCTAGAAGGGGTTGTTTGCATATTTAGGTACAAAGCTAAACTTCAGCACTGCATACCATCCTCAGACAGATGGGAAGACAGCAAGATTTAATCAGGTGCTTGAAGATATGCTTCGCATGTATGTAATGGACTAACCAACCAAGTGGGAAGATTACTTACACTTGTTAGAATTTTCTTACAACAATGGACAGCAGTCATCCTTGGGGATGAGTCCGTATGAAGCCTTGTATGGCAAAAGGTGTAGGACACCAGTGACTTGGGACAACCTAGTGAACAGAGTTGTGCTTGGACCAGAATTGCTCAAGGAAATGGAGAAGGAGGTTGTATAGATCAGACAGAATCTGAAAGCAGCACAGGACAGATAGAAAAGCTACGCAGATAAGCATAGGATGAACATAGAGTTTAGTGTTGGGGATCATGTTTACCCTAGAGTGAAGGCAAAGAAGAGTTCCTTGAATCGTGGGAGTTGTGTGAAGCTGTCACCTAGATATTGTGGGCCATTTGAAGTGCTTGAAAGAATAGGTCCTGTTGCATATAGACTTGCATTGCTTGCTAGTACTAGAGCTCATAATTTTTTTCATGTTTCTTTGCTTAAGAAATATGTACATGATCCTAAACATGTGATAAATTGGGATGTGATTCACGTGGAACCCGAGGGAGAGTTCCAAATCGAGCCAATGCACATCCTCGACAGGAAGGTCACAATGCTCCAGAACCAAGCCATAAGGCAAGTAAAGGTGCAGTGGGAGCATTACGGACCTAAAGAGGCTACATGGGAGTTGGAGGATGCCATGCAATTGGCACATCCATTTTTGTTCAATCCTACGAAACACTGAGGCGGTGTCAGTGTAACTTTTGTTCAAATTTTGTAAGCACTGAGGACAGTGCTATTGAAGGGGGAGGGGAATGTAATACCCCAGTTTTAACCCTCCTTGAATTAAAAATACATGATACACATATTGTAAATAATCTTGGTGTGTAGCTAAAGGCCAAGGCCCCACCATCGATTTGGTTATGTTGTGTTCTATTTTGAGAATGGTCACCGATGGATATCGGGACATACAACATATATTTAATTGTGGCATCATGTAAACAAACATTTTAATTAAATAACCCAACCATCTATGTTCACAGCAACTAAATTGAGAAGGGGCATGATTCCAAAGGATAAGGAAGGGGGGGATGTTGAACTTTGAGTCATGGGGAAGATCCACGTGTCACCTCTCTCTTTTACTCCCACCACCTTGGTTTTCTGTTGGTTAGTTGGGATAGCGAATTGGTTGGCAAAAATACCACTCCCATGCCTGCCCACTCTCTCTCCGCGATGTGTCTGTTGACCTGTCCACTACCCCAATCGTGAGCCTGTACAGTTCCTTCACGCGAACTAAGTTAAAAGATCCACAATTCATCGTTTGGGGGTTCTCCTTCCCTCTTTTTCTCACCGATTGCTAGTCTGTTGTGTGTTCATCTTCATGATTGTGCAGAGTTTTGGGTATCTTCTTCCACAAATTCCAAACTACGTATCGTTCTATTATTTTTCCATCGTTGAATCATGAGCCGAAGACTACTACTCTATTGCTGAGTCGTGATCGTAATTTTCTCCTCTGATCATGTAGAGAGTGTGTCTTTCCAGCATTGGTAGATTTCTTAATGTTCTGTTCTTCCCATCATTGAAATTGTGTTTGTAATCAGATCCATAGTTCTGTGGGTTGCGTTCTGTCTCTCATGCAGAGTTGGAAGTCGGAACCTGTTCCATTCCTGGTATGTACAAGTTTTCCTAGCGACTGCAGTGAGATTTGTGCATTGTGGGATCAGATTTTATCGTGGGCTATCATTGCCGTGATTTGTTTGGCTGTGTCTTTTTCCCCTCATGCACCGACTGAGAATCGTTTTCCTTTCCATTGATTTCTGTCTAATTTCTTAGCAATTTGCTTGAGGAATTGTTGTGGGTTCATAGTGTTCTGGACTACTAGTTGTCCATGATTTCCAGACTGTGTTTTCCCCTATAAAATCTTGAATAGCACTGTTTGGCTGCTTGCATGCAGTGGATTTGTCCTCAGATTGCATTAGAGTGGTGAATGAGGGCCTAAGGTGCTTGATAAACCTGGTGGATTGAGAACCACATAGACAGAACTACTGAGCTGGATTTCTTCTCCACAACCCCTGAATAGCACTGGAAGGGAGATTAGGGTCTAAGGGACTGCGTTGTAGAGAAAGGGCTGATTTCCTTGTGTTGGGTGTGTGTGGGTGTTCTGGAATCTAGGAAGGTTTTGGTGTCTATGTCTGTAGCTCTCCAATGAGCTCACCACCTTAGCATTAGCCTTTCCCAGTTCCTGGATGGCCTGATAAACCCAACTTTGTTGGCTTGGTTGATCCGTTGTTCGCCTGATAAACCCAACTATGTTGGCTTGGCTAAACTGTGTACCCTTATGGTATTGTTATCCATGGCTATGTGTAAGTCTTTTTAGTTCCTTATTCCTTGGGAATCATGCCCGGCTCAGGGGTGGTAGCGTTGCTGAGAGATTAAGGAGCACACAAGCCTATGGTTGGGTGGAACATTGCAGCGACGTAGCCGGTTGCGGAACAAGCTCTTTATAAGATAAGTATTCTTTCCTAACTTGTATCTGCAATTATAATTACCATTGATGAATGATGTTATACATGTTAAATTATGATCCGTATATGCATGAATGCTGATTAAAATGTTTTTCTTCCGTTGTGTATATGAATGATTATGATTCGTAATATGTTTTATGTTTTAAGTATCATGTTTCAACAGCATAATTATGTATGTTCATGTTCATGGGGCTAGATCCCCAAATGATTTGATGTATTGTAGTGTCCTCTTCGTCGGTCGGAGGGTCGGGGACGTTACATAAACACTCTCGCAGATATAGTTTCTCTGAAGAATTTATAAACACTCTCGTAGATATATTTTCTCTGTTCTTAGACATATACTCTATCTCCCATTCATTTCACTCTTCTACAGTTCCACTCTCTATTTGTCTAACCAACTTTGTTATTCATGCTGCATATCTACTTCCACTCGACCTATGTTCTTTCTTTCTTTAACCATTGATTACATCATACTGTCGACACTGTCTTGGAAGTCTTCATATCATTCATTCATGTTGTCCTATCATCTATGTCCATCTGATCCATTGCATTTGTTATAAATGAACTTTTATGGCATCATCATTAGGACCCCATCATATTCCATGTCATCATATGTGTCATGCCACATCCTCAACTATGCCATGCCATGCCATGGCATCACTATTTTATGACATCATCATTAGGACACTATCATATTCCATGTCATCATATGTGTCACTACACATCCTCAACTAAGACATGCCATGCCATCATTACCTTATTCTTTCACTGAGTTTGTCTTTTCATCATATCCAATGGTTATTCCTTTGTCATTCGTGAACACCTTTGACATCAATGACAACTATATACTCAACATGTGTTTCCATTGTACATCCTTCTCAAATTACTCAAAGTTCCTTAGAACAACATGGTGGATCCTTACATCTAGGAAAAATTCTACCACATCTTGACCAATGTCCTCATCCTAATTGTCTACATCACGCTCATTAACCAAAAGTTACAACCATCGGTTTCCTTCATGAAGGACTCACACGATGTTACTAGAAGTAGGAAATTAGTTATGGTTTCTAAGATGGGTATCGGTATTAGAAATACCTCTTTCAAAAGGATATGAAGTAAAGAAATAGAAAATATTACTTTGTTAAAGATAAGCATAATTTTTAAATATTGATATTTATTAGAAAATGTATTGTTGATTTTCTTATAGCACATCCAAATTTCAGTTTTTTCTATTGTTTTTCTTGACTTTCGATCATATTTGTTTTTACAGTTTTGTGCTTGTAACAGATTTATGTGCCATTTATGGAAGAAAAATAATAAACTCTTCTATAAATTTTATTTTCTGGCGCAATTCACCATTAGGAAACTTCCAAAAGTTGTTTCCAAACCAGTAGAAGATGCTTTCCAAGATATTCTCAAGTGTTTGTTCCCAACATCCATACTATAAACATTTTCTATGCAATGATAACAAGGTATAGACCTAAGTTTCAGTAAGTTGGCCTCAAGGAAAATCAAATATCGACCAAAATTTGGATTTTAAATGCCATTAAGAAAAATATGTTTATTTCAATGACATAAGGGTATACACCCTCTTACAATGAGACCAAATTGTTAACAAGAGGCTTCCTACAAAAGGTCAAAATGAGACTCCTTATACACATTCAATCTATGTAGACATTGATTATTTTACCTATGTAACAAAGAATTTTTTACTAATATGAATATTCCAAAAATTTAATCGTTTTCTCTTCAAAGGTAAGAGTAACATCGAATAATCATCCTTCTAATGACTGAATCCCCACCTCCCATGCAACTTTTTTTAAAATTGTGTGTCTTTCCTTTTGTCCTCTACCCATCCCTCCATTCCTTTTCTATTGTGGTGTGTTCTCTTGTTCCATGTTGTGTATTAATATGCTCTTTCACCTTGTGGTATGAAATTTGGTTCAACGCTGGTGCGATCTAACACTAGTCAAGATGGCAAGTAAAATTGGATATATGTGTGTGTGTGTGTGTGTGTGTGTGTGTGTGTGTGTGTGTGTGTGTGTGTGTGTGTGTGTGTGTGTGTGTGTGTGTGTGTATGTATGGGTCACTAATTTTTTTTCCAACAAGCACAATTATCATTATAAGGACTGCTTTAGGAAATAACTAGTGAAGAAGTACCATCATAGAAAAAAGAGAATGTATACTAAATCTTAGCAAGCCCCTAAAAACAAGCATGTTCATAAAATAACCCACTCATAAATTTCAATGACTACAACCTAAGGTTGATTACATGAAACTTAGATGCAACTATTGACTTTATGATTAAATTCATCTCTAAAGATCCTCCTAAGCAGGTCAAAAATATTTTAGCATCCCAAAGTCCTCCAAAGCCTAGACAATTCCTAGGATACAATCCATTGAAGTAATTACTCAATCCTATTCCAACCAGTAGATGGGATAATCACAGGATAATAAAATTCCTAAGGATATAAAACAACCAACTGTCAAATAGATGAGACATTTTGTTCAAATAGAACATGGACATTACCCTTTTGATCCAAATAATGAATGGGTCAAAAATATGTTCAACTGGGATATATACTCCAATCCCATGGATGCAAAATATAATAGGGATACCATTCTCTCACAAAAAAAAGAACATGGAAAAAAATGGAGAGAATATATGAAGCATAATAATAAATGAATTTGTTTCTATTTATGGTTCAAACAAAATGATACTATAGAAATCCAAATGCAGACATCCTTTTCTTCCTCTAGATCAAACTTTGGCCCTAAGTAGATAAGTGCAAAAGGAAATGAAATAAAAACACAGTATCCCTTACCTCCTTTTAAGCCTTTGAAATTAGAGGAAGGTGACCAGAAGTCCTTATCCATTCCTATTGTCATTCCAGGTGAAGGGAAGGATACTTCAATAGAAAATGTCTTTGAGCAACAAAATTGGAGAAATATATCTATTAAAGGTCTAGTTCAATTCACTATTTCATCAAACTAGATTACAAATAAAGAACATATAGAATCCATTCAAGTCACCGCAAATGATTTGGTAGAATTTGCAGACCATTTGAAAGAGACAGTTGACCAAAAGCTAGACAGAATCGAGATGGTCATTGAACATACAAGAGACAGTCAGATAGGAGAATCAAGAATCCTATCAAAACATATTGAAAGAATAGAATCAATGAATCAAAAAAATAGAGAAAAGAACTCAAAATAACTAAGAATCTTAAACAATAAAATATAGGCACCTCAAAAATGAAAAATTCTAAGTTTTATCTAGTTCAAAAGTTCCCCTGTCATTTTCTGAAGGAAATAATGGAAACTGAGAAGAAACCAGAGACCCACAAAGTAAAGAATGACAAATAAATCACTATCATTGGTGGTGTATGGAAGTTATTCATGATAAAATAATTCCAAGGGAAATCACAAACCTATATTTCCTATGAGATATTACTTGCACACCAGTCCAGACCTGATGTCCCTGCCTTCATTAACAAAGGTAGGATTAAAGACATAAGAGAATTCCAGAAAGGCATTATTTATGAATGGAATTTAGATGGTATGTCAGAATATTAGGTAGTTGATATGATTCACCATATGTATATATGTTATAGAACATACCTCACACTAGGAAAACAAAACCCTATAAGGAGATTGCAATGTTGTGGTACATATCAGAAGGATTGTTAAACATTAACTCATGGACTCATAATCACAAGCAATAAAATAAATGCAACCCTTAAAATCAGCATGATTTTACACAACAAAAAAATGCATAAATTATAGCGACATAACTCTTTAACAGACTTACCCTAAACCCCTAGAAAACGTTCGTTCAACTGTGGTTGACCTCCAACACTGCAAACCTACGATTTGATGGGCTCACCTACCTAGGTGGATATGGAATCGCTGGCTAAAGAGCTCAAGGTTGAGGGAATCCCTGATGTTGCATGTGTGTTATTCGGTTACATGAGAGACAAAGTAGTTTCTTCCTCGTCATCGTAGCACCAAGAAAATAGGGAACCAAGTGAGGATATGCCACTACCATGCCACAACCAACAACAAAGCTACCCTATGCTCCAAACCCAACAACACTGCAAGCGCACTGCAAACCCACGAAAACCAAAGCAACACTACAAAACAACGAAAACTAGAAAACCCTATGCATGCCCTCCTCCAACACTGCAAACCCATCAAAACTAGACAAACCCTATGTGTTCCCTCCTCCAACACTACACCAGATAAACCCTATGCATTCCCTTCTCCAACACTTCTATGAGTGCCCTCCTCATAGAAGTTGTAAAATAAGTACCTCCATGAAAGTTAATGAAAAGTGTTACCATCATGTGCTTATAAATTTGTTATCAAGATTGATATTTACAAAGAAACACATGGTTTGGTTTCACCTTAATAAGGAGGGGTTATGGGGACTAGGAATGAAAACCAAGGACATGAGATGTGGATATTTTGAAGTATTGAAGAAGATAGAAAACAATTGTTACAAGGTTATTCCTCTACATCTTTTGTGAATTTAGTCAATAGTAAATGCAATGAATATAAGGTACTGAAATCCTATGATCCATCTATACTTGATGAGGATGAAAAGGGGTAAGTATTAGCTTCCATATAATATCTGGCATTAGAAGCATAGGAAATTTACCAAACAATGTCACTGCATATGAATACCAATTTTACTAGAAGGGGTCAACAAATTTTTTTTGCACCTGGTATTGAAGAAACAACTACTAGCCAATGCCAAGCGATACTCCAAGAAGAATGTTGAGAAATTATTTCATGGTATCCTTCAAAATTAAAGCTTTTGGGGACAGAATCCTCATGAAATGAGGAGGGGAGATCCAAAATGAATCTATGTTACTATATGATTTTATTGATGGTCTAAAATGGGGAACATGTAGTTTAGGATGTAGAATGGCCAGTTTGGGGCATATCGTAGAAACCATGCTAATGACTAGAATTGAAAATCCTTCATTTGAGGGTCATTAAAGTGGAATTTTGGGGTCTCCCTCTCCTGGATAACCATCCTTGATGTCTGAATCTCAAACTACATTCTATGTGTCAATAATTTTTTAATGATGGTTCATTTTCATCATACAGATTTCATACACAAAAGATATGTCCTAGGAAAGGTAGTGATCCAAATATTTAACACATTTCAAATTTGTAGCCATGTCAGCTCACCTTATTTCTCTCATTTGGAGATAATGAGGTTTGAAAATCCAATACAAATTTTTAGAAGGATCATAAAATCCAAAAAATTAACCTTACGTGAAAGGATGGAAAGGGGTTCATCGCCTATGGTAGTGTTTTCATGTTCTCATATCAGAGTAGCTTGTTGTCAAGATGAGTGGAGAGATAAGATAGTAGAAGAGAAAAATATGTATGTCAGGAATAAGAACATGTACATATAATGGACAATGTAAGCCCTATAATAGATCTTGAAAAATAAAGAAAATACAAGCATAATTGTTTTTGCATACCTGGGACTATGGATATGGTAGATCGAAGTAAATTCCCACACCACAATTTCTTGGTTGATTAAAATGAAAACAACTAATTTATTTTTCTTTGTTTGATGGAAAATTGTTTCAGCATCCTTAGAGTTCATTTCCCTAACTCACTTTTGCAAAATGGGAGAAGAAAAAACCCAAAATAAGATTTTACCGTGGACTTGATGGGGCAAGACAAAATTTTCCATCGAGTCATGATAAATAGGGAATTTATTGTGATAAATTTAAAAAAAATCAATAATATTAAAAATGATGTAAAGCAATAAAGAAAATGAGCAAAGGAAATAGAAATTAGAAAGTTCCTATTGAACATCAAGACCATGAGCCCAAACACATGTTGTGATTAAGACATAGGTTTTATCGACACAAAACTCTGCCATAATTACATCATTTTCTTTTTGTGCCATAACTCCATAGATAGAGGACGCGGTGAAATTGTTACCCTGCATATTCTCTATCAACTAGTAAACATATTGGTTCAAACACCATATTAAATAATTGCAAAAAATAAAATATTCAAGTTGGACAACTAGCTTCTTGAAGGGAGAATTAAATACAGTGATTCAAAACAAAAGTATAAAAACAACCAATGCAAAAGAAAAAGAATATGTTTTCTAGGTTACCTTTCTTTTGGTATTGCAAAATATGGAATTTTATCATATGGATCACATAGGGTGTCAAACTTCAACACCTCTCTTTCAACAACCACAAAAAATTGTTTGATGCCATGGATTTCACAAAAAAATAAAAAAATAGACTAGGATGCTCAGTGAGGATGATCAGTGAAGCAAGAACACGAGTAGATCACTGAATGCACATTTTATAATTCAACAAAAAATAATGACAATAAAAAGGACCTACTCTCAATTATACCTCCAGTGTCAATTCATCACGTTTGACAAGTATTCTTAAAGGATCAGTCATGCATTTGTTTGTAATGCACAAAATCTCATGTGGAAAAGTTCCTAATATTAGAACTACCTATCAGTTAATAACGTTAACATTCACATCAATCCTCCTCCGACTATAAAAAACATGTATTAGATGAAAAAATTATCTACAATAGTCTATCCCATATAAAAGATCTAAGACTCCCAACCAACATTGAGCATAAAAAAATATACATATTTGTTGCAGCAAGTAATTAAAATTTCTATGATGGGAAACACTTAATTGGCATATTCATGGGAAAATAATATGCCAATGCCATTGGTGGAAATCAATAAGTAAGAAATTTCTATTGACAACCTAAATCACAAGTCTTACTTGATAACATGAAACATGCTTGCAGCTCTGGTGGAAGGTATCGATAAACTTCATATATCTAGTCTTTGGATCCCATGCTCAACATCTCATCAGAGTCATCATATTTTAAGAGGTGATAAAAAAGAGTAAATCAATAATAAGTGGCAAAGAAAACTCAATCAATGTTAAATAAAACAACCAATATATCTAATGAAACACATGCATAGTATAAATTTTATGAAACACATGCATAGTCACAAGAACATGTAGTTTTACAGCTCTAGTCCTTAAGGTCTTGCATTTGATCATATTGAATGATCTTCTTGGTATTCCTGATACCACATGAACACCATTTTCCAATTTTCTGATGTCCTCCAATACTCTTTCCACTAATACATGCATGGGATTGAACATTTATGAAATCTCCTATAGAAACACTGACTTTCTCTATTTGAGCTTCCAGTTCTCTTATAGGTGAAACAATTAAAGCTTGAACCTTTCAAAAAAAAGAACCCATAAACCCCATAAAAAACTAAGAATGGATTATTAAATCGAACAGTACCCAAAAATGAAAGGTGCACAATGTGGTATTAACACTATAAAATTTAATATAATTTGTTACAGTCCAGACTATTGCTAGTATCCTCCTCAATTTAAATGTTACAACAAAAGTCCAAATCTCCTAATTACTACCACCTTGGAATATTATGAACTCTTGCTTATAGTTGACAGTTTGATACTAAGACATGATGAAGTCTTCTCCAAATGGCAAGAAAAGTCAAATTTAATGCTTATCTCATCTTATGATTGAGAATAAAATTTCCTTTTCATATTGCTAACTTTTGTGTAGGAATTGATAGGAACGTTAATATAGCATACCTTAATAATATGGATAGTGTTTTCAAGCCAAATAGTCTTATCTCCATGGAAAATTTTAAGGATTCATACTTATTTAAAAGGGTATAAACCTTGGCGAATCTTACTAATGCTTAAAATATCAATTATAAAATATTTAGCGATAATTTTCTTAAAATGTTTCAATTTATAAGAATTTATATAGTTTCTATAATAATCTGGCAATTTTTAGAGTGAAAAAAATGTATTCCATCAAAATTGAGCAAAATAGGGCTTAAAAAATACAAATTGATTAATCTTCTTTTTTTTAAACATGGAAAAATAGCCCATGGGCTAAATTTCTCCCCTAAATTTTTTCTTGAAGCCAACATGAAAGAGGAAGGAGAGGAAAAGATAAAATTTCTAGAAGGGATAGAATGGTAGAAAAGTTGAAGAGGCAATCATTCGTGTGGATTACGAACTAGAGTTGCGCAAGAAGATGCAAAGTCTAAGAAAAGGAACCATAATAGTAAGAGAATATGCTGAAGAATTTCACACATTCTTAGTTAGAATTGGGCATGATGAATAAAATAAGGAGAAAGTATCCCTCTACATCAATGGATTAAATCCTAGCATACAAGAGTAATTAGCACTAGTGAGAATGTGCACCATAGAAGATGCATATCGTTTTTAATTGAAGGTGGAAGAAATATTAAATAGAAACGAAATAATCATAAAAATTAGAAAAATGAATATTATGGAGGCAACAAAATTAGAAAAATGGATAATTCTTATGACTTGTGCGAGAAAATTTTCAAAGGGAATGTAAGATCGGGTACAGTATTCAAAAGAGAAGGCATTCATGGAACATGTTTTCGGTGTGGAGAAGAGGGACATCTAGCAACTGACTTCCCTCGTAATCAAGAAATAGTCAATAGAAGGACTAAAAACAATGCAAGGCCATTGAATGTGAATGAGGAAGATGTAGATTCATCACATTCCAAAGAAGCAGAGAAAGGGGAAGTCTCTATGATTAGAAGAGCCCTATTGAATGGAGATAACAAATATGTTGAAAGAAAGAATTTTTTTAAAACAATATGCAAATGTGAAATAAATGTATGTAGTGTTATTATAGATAGTGGAAGCATTGGTAACCTTGTATCTAAAGAAATGGTGAAAAACGTTGAAGCTAGAAAGAAGAAGATACTCGCATCCATATATGATTTCTTGGATTGAGGATGATCAAATGTTTTTGGTCGATGAGAAAAGTTTGATAAAATTTAAAATATTAGGTTATAGTGATGAAATTCAGATGTGATATTTTACGTATGGATGCTTGTCATATTTTGTTGGAAAGGCATTGGAAATTTGATGAGCAATAAATGCACTATGGGTACCTCAATGCATACTCATTGACAAAGGATGGAGTAAGACACAAATTAAATCCATTAAGAGAGGAAATGTGTAAGGTTATAAAAATGAAATAATTTGTTTAGTTGATACAGGGAAATTTTTAGATATCCTGAAGCATGAAAATGTGTGTTTTGCTTTGATTCCAAAAAATAACCAAGAAAATGTTGAAGATGTTCTATCGGAAGTTATAGATTTGTTGTATGAATTTCAACAAATTGTTTTTGATAATGACAAGAAGGATTACCACCTATGACATGGATAAGTCATCAAATTGATTTGATACCAGGACAAAGTTTGCATGACAAGGAATCTGACAAAATGTCTCCTATAGAGAGTGAAGAATTGAATAGACAAGAACAAGAATTGTTGCAGAAAGGTTTGATTAGATAATGCTTAACTCGATGTGTAGTTCCTGTAGTTTTTCCAATAAATAAAGGTGGAGAATTGAGAATGTGCAAAGATTCAAGGGCCATTAAAAAGATCACCATCAAATACAGATTTCCATTTCCTAGAATGGATAATATTATTGATTACTAAAGTGGAGCTAAGTAATCAAAAGACTAAATAAGGTTTGTATGAGTGTCTAGTCATTCCTTTTGGACTAACATATCACATTTTTTAGATTGATGAATGAGTTACTAAAAGAATTTTTTGGAAAATTTGTTATTGTTTTTCTTGAAGACATTTTGATATTCCATAATACATTAGAATAACATTTGATTCATGTCAGATTTGTTTATCAAAAGTTGAGAGAAGAGAAGTTTATAATTAAATTGAAGTGGAGATTTATAAAGAGGGAGTTGGTATACTTTGGTTTCCTTGTTTTAGGAGAAGGAATCGAGATGGATCCAAAAAAGGTGAAAACTATACTAGAATGGACTACACATAGGATCACTGCAAAGGTGAGATCATTTCATTGTTTGGAAATATTTTATAGAAAGTTTATTAGATTTTTTAGTAGTATTTGTGCACCAATAACTGAGACCATGAGAAGGAATAATAATTAGTTCAAATGAACTATAGGGGCAACAACTAATTTTGGTTTGTTTAAGGCCAAGATGACATAGTATCTTTTTTTAGCACTTCCATATTCCAGGAAGGTATTTCAAGTAGATTTTGATAAAAGTGGTAATTCCTATGGAATTGTTCTAAGTCAAGAAGGTAAACCTAGTGATTATTTTAGTGAGAAGTTAAATAATGCAAAGAAGAGATATTCCGTTTATTATCAATAATTTTATATTATTGTTCAAGCATTGAAAAAGTGGAGACACTATATTTTTCCTAAGGAGTTTCTTTTGTTTACTGATCATCAAGCACTTCAATATTTGAATAGTGAAGGGAAGTTAAATTGGAGATACGTGAAATGGGTAGAAATTTTTCAAAGGTATACATTTGTTTTGAAGAATAGAAGTGGGAAATATAATAGAGTTGTAGATGCATTGAGTACAAGACAAAGTTTTCTAACTGAAATGCATGTTGAGGTTGTTCGTTTCAATAAGTTAAAGGAATTTTATGAGGGAGATCTGAATTTTGGAGAGGTTGGAGAGATTGAAAAGCACCTATTGTAGATAATAGGACAAAGTGGGTGGATTGTTTAATCCAAGATTGTATGTCTTTTAGAGGTAATAAGTTGTGCATTCCTAGAAATTCAATGAGAATGAATTTGACTAAGGGAAAACATAGTGGATGTCTTGCAGGACATTTTGGTTTTTGTAAGACCATAGAACTTGTTGGAGAACAATGATTTTGGCCTAAATTAGAGTAATATATCAGAAAATATGTGCAAAGTTGTAGAATATGAGGGGTGGCAAAATGAACGAGTGAGAACACTGGTTTATATCATCCTTTATTGGCAATCGAGAGGCCATGGGAAGAGATTAGTATGGAATTTATTCTTGGTTTATTGAGGACAGTGAAGGGATATGACTCAATATTTTTGGTGGCGTTATCTTTTCTAATATGCCACATTTCATTCCATGTAAAAATACAAATGATATTGTGCATGTTTTAGAATTGGTTCCCAGTGAGGTAATGCACCTACTGCTGAATTTTGTGCAAATATGATGATATTTGATCTTTAAAACTTTAGTTGCAGAAATATAGAAAACTTGAAATCAATTTAATAATCACATAAGAATCCACACATAAAACAACATATATCTTGGGGGAAACCCTCGAAATTACGAGGATGGAAAACCCCAACAAAGATTCAAATAATTATGATATATAGAAGACAATGTCTTTAACAATAGAAGATTGCTTTTGGAGCCCTAGGTGCTAGATAAGAGAGAATGAACACCCCAGTTGAATATGCATAACAATAGAGAAGAGAGATAATTTGTATGAGCTTGCAATGTTTCCAGCGCAATAATAACTAGAAAGAAACAGTTCCATGTAATATGTAGTGAATCATTGCATGGGGAATAGTGCATCACATGCAGAAATAGTGAATTGCCTTCTTGGAGAATTGCCCCGTGCTTCAGTTTATTCAAACTTGCATAACATCATGTGAAATTCATTTCTTCTTTGACATTAAATGATTCTCTATTGAATTATAATTGAATTGGGCCTCATAACTAAATGCGGGGTCACTTATTCAAGTTTCAATAGAGCAAACGGTCAAGATGGGTTTCATTCTGCAAGCCGGCCTAAGATCAAAACCTGCTACTCCTGGGAGGTGACATCTCAATCCAACCATGCTAAGGGTTGGTGCGTCCTACGCTGGGTGCTATCCCCAGGTTATTTTGACAGCTTATATGCCCCTGGGTTGTGGTTTCTTAGAACAAAGGCTAGCCCAACAAGTCAAAGGGAATTGCAACAAACACAACAAAATTTAGGATCACTTAGTTAGTATGTTATCTTAAGTGTCATGAAGAAATATTTGAAACTCAAGTGTCATATTTTAGTTTAAATCGTGTTTAACTAAAGTTCCATCATGAAAAATACTTTAGTTAACTAGTTCCTTTTGATAAAAACTTTAGGTAACTATTCTTTAACTGAAATCTTATTGATTGATTTTATTCAAGTGATCACTGTGAGTTTTCCTTTAATTAATTGATGCATGCATTTTTACTTTAACTTAATATTTAACTGAGGCATGCATTGTTACTTTAACTAAATCTTTAACTGAATCTTTAACTCGAGAATACATTGTTATTTCAAATGAAGTTTAACAAATTGAGTTCTCTTTAGTCAACTTAAGTCCTCCCATGAGAAATTCAAATTCTCTTTGTTCTCTATTAATTTATCGTTTATCTATTATCTTTTTTGCATGGTCAATATGTGTTAACTTTAATTTGTCTATCATATCATATTACACTAAGAATATTTTTCTAATGATGTGATCTTATTATATTACTCTTAGACCAAGTGATCATATCCTAAAGTAATTCACTCTAGAGGTGGATAGTGTCTAGAGAAGACTTAATAGATTTATCCATCTCAAATGACCATGGTTAGTAATACATCACACAACATTAATGATTTGACATGCAAATAATCACCTATACATTGGAGGTACACCTCAACGCATGAGGATCCGACTTGAGAGACAATTTCTTATCCTTGTCTAGAAAGACTATTCAACATCATCACTTTGACATATCAAAGCATTCACCTCAACACATTAGGAATAACCTTTTACATTGAAGGATTAGTCATTCTTGAGTCCAACTAAAGGATTCTACTTTAAGTTTCCTAAGTGCTACTCAAGCACCCTACCTCAACACATGAGGCCCAATCTCGGTTGCACAAGATTGGCTTGGAAAATGAATCGTGATGTTGTAACTTCAACACTCGCTCTTCGTAAGAGAGGCATTCTCTGGCACAAAAATATTGTTTGGGATGTACATATACTTCGTCACCGATAGAGCCTTTGTTAACACATATGCAATATGCTTATTAGTAGCAATGTACTAAATTTTTATTTTACCTCTCTGGACCATGTCTCTGATGAAGCGATACTTCACCTTAATGTCCTTTGACCTAACATGAAACATGGTTTTTTTTCTGAAAGATTGTTGTATCTTTGATTGTCATAGTGAATGACTATAAAATCAATATTTCAACCCATCAAGTGGCTTCTCAAGCCACATTTCTCCTCAACAGGTAGTACTAGCCACAATATACTTTTCTTTTATAGTACTAGATGAAATACACTTTGCTTTTGTAGTAGTAGCCACAATACACTTTGCTTCTATAGAAAAACCAAAATAAAATTTGCTTATATAGTAATAGTCACAATACACTACCACTCAAATTAGAGTAGTCATAAACAAGTAAATTTACCTCACCACTAGAGAGAAATTTGAGTCCATAAAAGATAGTACCTCAAAGGTACCTAAGCACATGCTTAATGTCTATGTATAAGCTTAGACACGATCTGAATCATGTCATAACATATAACAAGTCTACTATGCATCAAGTACATTAATGGACCAATAATCTATCCATACTTGCTAGAATCTACCCACAATGCTACTCATGTATTTTATTCAAACTAGAAACCATCAGAGTAACCATGGATTTGCAAACCATCATACCAAACCTTCACAACACGTCAGTTGTGTGATTTTGTTGCAAAAGGAAATATATCATTTTTCCTTTTCCAAAATTCAAGAAATAATTTCATAAGAATCAATTTTTCAAACTCATAAGTGAAATCCCTCTACTATCTATTATTCCTCTCTACTAAAGAGAAAAACATAAACATAGAGAACCAATATCAATGATCATATTCTCTCTTAGATAAACAAAGTCTCTGAAGATAGTTGTTAATCATTAAATAGCAATCCCTTGAGGATACGTAGCCCATACAAGAATTTCTTCAATTTACAAACATGGGACTCCTTTCCATGAACTACAACCCCCCCAAGTATGTTGTATGAACCTTTTCATCAAACTCACTATTGAGGAAGGAATTCTTCACATCTATCTGGTGAAGCTTCCATCCTAGAATAGATGCAAGTGAGATCATAACTTGAATAGTGGTGTACCTAACCATAGCATCAAATGTCTCATCATAGTATTATGCCTTCTTTTTGACAGAAACATTGGGTAATGAATCTATATTTGTACTTTTCAATACTTCCATCAATAACATTCTTGAACTTTAAATATCATCTAGAAGTTATTGTGGAATTTATTTTAGGTTTAGGAATAAATTACTAAACAATTCTCTAAAATAGATTCATATTCCTCTACCCTTTCATTTTTTCATAATTGCCTCTTAAAAAACTTATTCATGGGTGGAAGAAAAGATGATTTTAAGAGCGAATTTTAACCCATGTGAGAAATATAAGGAGTGACCAAAAAAGGGTGGGTGAATTTTTAATATTAAAATGGTTTTTTTATTTAATAAATTAGCCCATTTTTATTTTACATATAATTGCCCCTAATTAAATAGTCTGCGCCGTGAAACAGGGAAAAATGATAAAATGGAATTTAACCCACTCAATTATGGGGAAAATCTTGACATTCGCCTGGATTTCTTCGGTAATGGAGGTGAATAACACTTAAAGCTCCATAATTTTTTAGTTTTAGAGAAGAAATGGAGATAGTTCACCCCAATTTATGGATGATAGGTTAAAAATTTGGCATTTCTCCCCCTGATTTATGGATCTTTGGGTAAACTAGTCTTAGTTCATCCAGATTTGGGTAAAATGGACTTAGTTCGTCCTTGATTTTGGTTTACGGAGTAATTAGTTTTCTATATTACCTTCCCATATTTGGCCAAATCATCCCACGCCTGTTGATTTGGTCAATATTTGAGAAAACGTGGAGATTTAGTCAATTGGGGATGTTTTGGTACTCGTTTTGGTCCATATTTGAGAAAAACATGAATAGATTTAGTCAATTGGGGATGTTTATTTACCTATATAATGCCACAATATTTAGGGCTCATCATCAATCTTGATTTCATGCAAATTATGTCTTTACAGTGGATAAGTGGAAAACAGTTTCACAGTGGCTAACTCCTGAGTGGAAAATATATGCATTTGTTCAAGTTTCCTTCTATCTTCAGACTTTTTATAGGTTAGTTTCTGATTTAAATTATTTCTTAGTATGTACCGGGGAAGCCTTAGTTGCACCCTTGCACTAACTAGGCTTTTTTTTATCTATATTCTACTTTTTTCCAAAGATAAGGTACCAATATATAGTGTGCGTAGTACCCATCGGGTGTTCACTAAGGGACCAATATGATAACACGTTTGTTCATATTGGGCGGTTATAAATAAATAAAATATAAAACAATATATTGGTTCTAGATTAAGGGCAAAAGAGTTTATTTTTTTATTATATAGATATCCAATATCATGGGGATTTTTTATTGCAAAAGTCTGTCTACGCCTTTTTCCATAGAGCCTTTGCTTGTGTGATGCCTGTGTTTTTTCCACCATTTTTCTGGTTTTGGTGGGTTTGTGGTGTGTTTGCAGCACATTGCAGTGTTGGAGGAGGGAACGCATAGTAGTGTAGGAGGAGGGAAGCATAGGGTTTCTTTGGTGTAGTGTTAGAGGCAAAAATTTGCTCGTTCCTTTGCCTTATTCCTGTGTGATGCATGCATAACGTTTTTCCACCATTTTTTTGTTTTTGGTCATGGTAAATTTGGTGGATTTGCAGTACCTTGGAGGAGGGAACGCATAGCGACCACATAGTAGTGTTGGAGGTAAGGGATACTGTGTTTTTATCACGTTTTTATTTCATTTCCTTCACCTAGAATGACAATAGGATTATCCAGAGGCAATTTCCTTCACCTGGAAACCCAATATCATGGGGCTAATTGTCATATGCAGAGGCAAATTGCGGATCATAGAAGAGACTGCATTTGATTAGATGTATTTTTAGTTATTAGAATGAGCATACATGTATCCAAAGATCATGTTGTGAATCAAGATCTGCCATGGTTTTATAGGTGTATTTTCTATATCCAACCATCTTCCCAAAACAGATTTTCGTTCCCATCTTTTACTACACAGAAACAATGCTCTTGAACTAATTTTAGCCCTTATTTAGCATTGTTCCAGATCAAAGATCCATTCAAAAGGTCCTCCACTCCGGTTAAATCTTCCAACTTGATTCCTTTAGTATATTTTTTTCTCTTGACCTTTAGACTGTGTCCATAAGGTTGGTTTTTCATTGAACTGGCACCATACCACTTTTCCACTTAGTGTTTTGTTGAAGGTTTATAATTTTCTAGTACCAAGTCCCCCTTTGTAGTAGGTTGCATTCCATGCTGCAAGTGGCCACTTCGTCTCCATTTGTGGCCCACCCTATAAATCTTTTATAAGTTTCTCTAGCACTTTTATCACTTTATCTTGGGCTCTTAGGGATGAGAAAACATAATGTCTTGTAATACAGTTTTTGAACAACACCTTTATAAATGGTATTACATAAAATAGTGGATTGAAAATGTCTACTATGTGTGTATCTAATAATTGATATAGGATCCTTATTATTAATTTCCTTTATCCAATGAAATGATATGTTGCATGTATATGACCAATGTATGGATCTAGGAATCTATGTTGTACTTGATGTGAATTCTATTGTAATCTGGGAATTGCAAGAGAGTGACTCTCATTGATGTCAATCATGTTTTTATTCAATAGTTCTGATATTCCATAAGTGGAAATAAAGGAATGACTGGTGGTTGCATATGGGGATTCCCTCCAAGTAAGTTTCCTTGGACCTATACTGCAACTGAAACATGCTATCTGTTGGAGGCAAGAGTGAAGGTGTACCCAGATGGATACAATGACTATGTTGAGATCGAACCTAAAGATTTGGTTGTGTTTCCTAAGGGGATGAAATGCACCTGGGATGTCTCTGAAGCAGTTGATAAGAATTACATCTTTGACTAGCTGCATATTGTGATTAATATAAGCTTTTAACGTATTGTGTTTTGTTCTTGCCATATATATTTCCTTTATAATGGCTAGTTTAACTTTAAAACTTATATTAGCATTTGATCTATGCATCTTATCTGATGTCTGTAAGTTGTAAATGATTAATGTGTTGTATGTTTGCCTTGTTTACCTGGGGATTTGTATGCATACATATACACAAACAAAAGGGAAAAGGAAGTGAGTAGTAATCATTAACATAGGTTTTCCAATTCATAGTAGCTTGCATGATCCATATTTATGTGAGTAGTAATCATTAACATAGGTTCTTGCAATTCAAAAATGATATTTATTATCCTTTGGTGGAAAACAAAGTTTTCTTCCTCTGATATGTATCCTTTTCTTTTGATAATCTACTCCAGATAATACTTCAAGAACATTTTCTTCTTTCGTACAAATATTTATCTTTATTTGATTATCTGATCTCTTTGGTGGATTTGATAACCCTACATTATATTTCTTCAAGATATTTATTTTCTTCTTCAAAATGGAATTATGATGCAAAGAAGAGTTTGGAACTACCCTAACTTAATTGTATTTAGTCACAAATGTAGAAAGCATGTGATCTTTGACACTGGGAACATAATTTTCATGAATATATTCAAAATCTTTTTCACCCTTCAAATTTTCTTTACAGTGGGCGGAATAGAAACACCCTGACTTTACTAACCAACCAAGCACCCATTGAAAAACTTTGCAAGTTTTGAAATGCAATTTTGTCGAGGAAATTTTTTTCCTGCACAAGAGAGTAATTTCAAGCTTTTATTTCCATCCATTTCAGCCTTATGTTTCAGCCCTTGTAGTGAAAATTTTCTTATAGGTAATAGAAAAATAAATCTAGCCCTAAAAAAGTGGAATTTCTTATGTTCAGAGGAATTCTTCTAGAAACTATAAGCTATGATTGAAGTACTCATACTCACATGGATTTCTGTTATTGTAACTATTCATCAATTCCTTAAATTCAATTAATAATCAAGTATATAGAAAGAGTTTAAGGAAAACCTATTTTTTGTAGGTCCACTATTTCGGGTTTCTAATGCAATTCCCGTCATCAAAGACAGTGACTAGATGAGAAGAGCGGGTTGGAGAAGAGCATTAGATTAAACCAATATCATAAACCAGCTATATATAAGAGAGTTGATCTATTAAAATAGTAGAAGAGGTTAGTTTTTCCAAGATGTCAAATTGGTAGACCATTTATTGTGAGATCATTATTGTACATCCCCTTTAGTAGTTAACTTAATCAGAGAAGTCAAACAAGAGGATCCCAATAGGCAATCTAAATACATGAAATTGGCTAGGGAAATCGAGGAATATAGTTGCATGTATTTAATGGATGTATTGGTCACTAAGAAGGATGATGTTTTTTTATCACATCAAGTATACTGGAAAAATATGCACATAGGTAGGTATCTTAACACTGATTCACATCACCATCCTGCACAAAAACTTCAGGGTCATAAGAACACTTGCTGTTGGAATTTAAGTCATGATACACAGCTTTGCAATCCTAGTAAGCAAAACCATTACTAAAACTAACTAAACACCTCTCAAAACAGTGCATTGTTTCGACTCAGAAACCTAGACTATACTCACTAGTGCAAACACTGCATTAAATGGAAAAACTCCCAACAATGGACCGTTATGTGTTAATATGGGTAAATATCAGAATTGTAGAAATTGTAAAATCATGTAGATAGCAGCATTAGATCACACATAACTTTTATTACTCAGATAAAAAGTTACAAAACCAATAGCTCAAAACTGAATGTCTCACACACTCGCCATGCCTTTATTTTATAGACTATGAAAGGCTTCATGGTTTACAAAGATAACTTCTCCAATGGCATGCCTAGATTAGGAGAAGAAACCCATAACCCCATCTAGTGTTGTGCCTCAATTAAGAGAAGAAATCCTAACCCCAACCTAGCCCTCCCTGTATAGATAATGCTTCCTAAATTAGAGCACCCATTAAAGAAGACTAGATGCATCTTCTTTCTTGGAGATAATTCCCTACCTAATTATGGAGATTTCTTGATCCATGTGCCCCATCTAAACATAGAACACCAACAAACTAAAGATAAGAAAGGCATGTTTTAAATATGGAAAAAGCTAAAGATAACCCTGCTTCTAAGTATAACACATGCATGCTGTGATTTTTAAAGCATGCATGCGCCTCTAAAGGAGAATGACATTTGGAGCAGGAAGGTAAAGCCAACACTGATTTGAAAGAAAGGTGTTCACCAAACCAAGGCACTCCCTTTTTCATCTTGATTTTCCAGAATCTTCAATGTGTACTCCCCTTGTTCAATGAAGACATAGTCAACAACTACATGCTTAGAATCAATTATTGATTCCATAGTGGGAATACTTATCCATCATAGCATCTTTCCATACATGTGCTTTAACTTCTTTCTCACTACTAAAAATCTCTATATCAATGATAGAAGATGTTAGTGCAACATGCATCAAAAACTTATTAAGAAGAATACTCACTTGAAATGTAACTTTAGGTGTTGCCGCTTCTTTCTATTCCTCCTGCATTCTTGACTTCCTAATTTAACTGATTAGCACTAAAGGCATCTTGCCAGTTTGAATATCATTTTTCTTCTTCTAATCAACTTTTTGGACATCAAGATTATCTCCCACTTCAAATTCTACCGGAGGTTCCTATAGCCTAGAGGACTTTCCATTCTCATCAAATCTAAAATATCAACTTACCATTGTCTTCTATCATGTGGAATATAGATCCAATGACCTTTGGAGGTCTCACACTAACCAACAGATTTATCCATGATGCTTGAAGGTTCAAAGTTAGTCCTATTTTCATAAGCATACATGGATATAAACATGACAACCAACTATACCAAAGTGTGATACTTGAGGCTTATCACTAGTGAAGGATTCCTTTGATGTTCTATTCTTCAATATCTCGTGAAGATCTCTATTTAGAATATAGATCATTAGGTTGCATGCATATGCCCATATACACAGGAACGAGTCCATGTCATGGGTCATTGCTTTTGTATTATAAATGATAAACCAATCCTTCCTCTCTACAATTAGAAGTCAATCTCATGGTGCACGACATTTCTCTGGCCTGCACCATTTCAGGTAGATCAACTCAAATTATTTCATCTACCCAGAAAACTCAAATTTGGAATATGTACAGTTGTGATGTAGAGTATGTATCTTCCACTGGTCCCAAAACTAGGGAGCCTCCATGTGTCCCAAAATGTAGCAGTATTGCATGCTATTGAAGATCCATGTTCCATGACAATTTTAGTGAACAACTGTATAAGTGGAGGTAGCGAAGGAAGATTACAGAGACTTCTTGAAGGAGCTTTGCATATGCGCTCAGAAACTCAAAGGAGTTTTGGATGCCGAAGGGCATTGAGGATTTGTGGAGCAAAAAAACTTGGGTCATGCAACTCTGTGTGAGTCATTTATATGATCTTTTAACAACACCTGTGTGTGTTTAGTGGAGCAAAGAGGAACTGTCTGTTTAGGCCCTTTGAAGTATTTGTAATAACAATTTATTACTGTGTATCTGAATCATATTAAGAGTTATCAAGTGTATTTTTTTAGAGTAGTTTTCTGTGAAATTTTTTTTCTTTAAATTAATTATCTTCCTTTGTTTACTTTGGGCATGTCCCCCATTGTCTGTATGATTTTGGTATCAGAGCAAATAGATCCCTAGGGGATTCAAAGAGGAAAATAATTTGATGAGTTGTAACCATGATTGATATCAATAAATTTAAATACCATTTTGGCATGAACTTGAAGTAGGGAAAAACAATGTTTTAGTGACCCACAATCCACATGTCCTTATCAGCAAGGAACAAAGTGGTTTTGTTGAAGGCTATGGAAAGATTACATAATAGTGTTGAAGTGGGAAACAACATAGCACATAAATATAGATCAACCCTTGACAACAAACCCTAACCATAAAGATAAATTACATAAAAAAAATTCAGAGAAAACCTTGATAATAATATATTATAGTTGAAGAGAACATCTTGACATAAGGATAGATCAGACCTTGAGCAGGAATGGGGTTTATGCTTTTAGCCATTAGGTGTTTATGGTTCTTTAATTTTTTCAATAAAAAACAAATTTCTGGGGGGATCAATGGGTCATAGAAGCACTGGAAGTTTTAGTATCTGTTTGAAAATTTCAGGAATTGTTTGATTTTTCACAGGATTCATTTCATGGGACAAGGATATGTTTCCTTATACAAGGGATATATTTCCATTATGGATCCTAGGAGGATCTGATCTGGATACATATTGGATCCACAGATCCTACACACTAGGGTGGTGGATCCGGTAACATAGCTTTCATCAATACATGATCTGGATTTCCTTTATGGGTGGTGGAAAATGGACATTCTTGGGGGTGTCCTTGAAGGTTTTTGCACACCCTTTTGGAAATGGGGTATGTTCTCCACATCCCCAGGAAATGCCTTTCCAAAACAAGGTGTGCCTTAGGGATGTCTAGGTGCCCCCAAGACAAACATCCCTACAAAGGCACCAAAAAAGGCCAGTTTTGGTGGTTGGGAAAGCACAAGCCCATTGTCATAAATTTTACCCATGCACTGGCCAATTATGAAATTTTGATCATCAAAGTTTAACTATTTACAACTTTGGTCATCGTGATCCTTGTCATCTAGTGCACTCTCCAAATCATCCTTTTTTCCAAATCACTCTACCCAAAAGGATACAACAAAGACCCTCAAAACATTTAAGTGAATGCTAAAAACCCATTAATCTTCCCATGTATTCCTTGAAGAGGGAAATTCCTCTCAATGTTGGTGTTGGTTCATTAATGTTGTACACTGTTATGGGTTATCTTATACTTGATAGGAATATTTTCATGAACTGGGCATTGGGGAAGTATGTATATTTGGAATTTTAACCGTTTTTCTTTGTATAACTTTCATATCCATTGTTCCCATTGCTTATCATCATAGTCAATCCCATTGGTGTGTGGAAAATTGTCAGAAATATTGCTTATCTAGATAAGAGTCTAATGTAGGTTTCGAAGTTTTTCTGCTTGCTTAACAATGTGCATGCCCTTTTGTATAAAGTTGGAATGCACTCAAACTCAATATATTTCTTTGTAAATCTCAAATGGGCATGTATCTTTTTTCATTTTCAATATTTCCTCTGACTCATCAGTTGCTTCTTGGATTTTATCATTTTTTGTAAATTGTACTTTCTCTTTAGAATCCTTTAAGCTTTCATCAATTCATGATCTGGATTTCCTTGATGGGTGGTGGAAAATGGACATTCTTGGGGGTGTCCTTGAATGTTTTTGTACACCCTTGGGGAAATGGGGTATAATCTCCACATCCCGAGGAAATGCCTTTCCAAAACAAGGTATGCCTTAGGGGTGTCTAGGTGCCCCCAAGACCAACAGCCCTACAAAGGCACCAAAAAAGGCTAGTTTTGGTGGTTGGCAAAGAACAAGCCCATTGTGGGTTAACTTATCCAATAACATAAATTAAAGAACCCTAACCTACAAATTTATTTGAAAACACTTCCCCAACCATTTTTATTCATTCTTTATTCTCTCTGCTCAATGAGATGTCAATATTAGAAGGTGAAATATTGTTGTTTGGAGGTGGCATGGTGTTGTTTGGTGGTCATCCCCCCATTTCCATTCATTCTTACATCTTCTAGACCTGAGACAATGCTATTTAGAGTTGATACTATTGTTTGGAGGCTGAAAGTTTGTTGTTTGGAGAAAAAAAAATTTGTTGTTCTGTTTTACATCTTTTAGATTCAGAGAGAGTGATGTTTACGGCTACTTTGCTGCATTGAAGACTATTGTTAGGTTTCATCTTGTTCGGTTGGAGATACAAGTTCCTTGATGTGTGTGGTATATTCAGGTGGTCGCTCATTTTCCAGCCATATACCCAAAATATGCAAAAGGACCTACTACAGGGTTAGATGACATGACAAAACTTTCCTATTTGCATCAGCCAGGGATTCTACAAAATTTGTTTGCTAGATTTAATCTTAATGAAATTTATGTAAGGGGCCCTACTTACTATGATGCTTTGAGATAGTATTCTCAGTTCATTTCAATCAATTCAAGAAATTAGTGTGCTTATTTTTTACTAAGTGACATTTAGTCTTATGCATACTTTCAAAAGTACTTTCTTGTTTTCCTCCAGTGGTACTTTAAAACTATTTATAGGTATTATGGTCTAATGGAACAACATATTGTTGACAAAAATACATAGGGAATATAATGATTATTGTCAATCCTTTCAGAATACTTCCACATTTGTATAATACCCACATGATAGAACAATATAAGGGTGCAACTTTTGGAGAGCTAAGCCCTCATATTTTTGCAGTGGCAAAGCTTGTTACAGGTACTATCCTGAATCTTGTAGTATTTGAATTTTTTCATTTTGTTGGAAACAATCCACACACAAAGTATATTAAATGGATAAACCCTTTTCTTTGCATAAAAGACAAAATGGGTTTGACCTATTGGTTATAGGGTATTTCTTCCTGTAAGTAATCAAAACATGAAAATGATACACAATGCAGGTTCTAAAGCTAAATGTGGACATGCCTAGAAATGGGAAACCTGATCCTAAACCACCCTTAGGGAGGTCAACCTTACCATTAATTTTAATTTTTTGTATACAGGTCAATGGTCACCGAGGGGAAAAGCCAGTCAATCTTGGTCAGTGGAGAAGTTGAGAGGGAAAAACAGAACAATGAAAATGCTTATGTGTTACCTTGCATTTATGGGTGGTCGATCAAGAACAGAGGGAAGAAGAGTAGAGAAACAAGTTTTGGAAGTAAGAAACAACTTCATTCTTTTTTATACATAAGATTGTAAATAATGCTTCTCCATAGATTATGGTGTACATGTTACTGTATTAGTAAAATAATGTGGCATGGTTATGTCTACAATCAAATCCTGTTCTTGAAGATTTTGGTAACTCAGAAAATGTCAAAAACAACAATTCCAGGTGACTCACAGAGGTGTAACTATAATTTATTTTTATTTGTAATTATCTAATTGAAATAACTTCAACATAATGGATTAGGGGATGATAGTGAAACACATAGTGATTATATGTTCTCATCTGATGGAATAACATCTGTGATGCAGTCATTTTGGAAAATTTGTTGAGCTCTAGTTTGATAAGAATGGCAAGATATTAGGAGTTGCTATCAGGACCTACCTTCTACAAAGGTCTCATGTTTGTCAGGTCTCTGATTTGGAGAGAAATTATCATTTTTTCTACATGATTTGTGCTACACCACCAGAGGTACATCGTTTCAACATTCCTAATAAATGTCAAGGGGAATTCTAACAAAATTGGGGAATATAATTTCAAATTAGTTTTTTCTTTCTGAATTTGTTAATAAGAATCTGCAATACTTTCATGCTATTAATCTCAGATTCATGAATATTACCAATGTAGCACCTTATTTGCAGGATATTATTTCTAAATACAAGTTGGGAAATCCTGGTACATTTCATTATCTTAACCAAACTAACTGCTATAAAGTGAGCACTATAGATGATGTTAGCAAGTATCTTGAGACAAGAAATGCCATGGATGTGGTTGGAATAAACCCAGAAGAATAGGTATTCATTACAAATGGAATCATCTGTACCTTATGGAAATTTATGTGCAAAATAGTAGTAGCATGTTCCTAAATACAATTGATGATAAACAACAGCATAATCATGCCATACATTCGATAATATAGAAAGTAATGGTTTGAATGATTGGATCTACAGGAATCAATATTTCATGTAGTAGTAGCTATTATCCATCTTTGTGAGAATGTAGAATCCAAGCTAGAAACAATACAGAGGAAGGAAAATACATGTTTATAATTTTTCCTGAAATTTCATTTCAAAGCTGCAAAGAGTTTTCTTTTAGCCGGTTGAATTTCAAATTGCTTATTCATTTTTGTTCATGTTTGAATTTCAAATTGCTTCTTCATTTTTGTTCTGCATTTTTTATAGCTTAAATAGCCTAGTATCAAAAATTTATAACTCCCAGCTTGGGAAATATATCTTTGATAAAGAAAATTAAAGGCATTGGTGCAGACCTCACCATAGATGCTATATTGTGAAGAATGAATTAAAGGAGATGGAAGAATAATGCAATTCAAAATCAAACAAGCATTTTCAGTTCCATATTTAATGGCAGAAGACGAGTGTGCAAATCCTATTTTCCAGCAGATTTTGTTCAAAGATATTTTTGGCAAACTAAATTGAACATTTTTATAACTCATAATTGTCCCAAAGCAACAGTCAAAGGATCAAATCTAGATTTCATTGTAGTGTTTTAGTTTCTTTCAAATTGATATTGATTATTTTTGGTTAAATAAATTGACCATTTCCAAATTTGATGGCATAAACTTCTATCTTCTATTAAATATTCCAACAACCAAATTGGTTCAAGATTGAAGGCGAAAGATTAGCAGCTAATTGAGTCATTTCCAACACATCAAGGTAGTATTTAGCATTTGAAAGTGACATAGGATCAATCAACTGAAGAATGGGGCATTTAAATCAAGTACCATCTAGTTTTTTAGAAGCTCCATGTTTTGGCCCATGTGTAATCAAAGGATCATGAGGAATGTTCATCATAAATTCAAACTATTTTGACATCTACTCTACATCAAGAGCCTGTATATCGGGTAGATCTATTCCTTGAGAAGAACAAGGACTTTGTTGTTCCAGAGCATCAAGCTCTATTGAATGCTTCATCGTGTTACTTTATTGCATCTCTATTTCCTCCTCTGCCAAAGGAATCTTCAAAATCATCCAAATTCTCCTCTATTGGCACATGTTTTAAGGTAATGGCATTGTGACTTGCGTTTTTTACTCTTTTTGAAAATTATGCATCTTATAGTACACTAAAATTTTAAAATAGTAAAACTGCATCAGAAAGGGCATCCAGGAAGATACCCTCTCCTAAAGCAAGTGAGAATTGCCAACATGTAAGTCTTAGCATCAATCTCTAGAAAATGTAGATCTTTCCTATAACGTTTCATCCTAGCTAAAATTAGTGCATCTCAATTGAGATTAAAAGTGGCCCTACATACTCCAGAGAAATTTCTGTCCATCTAATAGCATTTTAGAATCCTTCTACCTTGTCTGTTCATCCACATGTCTCCCAAAATATCTCCTTTCCAAATACGAGGCCCAACAAAAAGGGTTCTATATTCTGAAAAGTTCATCATTGTAGACTACTCTGCATCCCCCAAAGACTGTTTAACTTTCTCCTCCTTTTGATAGATCACAATACAGCCATTAGTTATTCTAGTCATGAGAAAGGTGTCCTTATCCATTAGACTTCATTTAGTTACCATCCTTCCTGAATATCAGGACTTGAAAGATATTCTTTCTTTCCATTTTGAGTTCATTCATCTTAAATATCCTGAAGTCTGCCTTCTGTAACTCTATCTGCAATGGATAGTGTAGCACTATAGAAATCCTTCTCATTATGTATATCTATATAATAGAAACATATAGGTATTGAATAACTACAAATATAATCTCTCTAGATAGGACCCTATGCCTCTAATTACATTTTAGGAAGTTAGATTCCTGTATAAGCTTAGAAATCTCAAGGAAGGAAATTTTGTGAGAATTAATGTGGAATGCAATCCAAATCATGTGATATGCCACTATAGTAGTATGACTTGTAATTATTATGAACATCACAAAGATAAAACCAAAATCCAAATAGAACCCACAAAGCATGACTGTGAAACTGTTGATGATGTTAGTAATAGAGTGTGGATGATGCTATCATGTCAAATTATCTAGAAAGAAAGAGGCATTCTTAGAGAGGTCTAGCTTACAGTTAAGAAAAATCCACTATATTTGTTAGAAAAACTCTTTACATTGACAATCCCAGCAAAATTGGAGACCTTTTCTTAAACCCATCTTCCTCTTCAAATATTGCAAAACGTTTTGGTGTGCTTGGGTCACTCTTTCTTTTTTTGAGGAGACGAGAACTTCTATGCTTCAATTTTCACTGTCAGTTCCTGATGTAGAAGTCTTATAGGTTCTAATACCAAATTGTAGCATACATGTTGAACTACCTCCTTACTATTGTTGAGGCAATGGGGCACTCTTAATCCCAAAATTCACTCACAAATATGGACATACTTCTTTCTTTCAATACAAGGATGTGAAGTGACTGGTAGCTCTAGCTCAGCTACAATACACAATTATGGGTTTCCCAAACTCATCTCTGCACAACAATATTCCTACACAATCAAATTTTTATAGCCAAGAACAACAACAATAGACTCAGTCTCTTGGACTCAAGCATGCATTATTTAAGTAGAAGCAAATGATACACACAACAACTTATTTTATAAGAAGGAAATAAATCCATGTTTTTGGGCACATACTAGACCCTAAAAGAAAGTATCGGCTCTATTTGACCCCCTAATCAACAAAGATCTAATTTTGGGATAAACTTGAGGAAAACTTGTGCATCAAATGGAAATTTTAGGAAATCTAAGTGATTCTATGGACTATATCAGTAGCAAGAACCATTTCTTCTTGAATTTGGAAAACCCGTCAAACTCAAATCAAGCATATTCATTTCACCATGCCCCTTAGCAAAATAAACAGGTTGATATATGTATGGTGCACAACATATGGTTGATAGCTGTTCAAAATATTTTTTATCATATTATTCCTTTTATGTTTGATACATGAGTTTCTATTAGGCTTAGAGGTACCTTGTTTTAAGGTTTTTGAAGGCTTAGAGGAACCTTCTTTTTAGGGATTTTGAAGGCTTGTTTTAGGATTTTTGAAGGCTTAGACCCAACTTGTAGATATATTTTATTATATTTTCAGAATGCAAGCACACTATTTTAGGGAGGATTAATGTGTAGTTGAATGTTGATATCACCTTTTATGTTTGTGTAAATTTGTCTCTCCAGATATGTAGAATGTTGATGTTATCTTTTATGTTTATGTAATATTGTTTGTCTCTTCATATATGCAAGAGGCTACAAGGCACAACTATGAATACTCAAACTGAACAGTTATTGGCTCAACCAAGATCAATTATTTCTGATTATTATAATCAAGAAGAAATGCTTCCATTTAAGAAACCTAAGAATAAGAAAAAGTTGCAGAAGAAGGATAAGCTGAACGTTGATGCACTCGAAGTAGAAGCAATTGCTGTTGGATTTGGGTGTTGGGGACCTTGGTTCTAGGGATGATATAGAAAGAAAGGTTTTCAGGGAAAATGTAGAAGCTGAACTCAAGAAAAGTGCATATCAAAATGCATATAAGAAAGCAGCAGAGGCTTCTAGACACCTTCCAGAGGGCTTTGAGATGAGAAGTCATCAGATGCAATGCAGGTAGATGAAGATGGATATGTTGTCTTTGGTGGGGAGTATGAATATATTTACAATTCATTAGCGAATACCAAGTGAGAGGCACTGAGAAAGCAATTAAAAATTAGTAGTGGGTTTGTTCCTCAGGTAGTAGCTTGGTTAGCAGTAGCTACAAATCAGGAAAAAGGAAATGGTCAAAGCCAATCATAAAGTGATGTATAGGAAAACAAAGTTGTATTTACAAAGATGGAGGAATTTGTGTGGAGTTTACATCTTAATGAAAATGTGTGGATAATGAAAGGATTTTAGAAATAATGATAGTGGATCCTTAAATTTCATTTTGTAAGGATTTATATTGTAGTCATTACAGTTATAATAGGTCTTTGATTTTTATACGATATTGCTTTGTACTATCTGATTGTTTTATAATTCTAATTTTGTTCTTATTGAACCAAACACTCATAAACATGTAATTGAAGATGTCTTTAAAGAGTATGATGAGGGTCCAGGTCCTGTCAAACAAGATGATGTTATAGAAGCCATAGGAGGGTGGACATAGGTGAAAGAAATGGATATAGATCCCAGTGATCTAAAAGCATAAGAAGAAGAGGAAGTGGTGATAGATGATATAATTAAAGAAGCTTTTGTTGGAAAGGGTTTGGAGGGGGATTTGCAACTGTTGAAGAAAAGGCGAGCATTGAAAGAGTCTCTAGAATGGGGTGGAAGAAATATGGATAACGAAAAGAGAAAAAATATTGGAGTACGAGATACCGATGGACCGAAAGAGATACAATTAGAACGTTTAGATGAGTTTGGACATTTTGTAAAATTCATTTCTTGATATTTCAATTGTCTTATTCTTTAGGAATGTTGACCTCCTGATTTAATTCATTAATGTATGTTCAAAGAAATCAGAAAGTTATTTGTTGTCAATATATATTTGCAGACAACACCTAAGGCACACCTAAGGAAGATTTTCAGAAACTGTCACATAAGTTCCACAGGAAAGGCCCTAGAAAAAGGAAACAAGAAAAACGTATGAAAGAGTATCAGGAGGAATTGGAGGATTAAGCCAATGAATACCATGGACACCCCTTTGATGTCCATGGACAAATGTGTGACATTCAAGCCAAGATCCATACTCCTTATATTATTCTTAGTGGTCCAAATTAAACTAGGGTATGCTTATATTATGTGTAGTTCAAGCATGTATACTTTTAATTTGAGCATTATCTCACTGATATATGACTATAATAATCGACTAATTTGTACAATTATTTAACTACTGTAGGAAAACAAGTGACCCGCGAAGTGGTTTTTCTACTGTCGAGAAAGAGGTTCCAGGAAGCTTGACTCCAATGCTTGGAGATAGGAAGGTTGGTATCTGTGAACTCAATATAATTTTCTTGTTCTTTGTTTAGATGAAATTTATTTAGCACAATTATCTAGTACATTATATGCTATCTCAGTATCTTGTAGTGTTGCATATATTTTGATACAATTGTTGTTCTCTTTTTAGGTTGAGCATTTCTTAGGAATTAAGCATAAATATGAATTTAGGACCATGGGTCCCCCAATAAAACCGAAGACATGATATCATTAGATTTGGCATTTCCCTGCATGAAGATTACAAGTTTTTGTGGTCCATGAATACTATTGATGTTAAAGGTGTTTGCAATCCTCTTCTTCTATGATATGCTCCATAAGGTTTTTTACCTTTGCTGCACATAGCAAGCTCAAAATTCAAGAATAATATCATTCTTTGTGCTGAGCAGGACCATATTTTCTCAATCAAGTGATAACCTATGAGTTTATGAGCTATGATAGATTGAGCAGGGGGGAAGTAAGATGTCAAAATGTTGATACTGCAGGAAAGTATTTTGTATAGAGAACATAAAAGTATTGTTCTTTGCTGAACTTCTCAATGGAATATGCACAGATATTATACTTCAACTTTAGCTTGAGATTCTAGAGAGGTCTCTGTTGAAAGTTTGATTTGTGAGGACATTGTTATGGTGTAGACCATTTATTTCCTTTCAAGAATTTGTTGGATATTCTATGGCTGAAGAGAAGGAATAACAATATCCAATTTCTACTTGACTAATGTTACCAAAATTTTAGAAAAGGTTTGCAACTTTTTACTCCATGTTGATGCTTCACCTTTTTAGGATGTTGTTTGGAATTACATTTATATAATAAGTTTTTAACACAAGTTACGCTGCTAGTTTCATTTTTTATCTTTCTCAACATCAAGTAGCTGTGGTTTGGTGGTGATATGCACTATTGAAACTGTTCCACAGCCTTGCTAGGTTCTATAGAAAATCTCCTAGCTCTTTTTCCAAGGTAGACAAAAGCATTACCTGAATCTCAGTGATGGCATTTTTCAAAGAACATACTACTAAAAAATGATTGTATTTTTCTTATTCAATGTTTTTTTATATATGTTTCAGTTACATTGGTATTTGATGTGGTTATTGAATGGCAGTCATAATGGAAATAAGCATGTTATAAATTTCTCATATCGTTCTCTATATAACCCCTATGTTTCCTTACTATAGTTTTTGAAAACATTAGAATCCAGTGGTCGAAACTTGATCAAACCAAATTTTGGTACAGGAAATCATGTCCATTTTTCACCTTTTCTCAATTATCTTATAAACCAATGATATCTTGTTTCGGGATATGAGAAGAAAAGATTTTATTCTATTGATGCTGTTGTCATATGAATTTCATTATCATGCTATGGAGCAATTGAAAAACAGCCTAACGATATATGTGTTTTTGCTTGCATGATACATATTTTTTCCGCAGATTGTTCCACAGGGCACAAATTATACGAAGAAATGGGTGAACACTGAATAGCACCAACACAAATCTATAAATAATCAAGATGGAATTTTAACGGTGTGCTAATGAATTAATGAAGGGCATTTGACAAGTCAGTTGAGCCTAATATTAGCAGGGATGTTTTTTACATATCATATTGTTGAAATTTAAGGGTTAGTGATGTTTTAATACAAGTAATAAAAATAAGCACATGAACATATAAATTCAGATTCAGAATAGTGTTGCTACTAAAAATTTAAACTGTAATAAAGCAAGAACATAATTTTCATCTCTTTCAACTTAACGCTCTACTAGTCATTGCGTTAATTTTAACGCTTTGTTGGTCATTGCATTGAAGTTGGTAATTGATATGTTTCACCAAATGTCATGTACAAAAATAATAGATACAGGTATTAAAAATTTATAATCATTATTGGATCCTCCTTATACTAAAATATTTATGATTTTGATCTTGTCACTGAAAGGACAAGTCAAACAGGGTAAACCATATACGTACCTTGATAGAGAGGGTTAAAGAAGACAGAAACAGGTCTCAAACTCTTAGTGAACAGAAAGAGAGGTTTCAGTCAAAAGCACAAGCTTAATCAATTCATTCATACCCATAACAGTCATGCTAAGGACACATAGTAACTTAGCACAAGAGACACTTAGTCATACTCTCTGACATTCATGTTGAGAAACCCACAATCCACATTTGAAAGGTAACCTCATGGTCACTTAGGGAAAGGAACCCAACACACAGAGGTAAAACCCATAAGAACTCACGCTCAGATAAAATGCATATACAAATCATGATGGTAAACCTGTAAGAAATCACACAGAGGTAAAACCATGAGGATAAAATCCTGAAGATACCAAGCAGAGAGCATAGATCACGATGGAGAGAAAATGCTAAGGAGCAGTCGGTAGGCGAATACACGTGGGTAGAGGAGCAGTCGACAGGAGGAGACACGCGGGTAGAGGAGAGAAGCCAACAGGCAGAGACACATATGGAGGTCAACCTCATGAAGTAAATCTTACTACAATCTCTTCATTATACCATTAGATGCCACAAATCATAATGATATGCGGTTGAGTAATTACATTGTGGGTGAAGTAATGTGCATCCACAATATACATTAAAAGAAGCAAAGTGCATTGTAGAATGCATGTGGGGTCATGAAAGGGCTATCATCAATATACTAGGTAGATATATAAAGGGGTATAAAAAATGTAAATGAAAAAATGGATACATACAATATATAGTGAAAATAGGGGGTTTTTTAATTTGGGAAGGCATATTGGGACGAGGTTAAAAAAAATGATTTTGGGAGGAATTTTCTAATATTTATTGAAATTAGGGGTATTGTTTCATATGCCATGAATGAACGTGCTATGGCATGGTTCCATTAAGTGACGCCCCCGTGGTAGTACCCACTACTAGTCATCCCTGTAAGCCGACTTGCTTCTGCACGCTACTCTCCAGCCACTATTAAATCATAAGTTGAAAAATATTCATAAAAACATGCTACAAAATAGTTGGCAACAAAGTCTACAACCCGGTTTAATGCAACTCTCGAGGTACTAACTTAATTTGCAACTGTAGGTTTTAACTTTTAATTAAGTACTTTGTTTTGGTGTTGTGGGGAAGTGTCTCCCATACATTCTACTACTGAAGTTCACACTATACATTAGAAAATGTGAAGCGTGCTTCTAAAACAAACCCTTTTTGGAGCATTTTGTGAAGAGAATTCACCCGTCTAGGTTCTGCACTTTTTTGTTTCCTAGTACACTCTATTTTAAACATTTCTTCCTAGGGGATTGACTAGGTTGTAGAAAAAACTTATGCGGCACATCAATGCATAATACATGTCAACCTATCACACAAAAGTAAGTATTTGTTTATGGTTAGATAGAATTAACATGTCTCCTAGGTTCTGTTGATATTCTTGTCTTTTTTTGTCAGATTCTACTTGTCATATATTGAAGAGATTTGAATTCTTTCTCAAGGAATGCATTCTATTTCTCTTTAATTCAAGTCTTATCCATTGTGCCCCAAAAAGTACACACCCTAGAGTTACATTGTTCTTTTTTCTTGGGTCCATAGCATATGAATTGTCAAGACATGGTACAAAACTTCCCAATCTCCTTTGCCACTATCAGAACAAAAACAATAATTTGAAAAGACTACCTAGACTGTCAAAATATTGCTTCTAGACGTGATATTTAAGTGTTTTCATTATTTTGTACTCACCCAAACTAATCAGTGCTTAGGAACAAGGATCCATTGATTTTTTTCCCATAGGTCCATACTAGCATGAGTAATTAGTTCCCCTACAGTTGCTCATAATAATACAAGGTCCTCACACTTGAGCTTTCCTTGGAGTTTTTGGCATTAGGTTAGATGGGTATTGACTCAGAGGGGTTAAATGTTGTGCTATGTTCTTGACAAGAATATGCAACCCTGTTCAACCTGACTTTCTTATTTGGTAGACTGATTAGACTTTGAAGGAGAGACAAGAAACTCATTCAATTGTCTGGAGGGTAAATTGGGATATTAAGCGATGAAACTTGTTTTTCTGTTTATGTGCAAAGAAAAAAAATTGAGTATATATAAAGGATCCAATATCGACTCTTAATCACATGCAAATTTCCAAAGAACAAAACAAAGAGTGAAGCAAGTTTATGATGTAAAAAATGATTAAATCTAAACTGTAAATTTCTATAAGCCAATATTCTTGAATGAAGAGGATATACATATTACGTGATGAATCAAATGGGTTAGATGTTGTACTATGTTGTTGACAAGAATCTACAATCTTGTTCAACCTGTATTTCTTAGTCGGAAGATTGAGTATAGTTTCAATCAGAGAACAAAAAAAAAGAGTGAAGCAAGTTTAAGACACAAAAAATGGTTAAATATGAACTATAAATTTCTATACAGTTAATTTGGAAAACAACATGTAATATGTTTTTCCTTTTCATGAGATAATATTGGCTTATAGGATGATCCTCAGTAATTAGGAAATAATTATTATGTTGAAGAGAGATTACACAATGAAGTTTAGGGATCTCGTAATGGTTTGTTTGCCTCAAATCCAGTAAGAGGTATACCAACTATCTGCATAGAGTATAACAGTTTTGGTACCACACTACTTACTATAAATGTAACTGGAATTCTTGTAGTGGGCAGTGGATCCTTGAATGGATCTTTCTACCTCCATCAACACCATGCTCATTTTATTACTCACATAGTTGTAATAATATATTAGTAAGGAAGCTTCTGCTGCATAGAAGTACCACACTCAGCACAAGGAGACTATAAATCCATGCCAAGTTTATTGGATTTTTTAAATCCAAACAAAGACAAATTCAAATTGGTACAAGTTTTGAGAAACTTAGGGCAACAATCAGCCTTGGTAAAACAGTTTCAAAACCATTACTTTCAAGTTCCACATCTGTTGCATTGTCTCTTAACTAATCAAAATTTAATTATCTTGTCTAGACTAAAATAAGATTATTGTGCAAACAAGCATTTTTTAGAGTTCAACATATTAGCTTGACCTTACATATATGGAGAGGATTAACATTCATTTTTCCACGATTTAACATAAGCTATTCCCAAATTTGACATTTAAGTGGATTTTAAATTAGTATTTTTTTCCATGGAAAAGCTTGCAGGATCCTCCTCTTAAGATTAGAGCCTAGCAAATTTTATTAGAGATTTCAAAGGAATTTAGGGTTCTCGCCATAGGCCCAGGTTTTACCAAAATGAAGTGACTTATCTAATTCTTCAAACTCTAGAGTCTAGTCATTTGTAAAGGAAGAGTAAATGATGATGATTAGAACTCTGTAATGCTATTAAAATGGTAACAATTTCTCATGATTTTAAAGGCATTTTACCTTGATTTTCATATATTCACAATCACGTGATTGATTCCCTTAAGTTTTGATAATAGGCTATAATATATATGATATATCTACCTCTAATATATACGAACAAAGGTATTAATACTACACCTTTTGGGTTTATGTTTCCATTCAATTCAAGGTTGTTCATCTTGTTTCATGTCAAATAGGTGGTTGAACTGAACATTCAGTATTGAATCAGATGGTTCATTATTTAACTGGTTTCTTGGTTCAGTTCAACCACTTGTTGAAGGGACGACATGTTTGAATCGGCTAATATCGATAACATTGTTTAACATGTGGAGACTCAAACTTTCTCTCTTCACTGGATTTTCTATCATATGTGTAACCCCTTTTCCCTGAACCAAGTATATCTCTCTTAATAGCCTCTATGTGACTTACAAGTATTATAGCTATAACAATGGCTTATTGACAGGTTTTAGGTAAAACAATTTTACCTCAGTCTAGAGCTCTTATCACAGTTGGAACTATAAATGTCCTACACTTGATTTAGTGGAAATTTTGGTCTTGGAATTCCAGTTGCAATATGTTCTTTGTTTTGAGATAAAGTTTGTAAGGATAATCCCAGTTGTAATATGTTATTTGAGTTGAATTTGCAAAGTGTTTTTTCTATTTGATCTCTTTCCTAACAATAAATCAATTCAATATCTATTTTTGGACTTATTTTATTTCAAAATTTTCTGTGTGAAAATTAATGCATACAATTAAAACAAAGATATCCAATCCCTTGTATGGCTTAAGAGTTCAACAAACCTCTTGTCTTCTCCATTTTTTGCATTAAATAACCTAAATGGACCTTCCAACATATACATAATAGGTAGAAGTGAAACAAGGGGTGCAAATACCTAGGGTAAAAACCTCAGGCTTAATGAGGAAGCAAAGTGTGTAAAGACCACGAAGGTATATACACACATCTTATCTCTAACCGAAACATGTGTAGAATGAGAATTGAGTAAAGAACATCTCAACAGATGTAGGTGGAAGGAACAGAATTTGTAAATCATCAAAATGCCTTGTGATGATTTACTTTTTTTTCAAGGAAAACCTGTCAGAAAACCCTCCATGTACTTCCTAATGATCCGTTGATGGTAAATGGGTAAAATTGTTGGCCTTGATGGGCCTAACCCCTATGGAATCAAGAAACCTAAACCTGTGACCTGTCCAACTTTGGGGAATATCACATCTGGCTCATGAATGCATGAGTTAACCCTTTGGCCAATGTTGACACAATGCCATGTGACGGTGTAATACTAATTATAGCATTGACTAGTCACTTTGGTTGATAGGTCATGTCTTTTAGTTAGGATGTGTCACTTCATTTATTATTATTATTATTTATTTGATATATTTAAGTTTCCTACATAAATAGTGGGTTGAAACTGGGGTCTTTCCATAAAAATATTATGAGAAACCACATAGTTTGCTGTATTTTTTAACGAAAGTATATTTCTATTAAATTTTAAAGATATATTTATGTACATAGAAGGTGTACATGTAACCTTTTAAGTATTTGGGGGAATTACAGGAATCTAGAAAAGAGACTTGAAAATTTGGACTAGCCTTAATCTGATCACTAGAGGCTAACAAACATAGTAGGTAAGCATGTATCCTTTAAGTATTTGGGGTAATAACAAGCATATGGAAAAGAGAGTCGAAAATTTGGGCTGGCCTTAATCCAAGAACTGGAGGCTAAGGACTAGCCTTGATGTGGAGAGACACTTGTTAGTCAGTCCTGGATGCAAATAACCTATCTCAAGCTTTATTTCTAGGGGGAAGAAATTCGTGTAAGATGTTTACTGATTTTGCAGATTATTGGTGGTTCACCCTATTCCCCCCAAGTAAATTTATAGATTGTATGGTTTTTTGGGTCTAATATAGGCCTCCCTATTTATGCCTAAGATGGATTTCGTTTAGACAATCAATCAAGATAGGATGAATTTATTCGATCCATTTTTGCATATCTCTCATGGAGATATAACTGGTTAGAATTTTTTTGGTGTGTACAGGACTTTGATTGGTTGCAGATTATGGAGTTGTTTCCAGAACTACAGTCTTTTAGGCACGTGAATTTCTTTCTTCTATAGGCATTGAGCTTGTATTCTTCCCCTGAATTTGGAGAGGAAATTCTCTTAGAAAGGATACCACTTGATTAGCAGTATTGGAGGGGATGGATTCCTTTAAGATTACGTTGTTTCTTACTAGCCATATTTTCTAAAATATGAATCTGGGAATCAGGTTCAAGACTCTAGAAATAATGGGTTTTTCTTTTATGGAACTAAAGTAGAGGGCATGCCAAGCTCTGAATAACAAATCCTATTCCTAACCCCGAATGTCTCAGGAATTTTTGTCTCCACCTAATAGTTTCCCACACATCCTCTATTAATTTATAGTCGAGAAAATGATGCATGGATGTTTCTATTTTAGATTCATAAAATACACATAGATGATCGATGGATCCCTATTTTCTTTAGATTCTCATTTGTCAAAATTTTCTAATGGGTTAATGGCCAGAAGATGGTGTTTACCATTTCCAAGGAATCCTTTTCCGAAATGTAATTCTGGTATTTATGTTTGGGATATCATATCTTCATGGTATAGAATGATCTGGATTCCCCTTAGATTAGATTATATGGATGGTTCTTCGTAGTTGGCACTTTCCCTTACATTGTTGACATAAGGAGATGGAAATATGTGTATCACATTAGGAGGCAACTTTAGTTCATTGTTTGATTTCCAACTTAACCACTTGAGGTAGTCATTATCCCATAATGAAATATCTAGCATGTGAGTTAGCTACTGGGCCTTGAACCATGCCTGCTTATTATGGAAGTTTATACTTTCTTGCACATCTAGCCCGGAAGGAATTCTATCCTCCTCCCACGGTAGGATACTCTTGGAAAGAATTCTATCCTCCCATAGCACGATACTTTTCTATCTGTACACATAGTTTGATTCATTATTAGTCACAATTATCTCAACATTTTCATACCCCACATTCAAGACACTGACTCAAACGACTCACAAAGGAGTTTGATATTCTTTACCTGGTTGGATGGGTCAGCAGATTTGGGGAACATTGTGCCATTGGGGTAATAGTTGAGGATTTGTAGAACCACTTTGTTGTTAATGCCAACCTTTTGTAGCTGAGGCTACGTGATGAGTTTGATGCAATAAAACCACCCTAATTTTATCTTTGTAATCGAAAGTCTCAATTGTGGATTTTAACAAAATTTCTCACTTGTAGATTTATGACTGGAGGTCTTTTAGATGTAATACTTCTAGGTTGTTGTGTAGAATCTTCAGTGAAAGGCGTTTCTGATTTTAGATTTTGGAAAGATTTCACTTTAAAAATTTGTTGAAGCTAGTACTTGTTAATTGCTTAACAACATCGCAACTCACAATTAGTTACTTCTTGTTGTCTAATAACATTGCTACTCATAATTAGTTGAGCAATAAGCCTCATTTCGAACTAGCACTTATCAATTGTCCCAAAAAAAATTGGTGACCACTAGTGAAGTAAAAAGTCCCCTTATACTAAATTTGTAAATATTGCAATGCTAATTTCCAATAACATTGATGACAACCAATTTACCAGTTCCTTTGTACTAATATTTAATGAAGTTATATTTCCAAATTATTTAAATATGTTTTTTTTCTATTTTTGAAACTTCTTTTGGAAATTCCTTATATATGGGGTTCACAATAATTAAAGGTGGAAATCATGTGGACTTGACCTTGTGATGCTAGGATTGTGTGATCAATAAGCACCATGTAATGTTGTTGCTGTGGGATTTTGAATGTTTGGATTGGATTGACAATTGGATCTGATCCAATGGTTCATATCTCTGTAGCAATAACATTAAATGCTAATTGAATGCAACATTGATGGATGTTCTCGGTGTTAGTCTGACAACTGAATTATTATGATAGATTTTTCTTTTTGAAAATTTACTAAATTATTATGACAGGTTTTGCTTATAAAAAATTGACTGACAATCTAACAAATGAATTATCAATGATAGGTTTTGTTTATAGAAGGTTTTGTTTATAGAAAGTTTATTGACAATCTGACAACTAAATTATGATAGATTTTACCTACCATAAAGTTTATCTAAAATTTTTGTCCCTTTAGCTTTGTAAGACATGTTCATTTATTCTCTATACATAATTTAAACATATGTTGTCTTTACTTATTTTGTACCCATCATACTATCAATATAATTGAATCCGTTACATTTCTATTTGGCTTATTTGGTCATTGGGTTCAGTACAAAACACCTCCTATTCAAACTGCAAGAATCAAGGTATGATCATGTTACAAGGTTTGCTATATAGAGTATGCCTTTAACAAGTTCAATATTTTATTATCATTGATGAATGTGAATGTTTTGACGGCCATACCTTCTTTTGATGGGTTGTGGACCATACCTTCTTCTTAATGGTAATGTCCTTTATCTTAAATGTGTATACAAATTTAGGGGACATAAAAATTCAGATTACCATTCATCAATTTAAGGATAGGGTTTCAATGTTAAACTTAGAAGTTTTGAGTCATATATTTAGGGTTAGGGTTTGAGTCTTCACTTTTAGGTTTTTTTGTTTTTCTTTTTTCATGTCCAAAATATGTAGAAAAATGTAACTTCCGAAGATATTCTTATTGTACTCTTATTGTATTAGTGTTATACCTCCTTCAGTGGATGTTATTTATGTATTTGGTCATGTAAAAGTCATTGAAAGAGTCAATGTAAACACTCATTGTAATTCAGGTCAATATAAATTGATAATGTTCTATTGTACTAATTTTTTATCGTTTTTCTCATGTAGGATTCACTTCTCGTTTCTATATCAATTTGAAATTTCAATTTTGGAAGATTAAGTAAGATGTCAAACATGGATCGTGGAAAGGAAAGTAAAACATCAAGACAAAAGGATGTAAAATCATATTTTCAAAATCCTCAGTCCAATAATCCACATCCTATTCATGCTTCCAGCTCTCTTGAGAAAGGTATCGGTGAGAGAGATGTCAACACTTTTGAGAATGCATCTACAACCCATATAATGGATGGTAGAATCCATTCCTCTAGTGATCAAAGTGAGACGAATGCATTTTCATCTGAAATTGGTAGTTCAAATGTTGAAGATTTTTCCTTGCAATGCGACATAGTGCATTCACGAAAAAGGAAAAAGGGCCAATGAGACATAGGGAGAAAATTCAAATTTGATTGGGTCTCAAGATACCCATTTATTGAACCAATACCTCCAGCAAATGAGAATGAGACCTCATGAGAAGTTAAATGCATTTCATGTAGTTGGAAACTTGGAAAGGTAGTGAAATTGCAGATAACGTTATACACAATAGAGAAGCATGTTGGAGAGGTGTATGGTAAGAATGTTGCAAATGATGAGAATAAATATACTACCATATGGAAATATCTTATACCATGTCAATATCTCCAATTTGAAGAGGAATATAACAAATTCTTACTAAATAAGAAAAAACTAGAGGAAAGTGGAGGAACCATCAAATATCAATTTGGAAAGATGATGGGAAAAAATTTGTTATCAAAGACGATACAATTAAGCATTGTATTCACCCTCCTATCCAATGGTTGTCCTATGACAGCTTATCCAAAAATGATGAAATAGCTATCTTTTATTCAAGTACCATATTTTCCATCTTCTAATTGGTCTTTATCGAGTGGTTGGGAATGGGGAAAATATATAGCTCAAGTAGAAAAGGACGATATCAAAGAGAAGATTGCAAATGCTACATTTTTTCACTATCTTTGGATGAATTTACGACATTTGACAATACTTCATGGATTTGCATGAGAATTTATATGGTCAATGATCATATAAGGAATTCCTATCTACTTGGAATTCATAAAATGACCAAAAGTTCTACAACATAAAATATTTATGAACTTGTTATTGATAGTTTGAAGGAAATTGGTTGTATGGATCATTCCATGATTGAAAAAAATTGGTATGTGGTGGAGAAAATGGAGCATCAGTAATGCAAGGACAAAGGAATGGCCTCTATGCCATATTGCAACTCTTGGATTCACTGTATATGCTTAGTATTCATTGTATGGCTCACAGGATGAATCTTGCGGTTAAAATAGTGAGCAAATTTCATTGGTTTAAAAGGTTGAATACCTTGTACGTGAGGTTCGTGCATACTTTTTTTGGAGTCCCAAATGATTTTAATAGTTTAATTTTTTTCCGATGGTGTTACAAATAGAAAAAACTATTAAAATATGTTGATACAAGATGCATATCACTGAAGGGACTAGCTGAAAGACTATTCAATGAATATGTATCCTATTTAGAGGTGATGTATGAACATCACTCAAGTGTAGAAAAATCTTAAACTCTTCTATTTCTACTAACTAATATAGAAGCATTATTAACATTGGTTAGAATTATTCCTATGCTTGATGAAATCAATAACTTCATGAAGATGGATCAAATTCACACAATGTATATTGTCGAATACACAAGTGCCAGAAAATTAACATGTCATGCATTGGATAATTTGTATATTATGGCAGAGTCTTTTACAGGTCTAGCATTTAGAAATTGTAGTAAGATAATCAGTATAGAAAATGATGATTTTTTTTTAAAGATTGATGAAAAAGTGATGCTATGTATGGAAGTTCGTGGGAATATGTTTCACTTTTATTATAATGCGAAGATAGGAAGATCCACCAAATACTGCCATGTTTTAAGAGAATGATATCAGGATGTTGTAATTTCAGTGAGATGAAACTTGATAGAAATTGGAAAATCACTATCATCAGAGATAAGAGAATGATTTCCTTGAGATGAATTGTTGGATGCCATGTCTATCGTATACCCTCAATATTGGAACCATAGTCAATGTTCAGATACTTTAAAGGTTTACTTTATAGAGAAATGCAAGATTTTTTAGAGCCATTTTTGTCAAGAGGTCGAGATACAAGGAGAGCATATTCAAGGTATTTTAAATCGAGAAAAAATGATAGATCAAGGTCAATGCATTGTTACAACAATGTGGGACTAATTTTCTCCATTGGATAATAAAGAATATGGTGCAATTACAAGTTTATGGACTAAGCTTAGTTGTAGTGAAATCCTACAGCAAAGAAAGTCAGAATATTTCAAATTAGCATATTTATATTAAACCATGATTTTGGGATCAGTGGAGGATGGGAGAATGTTTAGTGCACTGACATTCTTGAATTCAAAGTTGAGGAACAATATTGATAAAAATGTGGATACATGCTTAAGATTATATGTAACAAAGTATGAGGTTGACAAATTTCCATATGAAAGAGCATTAGCTCTTTGGTGATCAGATCATGAAAGATGAGGAGAAAACAATATAACAAATTTATCTAATGAACTTGATGTGGAACATAATTTTTTGGATTCTCATAATGACGGTTCATCTAAAGAAGGTCATGTTTAGAATGTAGAAAATGAGGACCAGGGCCAGAATGTGAATTAGAAAATGAATTTCACCTAAGATTGTATATGATCTAATACACATGAGGGACTCTTGAGTCTTATTTTGGTCCAGGTGTTCCATGTACCCTTGTTGGTGATCACTATATGCAAATTCAAGGTTATGTTTTAGGTAAAAATAGATTCTGCATTGTACTCTTTTGTTGTAACATTGATGATTTGAGTTGCATTACCTTCATGCATCTTATTTTAATATTTATGTTTTGATATTTATCTCTCGCATTGTCGCTTTCTTGTATGTGACAGGAAATGATGCTGGAATTTGAGAAAGCTAGGCCTAGGAGCTATATCTTCACATAGATAGTGTCCTAACATTAAAGGATAAATAACTAATTTGACAACACTTTCTCCAAGAAAGAATAGGATCATTCAAGTACATGAAACCATGCTGTTGTTTAGCACAAATATCTTTACAAATTTTTATGGTTTTTTATTTCTTTTGTTTGAAGCATTTTGTCGATTTTTGAAGTTTCTATGTATTTTGGTTAAATATTGTGTTAGTCCCTTGAATGCTTATAGTTATCATTTGATGCTTGATTTAACCCTTTGTTGTAGCTTGAATCAAGATTGGTTTTAGTCGATTTCCATTGATTCACGATTTGAGAAAATATGTTTTTATTACCTTTTAGTTGCATGAATTAATTGTCTACACTTTTTCGAATCTCGATTATTTTATGTTGATTGTATATTTTCTTCGTAAATACTTATTGTTATTCAAAAAAATAAATGAGATCTAAATATCTAAGTGAAGAGAAAATTGGTCTATGTACTAGGTTCCTATGTGTTAGAATATAATCCGTCGGGATTATATTATGTAAATAAATAAATAAATAGTTATGTAGGAAGCTGAAGAGTTACATAGGAAGGTGAAGCTCAACCACCGCCTGAAATGTATAAATGAATGCATTAGCATTGGAATAATATTGAATCAGGAGTTATACCTAACAAGTGGTATCAGAGCTTTTCTGTTAGTCTGAAGGCGTTGTGGAATAGTATTGCTCTTGCAATTATCTTAAAGTCTTAAGGCGTTGTGAAGACTCAGTGCATAGAGGTAATCTGTTATATTGCTTGGTGAAAATGCCAAAACCCTAGTTTTTCCCGTGAAGTGCATAAACTCTATTTTTGACCTAATTCCATGCATGGAGTGACTACGACCTCTGGCGTCGAATGTCTGAAGAAACGTGACCTTTTGTGGAAGTGTATATGCTGTGTATTGGAGCCTCCCTTCTCTGACTGCGTGGAGGATCAGCTGTGAATTTGAAGGGTAAAATTGCTGCAAAAACGTTGGTGTTCTTGTAATTATTATGCTAGTGTTTTTGTAATTATTATGCCAGTTTTACAATACTATTGCAATCCATTGTAGAAGTTGATGAGGCACATGCAATGCAGTTAGGGTTGGAAAACTGAGCATGAGTCTGAAGCTGAGTCTGCCTACACCTCTCTCATGGGATATATTGTGACCTAATATATATATATATATATGATGACTAATATATGCTGACTGATATATTGTGACTGATATATGTATGTTGCGTTGAAGAATAATGTATGCTGATTAGTGCACTAGTGTAAGTGTTGTGTGTAAAGAGTGCCATCTCTTGTGATCCATGTAGAGAAAAATCCTTGTGTTTCACACCATTACCAATTGCATAAAGACCCTGAAGGCTACGAATTGGTACTAAATTTCTTCTCCCTGAATTGCTGCGAATTGAAGCTGCGATACTGTCATTGTATCACTTTAAAACCTGAAGTTGAGATTGTAAATCACCTTGGTAGAGACTGTAGACCTGCAAGGTTATTGTTTTTCTATTATCTCATTCTCTTTCTCATATTAAGTTCATTATTGTAAATTACACTAACAATTGTAAAAGATGCAATCTATAGCATCTGTAGTTGGTATCACTCTCTCTGGCAAAGAGAGAGGCAGAGGAAGAAGAAATTTCAGAGGCAGAGGGGGCAGAAACAAAAGATCAGATTTGCAGTGCAAGCGTTGTGGAAAGACTGGGCACACATCAGATCAGTGTTGGGCTTCGTGGGACTCCATCAAAGACAAGCACAACTAGAAGAAAGATGACCAAGATGCTAGTAAATTTTATGATTCTGCTCATTGTATTGTTGCACATTGTAATCTTGGAATTAATGAAATGACTTCACTTTCATCTTACAAATATTGTTGGCTGCTTGATACTAGTGCAACATCACACATGACATTAGAAAAGACTATTTTGAAGAACTTAATGAAACAATAGATGGCATAGTTTACTTTGCAGATAAGTCAAGTATTAAACCAAAGGGAATGGGCACTATTCGACTGAAGATGCCTGGATTCCTTGATTTCTTGTTGAAGAATGTTCTTTATCTTCCATAGTTGTAGAGAATCCTGCTATCCTTGGTGGAGATTCGACAGCAAGGCCATTCCATCCACATGTTTGATGGAATCGTTGAAATAAGAAAGTCCTCTGACATCCAAGTCATCATGACTGGATACGAAGATGGGAAGCTGCTAAAGCTCAAGGGTTCATCTGCAAGAGTTCAGAACTATGCCTGCCTCTCTCAGCATGGAGAAGGTAATTTGTCATCTAGTTCATTGTGGCATGCAAGATTTGGTCATCTAAATTATAACAGTCTTCGTTTGTTGAGAAAGAATGGTGTATTTGGCTTGCCCACCATTCCCAAAGAGAAGAAACAATGTGATGCATGTATATTAGGGAAACATAGTAAGCTACCATTCCATGAATCTAATTTCAAAGCAAGTAGGAAATTAGAATTAGTACATTCTGATTTATGTGGCCCAATGCCAGCTCCTTCAGCAAATGGGAATAAGTATTTTATGAAATTTGTTGATGACTACTCAAGAATGTGCTGGATTTACTGTTTAAAGACAAAATCAGAAGCATTTCAAACATTCAAAGACTTTCATGCATTGATAGAAAAACAAGCACAATCAAAAATTGGTACACTTCGTACTGATAATGGGAAAGAATACACTTCAAATGATTTTGAATATTATCTTCTCCAACATGGAATTGCACATCAGACTACTATTCCCTACAATCCTCAACAAAACGGGGTAGCAGAAAGAATGAATAGAACCATAATGAATATGGTTCGCTCTATGATGTTTTTCAAGAATGTAAAACTAATGTTTTGGGGTGATGCAGTAAAATGTGCAGCATATTTGAGAAATATAAGTCCCTCAAATGCTCTTGATAACAAGACTCCACATGAAATGTGGTCATCTCCCTTCAGTCAGGCATCTCAGATTTTTTGGTTCCACCTGTTATGCCTTGATTCCAAAGGAGCAAAGAAACAAGCTTGGTGCTTGAAGCAGAAAATGCATTTTCCTGGGGTACGAAGAATACTCCAAGGCATACCGTTTGTATGATGAGGTAAACAAGAAATTTGTTATTTCCAGAGATGTCATTTTTCTTGAGACTAATAAAAATGACCAGTCCATTGAGAGACAGCTTGATCATTTGGAAAATTATCCGCATCCAAAGAAATATTCTGAAAATGAATATGAAATTCCAAACCTTGAAGGGGGGATTCCTATTCTGGATCAACCTTTGGAATTTCCATATGAAGCACCAACTCCCCCGCATGAAGAAGTTCTTGCTACTTTACTTGAACAAGAGGTTCAACTGGATGAGGTGATTGAGAGAATTGAAAGACTCTCAATCAATGATGAAGCACTACCAGCTGATCAACCAGGACCATCACGGAAGATTCCTAAATGGGCCACAAAGACACTTGAAAGTGTCCATCCATATGAAGTTGGAAAGACGGGAACGAGAAGTTCGAAAAGACATGGGGGAGGAGCAGATAATTCAGGTGATGACATGGATGTATCATTTGATTGTGAATTTAATTTATCTGCTAACTTTTAACCAACTTCCTTTGAAGAATATTCTACTCGAGTTGAGTGGAAAGAAGCTATGAAAAATGAGTATGATGCACTAATAAAGAATGGAACTTGGAAGCTGGTTGACCCTCCAGTTGGAACCAAACCAATTGGCTGCAAGTGGGTGTACAAGAACAAATATAGATCAGATGGCTCACTTGACAAGCACAAAGCGAGGCTTGTAGCAAAAGGCTATGCACAGAAGGAAGGAATTGACTATGAAGAAACGTTCTCTCCTACATCAAAATGGGCTACCATCTGTACCTTACTCTCTTTAGCTGCTCAGAAAGGGTGGAAATTTCATCAAATGGATGTGAAGACTGCTTTAT
>LPNX011131152.1:108591-164964 GCA_001517045.1 Pseudotsuga menziesii | reverse complement strand
TCTAAAGTGGATGACTTCAAACTTATCGGGTACTCAGACTCAGATTTTGATGGCGATAAGGAGACAGGAGTATCAACTTCTGGATACACTATGAGTCTTGGATCAGCAGGTGTCTCATGGAGATCACACAAATAGTCAGTTCCAGCAGATTCAACAACAGAAGCAGAATATGTGGCTGCAGCTGAAGCAACAAAAGAAATAGTATGGCTCAGGAAGATACTTGAAGATTTGCAAGAAAAACAAGAGGACTCCACACCATTGTTGATCGACAATACTTCTGCAATCAAGCTGGATAAGAATCCTAGATTCCATGATCGAACCAAACACATTAACACAAAATATCATTTGATTCGACATCATGTAGAGGCCAAGACAGTCCATCTTCGACATTGTTCCACAAATGATCAAGTTGCAGACATCTTCACCAAAGCACTTGGACGAGAAAAGTTTGAAAGATTCAGAAACATGCTCGGACTTACGAACAACCCTTCGGATTAAGAGGGGGATTGTTAGAATATAATCCGTCGGGATTATATTATGTAAATAAATAAATAAATAGTTATGTAGGAAGCTGAACAGTTACATAGGAGGTGAAGCTCAACCACCGCCTGAAATGTATAAATGAATGCATTAGCATTGGAATAATATTGAATCGGGAGTTATACCTAACACTATGCATTGATCATAGGATACCTACTGGCATGAGACCAACATTCATCTAATGCAATAATCAATTGAAATAATTACAATGCATAATTGTATTATCCTCCATGAACACAATTGGCTAGTGGAGGCCAAGATCGAGCAAAATTTATGTTTCTATCAGTTTATCAGTTTGTTAAGATTCAGGTCCCCACATGTCTATTGGACCATTAAGGGACGACATAACAAGTGGATTCCCCACTTGCCCTAAATCTAGTCAGTGCAATTGTGTTTCACTAACACCTTCCAGTTGTGGCTCATGACTCTACATGTTCTGTTGTTGATGATGTGATTTATGTTATTTGACTAATCTTATTGTTCCTCTATTTTTTAAGTAGGTTGAAAAGTCTATATGGTATCATGATCCCTATATGTCAATTTGATGTTGCATTTAAGGTAAAAATAGATTTTATATTTTGTGTTTTTTTTTGTAACATTGATGATTGGGACTACATTTCCTTGATGTTAGTTATTTAAGATTGATGTTTAATATTTAAATATTACATTGTCTTTCTTGTTTGTGACAGGAAAGGAAGTTGGAGTTTTACGAAGTTGGGGCCCATCTTTTTACATAGATAGTGTCCTAACTTTCAAAGAAAAAAATTAAATCTAAAAGAAAAGAGTGTTGGTGCATTCCACACATGTACCCTCACGTCTCCTTATCAAAAGTAATATTCTCTATGCCTCCATTTTTAAATATAACCTTTCTTTTTCCTAACTTCTATGATCTCATATTGGAAAATTAAATTATCTCCTATTATAAACTTCTATATACATCCATAAATATGTTCATATGTTGTACTGGATCAATGGTAGATTTTGAATTTCAACGTAATGTGTGTGGAAGGTCCATATATTCCCAGGGTATATTGATGTTATCATTTTTATGGCAAGGAAGGTATGTTCCCTTTATATCAAGCATCCCTTGTTTTTAGGTTTTCAATTTGATTAATGTCCAATTTTCATTATATTCTAGTACCAGGTTTCTTTTAATGAGGCATTTTAAGAAACCCAATGAAGTTTGAACAATTAATGATGAGGGATTCTCAAAGTGATTATTTTTTCCATGTTTTCATTGTAGGTTAAATTGAAATCAAATAACAGGCTTAACAATATGATTGTTGTTTTCAATGAAGGAAATATTCGTTGATACTCTTTGTATTTGATCCATAGTTTGGTGTTAAAGGATATTCCCTTTTCCACATCTGCAATGACAAGAAGAAATGATAGAAAGGATATTAGCAATATCATTTACTACATTGGTATCTAGTGCCATATCTTATTCAACTTGTTCTTTCATAGCTCTAGGTGAGTTTGATTGTTGTCTGTAAACATATTTACTTGATGGTTCTTATGCTTTCTCCACTTTATTTCTTTTAAATTCCTTCACTTCACTCTCATCCAATCCACTGATGGCTGTAACATCTACACTTCTCTTATTCTTTCAGAAATTGTTATGTCCAAGAATCTATGCAGTGCTCCAGAAGCTATAGTTAGGTCTGCTTCTGATGCATTGTCCTATGTGTGAATGGTATTTGAAACTTATATTCATACATTGATATATGGATATGCCTATGGTTCTTCATGTTTTTCTTCTAGAGCTGGAGATGAGGTTAAAGATTGTTGATATGCAGCTGTGTTTTTGGTCTTTTATGAATTTTCCCATTGTCCTTTTCTTGTTCTACATCCTTGTCATGTGTTATCGTATCAATGAGAAAATAATCATCCTCTTTTGTTGCATCATTAGATGGATCTCTACTGGATTATTTGTCATGTTCTTCCACTACTACGAAGTCTATTGCTTTTGCATCGTCTCATGTTGGGAGGGTATCAACAATTTTGGTCGTTGCAATGCTAGCTAGATTACTGTATGATTCCTTATGTTGTTGTTCTAAAAATTGACATAAGATTGTTTGATATTGGTCAATATATTGAATATGTATGGTTTTCGGCTCTTTTACAGTTTAAAAACCATTACTTTCAAGTTCCATGGCTTTTTCATTGTCTATTACTTCATCAGTAGTTGGAATATCTATCTTTTTTATTGCATATTTGTCAAGTGTTATGTTGCATTCTTCATGTGTCTCTTCCAATATCATTGTTTGTTTTTCAACCACTACATCGTAATCTATGTAGAAGGTCTCAACTGTTAGATTTTTATCATTTAAGCAATATGATCTAGTATCTTATTTGAGAGAATAACATGCACAACAAAAATTACAAGAGACAAGAGACACAAATAATTTTCCACGGGGAAACCATAAAGGAGAAAACCCCACAACTTACTCAGATATAGAATGAGCACTAATGGCAGTATTAAAACCCAAATACAAAAAATATGATCTCCAACAGTTGTTCTCTCTCTCTCACTTGAGAGAGATTCTCCTCTCTCACTCATGCACCCCGATGAATGAGTGTGTGTGTGATAAATAGAGAGTCTCACTCTCTATTTCTATTCTTTTGTTCACTTTATTTCCACTCCAACATGTCAACCTCACTTAAAAATTACTTACCATGGTCGACTTCTCTAGGAGAGTCTAATAACCCTAGTTCCTCTCAACTGTGGGGACTTTTCCCTCCAATCAACCAGGAGGGTTAATCATTAACTCAATTGTGGGGACTATTTCCCCAACTTACATTAACTCATCTAGGGCCGACTTATCTAGGAGATTCTAATAACTCTAGTGCCCCGAAACTGTGGGGACTTTAACCCTTGAAGAATATGGAGGGTTACCCTCCATGACTTTACATGACTTGTTTACATTATGAATTCTGCCGATAGGAACATCAGGGTATGACATGACTCAATTACATTACAAATACTTCCCAGAATAAACATTGGGGTACAATACATAAGATATACAAGTGAATATGTTCTGAAGTTATAAATACATCAACACTCCCTCTTAACTAGGAAGGTATTCTCTGGACACAATTTATCAGCACAAGTCTTCTTCTCTATATCATCTAGATCATCATCAAGTCATCTTCATCTTCAAGTCATCTTCATCAAGTCTGGATCATCACTGGATCTGTATCATCACTGGATCATCACTTGATATGAAGCATCACTGGATCATCACTTTATCTGGAGCATCACTGGATCATCATCAAGTCTGGATCATCACTTGATCTGGGTCATCATCAATTCTGGATCAACACTTGATCTAAATCATCACTAGATCATCATCAAGTCTAGATCATCACTTGATATGGATCATCATCAAGTCTAGATCTTAGCTTGATCTGGAGCATCACTAGATCATCATCAAGTCTGGATCATCACTTGATCTGGATCATTATCAAGTATGGATCATCACTTGATCTGGATCATCAATGGATCATCATCAAGTTTGGATCATCACTTGATCATCATCATCATCACTGCTTCCGCTATCTCAATCAAATGGTGCTATCTCATCATTCTTCTCATCACGGGAAGTTCTATAGATCCAGCCTTTTTCATGCTGGTTGTAAGCCTAGCCTCCAGGTAGGTCTTCAACGTATTCAACACTTATATCTGACCATGGAATGAACAATTTCAGAAAGACCCACCCAACACTTACATCTGACCATGGGAGGAACACATCTAAGAACCGTTTTAGAAAGGCACGCCCAGCAATCACATCTGACCATGGGAGGAACACATCCAAAACCCATGTCAGAAAGGCCTAGCATTCACATTCAACCTCATCTTGTCAGAAAGGCTCTGCACTTACATCTGACCTCAGCATGTCAGAAAGGCTCTGCACTTACATCCGACCTCATCATGTTAGAAAGGTGTTGCACTTCCATCCGACCTCATCATGTCAGAAAGGCTCTGCACTTACATCCGACCTCATCATGTCAGAAAGGCGTTGCACTTACATCCGACCTCGTCATGTCAAAAAGGATTTGCACTTACATCTGACCCCATCATCTCAGAAAGGCATTGCAATTACATCCGATCATGTGGGAACACATCCCACAATCACATCAGAATGGCTCTGCACTGATCATGTGGGAACACATCCCATAATCACATCAGAATATCTCTACACTGATCATGTGGTAACACAACCCACAATCACATCAGAGCATCTCTGCACTTATATCTGATCATGTGGGAACATATCCCTCAATCATATCAGAATGGCTCTGCACTGATCATGTGGGAACACATCCCACAATCACATCATAATATGTATGCATTGATCATGTGGTAACATAACCCATAGTCACATCAGCATCTTTGCACTTACATTTGACCATGTGAAGATCATCCTTCCACCATGTCAGAAAGGCCAACAGACACATCAATTCCCTTTGGAGGGAACCTCATTCTGGAGAACACCAAGCTTCTCCCTGAAGTAATCAAACTTCACTCTGGTCATTTCTAGCATAGAATCACATCAGGGTCGATTACATCCAAGGATAAACTGCAAGATTCTCTAGGACCTATTACATCCGAGGACAACCTACAGGACCATTTAAATATGAGCCACCTATGAGCTTCGCCAGGATTTTATGCTCAGAAAACCTGTCTCACCAACTATGCTAGAACTCCCTCTTTTAAGAGATCTCGATATGGATCACTACTCCTCTCTACTTAATACAAAAATTCAAGTCAAATCAACCAAATCATATAGTAGTTTTCAAAAGAAACATACTTCCTCTCAAATAGCAAGTGGTGACATCTTTTGCCTCAGCTGTACTCAGCGCCATGCGGGACTCCATCCTGCCAAACCAAGAGATCACACCTAATCTCATACTGAAGCATCATTTCAAAGTGCTCTTATTATAAATGGAACTTCCCGCCCAATCTGAATCCACATAACCCTCCAAGTTAATCTTCTGATTCGCTTCATACTTGAGCCCATAATCAACTGTACCCTTTAGGTACCTCACTGCATGCTTTGTAACCATCAAGTGAACATTTCTCAATGTGTTCACAGTAAATCAAATATCTGGTCTCGTATTTGTCAAGTACATCAAGGAAAAAATCATATGACGATACATCGTAGCATTAACCGACTATGATGAAGCAACACTCAATAGATTCAGGTTCGATTCCATAGGTGTGGTCATGGCTTTGCAGTCCATCATCCTAAACCTCTTCAGGATCTCTACTGCATACTTCCCTTATCCCAAGGATATTTTGCCACACCTACATGCCTAGAAAGTAGTGCATCATATCCAAGTCCTTCATCTCAAACTCGGCAGCAAGTCTCCTTCCTGAAACTTTAATGAGTTCCTCTTTTTTGTTAGGAACAAGTCAACAGAATATAATAGGAGCATCATTGGTCTTCTGCCTTCAACCTTGATGTAAAGTTTGGAATCTTCTTTATTCTCAGTAAAGCCTAGAGTCATCAGTAATCTATCCATCCTATCGTACCATGTCGAACCTTAGGATCTTCTGTAATCACTCCCTCTGAACCGAAGCATCATTCTCCCTTTGTCTGTCGTACTCTATGCATTGAAACACTCTGTACTGGAGTGACAAATAGCTTCCTCTACTACTAATATTCTATGTATCCATTTAGTGTCACTCGATACCAATATCCTCTATCTTGAACCTTTTCAAAATTTCTTCTCGCACCCATCTGTGAGCTTGTCATCTTCTATAGGCTTCCATCTTCAACCTGTAGCAAAGGCTAAGATATTCATCACTCTAGGTGATGTTCAAGCTCCTCATGTTTGTGTTATCCCATGGGTGTCTTCTGAGGTCATACAAGGCCTTATTTCATTTGCACACATGATTCTTCCTGTCATGTGTATTTCTAGTGGTTGTAAATGTCTCTTCGTGGTCTATGCCTTCTTTCCATGTGAAACCTCATGCTATGAATCTTGCCTTGTATCCCACGATGTTTCCATCTACTACATTATGGTACTATTAAATTCCCTTTAGGTCTTGATACTGCATCCTATACATCATTCTTCTTGAACCGATACCCTCCTTCCCTTTCTTCTTGGATACTTCTTTATATATGGAAGGCTCTACATCAACAATTGCATATAACAATTGCTTATAACTGCACTGTGTCTGAGGCCTCTTGAATTCTTTGAAAGTGTCTTCATATTCTTCTTTATCTTGGATTATTTCTTGAACTGTCGTCACTTGTTCTTCGGAATAAGTCTCATTCTTGTTTTCTTGTAGGTGATTGTATGTGATTTTCCTACAAGTCAAATGCATTAGTTGTATGGTTAGAAACATTTCATAAGGTATATTCATAATGAAAAATTCTTTTGCATAAAGATATAATCATGCAACTATTTTAGCTAATACAACATTCATCCATGTCTCACAGAAACTTTCTAGATGCTTTCCATCTCTACCAGAATAACATTGAGATTGTGCACTAATCCAATATGTCAGCAAAGAGGTTTCATTCTAGATAAGTAGCAATGGATATTTGTATAGCACCATGAGCTACTTACCCGTCACATGCATATTAGTAGTATACTGTCATTAATGCAAACATTTTATCGTGCATAATACATCAACTGATTATAAACAAATGCATAAAAAAACAATATTGTGAAATGAGAATTGAATACATATCTTTATTTGTTTCATGGGTAGAATCCTTCTTTCAGCTTCATCATCTTCTTCATTCATAATAGCATCATTTATTATCCACATTCTCAATATGGATAAGGGGCTCTTCAATAATTGAGTTCTTCATATTCCTCATCGTTTGAGGGATCTTCTTTGAATTGTGAGTGCTCATCTTCAGTTGCTCCCATCTTCTCTTTCTCTTATCATGAGCCGAGCTTCTTCTTTTGTGTGCTCTTCCCAAAGTCTGTTGAAAGTAATCACTTCCTTCTGGCACACATTCCTCGAATGAATGAATCCGATGATCCTGGGAGGCCATTGAAGGTGGTTATCACAACTTCTACATTCTCCACTTCTTCTTCTACTGCTTCATGTTGTAAAGTGTGACTATATGGTCTCTGCATTCTTCACATTCTTCAACCAGTTTCTTGAAGTCATCTTTTGATTTATATTCTTCCCTTCAAATAGCTTGGTCAACGAATCAAACATCCCTTTAGGTTTCTTTAGGGAAGACACGTGTGGTATAAGGAGATCCTCTTGGCCTTGACCAATTTCTTCTTGTGTAAGGATTTAGCCTCATCTCCCTCTGGAACTAGAAACTCTCCACTTATGTAGGTGTCCAATTCATTACCTTCAAGAACTAGTGAGATCATATACTTCCATGCTTGGATTTTGTCAGTTTCACCAAGCTTGTCATCAAGTTGGTGTGACTAGTCATTTAGAAATGAGAACCTCAAATGTAAATAGAAAAAAATTAGATCTTACCGATTTGAGGTGTCCATCCTGGTTCCATAGTTGGATTATCTAGGGTTTTTCAAAGAAACCCTGATCTGATTGGATAGAAAGATAGACCTCTTCAAGGCGAGCTGTTTAATGTACTCTTTTTCTGAAAACAGTGGAGGCAATTTCTCAGAATAGGAAGCCCTAATTTTCAAATTTCTTCTGCAGAAATTCCTAATACTATTTCTTTGGTATTTCTGAAATTACTGCACCTTTGTGTCTGAAATTTTGTACAAAGGTAGCCTCATCTATCCTTGTTCCAATACCATAGGTTTCATCAGAATTGGTTTAACCAATTGGGACTTATGATAGTTTTCCCGAGATGATTTTTTTAAGGATTGTTCATCATAGCGAAGTTGTACGGACTTCCACGTGTCACTATTTCACCTTCGAGGTCTGAAACATTTCCCACTGAAATTAAATTCCATGCTCTATCTAGAATATGTTGCTAAATTTCTTTTGGATATTTGTATCCCGAGACATTGCAATTCTTCCTAGGTGTCTTGTTTAGGGATGAATCCTGGAAAAGGCTAGAACCCTGAATTGGAGGAATCATATCTCCCAGAATATAGTGAATGTGAGGCTGAAATGTTTACACACTGTACATCTAGAATTTATATTTGCACTATGAAAGTTTTGGCTCCTGAGCCTTCTTCAATTTTGCGATATAATGAATCTACCAAAACTACCCGTTTTAGTTTTTTAGGGTTTTTTAGGCCCTAGGTCAAACTAGGGTTTGACTTTTCCGAAGTTTCACCCAACCAAAAATCTTGAGCTTGGTCTCTAAACTTTTATTTTGACGAGGATATCAATCCTATGCCAAGCTCACTCAAAAATTTCTCTTCTGTAGAAATCCCTAATTTCCGTAGCAAAAACTGAAAAATGCCCGGAATCAAATTCTGCTTCGATAGAAAGATGTGCCCTTCAATGGAGAGTTAGTCTAGCATAATTTTTCTGATGGATTGTGAAGAGAGACCCAAAAATTAAGAAGCCCTAGCTTCTGCAGCTGCATAGTGTCTTCTTCTCAGTTTAGCTCTGATACCATGTTAGATTTTTATCATTTAAGCAAGATGATCTAGGATGTTGTCTGAGAGAATAACATGCACTACAAAAAATACAAGAGACAAGAGACACAAAGAATTTTCCTCGGGGAAACCATAAATGAGAAAACCCCGCAACTTCCTCAAAGATAGAATGAGCATCAATGGCAACAGCAAAACCCAAAGATAGAAAAGATGATCTACAAGAGTTGTTCTCTCTCTCACTTGAGAGAGATTCTCCTCTCTCACTCATGCGCCCTAGTGAATGAATGTGTGTGTGATAAATAGAGAGTCTCACTCTCTATTTATATTCTTTCGTTCACTTTATTTCCACTCCAACATGTTGGCCTCACTTAACAATTACTTACCATGGTCGACTTCTTTAGGAGAGTATAATAACCCTAGTGCCCCTCAACTGTAGGTACTTTTCCCTCCGATCAACCAGGAGGGTTAATCATTAACTCAATTGTGGGGACTGTTTCCCTGACTTACATTAAATCACCTAGGGCCGAATTCTCTAGGAGAGTCTAATAACCATAGTGCCCTAAAACTACGGGGGCATTAACCCTTGAACAATAAGGAGGGTTACCCTCTATGACTTTACATGACTTGTTTACATTATGGATTCTCCCGATAGGAAAATTGGGGTATGAAATGACTCAATTACATTACAGATACTTCCCAAAATAAACATCAGGGTACAATACATAAGATATACAAGTGAATACTTCTGCAGTTACAAATACATCAACATCAATTCTCGTGTTGTATATATGGCCTGGGTAGTGTTTTCTTCATAACAATTTTCTTTCAAAAATTGAGATGAAATGCCTTCAATGCTTTCATGCTCTCTTTCTTTTTCAACATCCTTGCATTCAAATTCCATAATTTCTTCCACTTATGCTACTATGTTACTATCTAGAACATATTCCTTACTTATTGTATTTATGGATGAAGTTATGCAAGTTTCTAATTTATGGTATTTTGTCAATGTTGTTGTCTGTGGGTTTTATACTATAAGATAATATCGTAAAAGTTGGAATTGTACAACCTTGGACATAATACTTGGGAATGTAGACGTTTTTTATCAAGAGATTGTAGGAAAAAGGTTGATCAATTTTGGATAAGTGAAGAGCAATATCAATCCCATGAAAACAAGTTGTTCAAAGAGGAGAATGAAAAAGTCTTCATTACAAAACTAGATAAAGATGAGGTATATCCGAATGATAGTATTCCAAGTCTTATGACAAATATTCAAACCAAAAATTCACTTTAAGAAGATTCAAATGATGAAGAAAACTTGGCAAGATTACCCATCTTATTTTGAACCATAACAAACTTTGTATACAAGTCTAATATCAGCAAGCATGATAAATGCTTTTCTTTGATAATAACAAAGTGCAAAAGTGAGTAGACTTGAGAATAACAGTCCATGAAATTTGAAGTCTTGTTAAGTTCTTTAGCAACGTTGTTTGGGACATTATATGACAGCCATAGGACTATTTGTACACAAGTTATAATAAAGGAATATTAAGGATAGGTTGATGACAGCAATACAAGTTATTTTTCAGACCTCAAAGGGATCATAAACAACAGTACTATATAGCAGTATTAAAGTACAAAGAGAGATATTTTTGGAGAAGATCTCAACCAAGTTTCATATCTCAAGGATAAGTTGTTCCAAATATGATAGAGATAGCAACACCAATGACATTTACATTTTTGGAGAGAAATCCCGACACATTGAAAATCAATATCTAGTGTCCCTCACAGTTGAAAATGAAAAATCAGATATTTGTGTGGAGAAATGTTATTTACCGCAAAGAATATTCAATAGAATATGTCAACTCTATAAAATAAGGCAAAGAAGGTGATGTAGACAGTGGAGCTAACAAGGTTTCCAATCCTATTGTAACTAATATTTCCAGTAAAGGCCAAGTAAAGGGAGAGGATATCAATTCCTCGAAGGAGAATGAGAATTCAATGTTGAGTTCATAGCTAGAACTTGTTATAGTCCCCTTGTAGTGTAGGGTCCAAAATCCATGAAAAAGACAGAGGCCCTTCCTCTGTGTACTGAAGGAAAAGACCTGCCATATTCAAATAAAGTTATGTTTTGCATGGGACACTTTACTTCCCAAAATGATGTATATTCCACAAACAATGATTCTGCAATTAAACAAAAAGAAGTTTGAGGTAAAGATGAAACCCTTGTGAAAAATGATTGCATTGATTTGGGAATTGGAGAGCTAGAGAAGGAAATCTCTTGTCTTACACAAAAACTAGCAGGATTGAAATTGCAAAACACTTATGAGACACCATTCCAATTAGTTGGTATTCAACACAAATCCAGTGACAAAAACAAACCAATGAGAACTGCAAATAATATAGAGATAAATAATGGTCCTCAAGAAGGGAGTTCTGAGAAGAGAAAAAAAAGGAAGGGTTGTCTCTGCTAAATTTATTCAATATGGTTCAAAATCCCAACCAAGACTTAAGAAAAATAATGAAAAAATGACGACAAATATCATTGCCAATGGGAAAATCCCTTCAATTCAGAAGAAATATGGGTCATTTGGGCCTCGGTTAAGAAAAAATACTAGCAAGGTAGGTAATCTCAAAGACGACAAGTTTGAAGGGAAGAAACATAACATTGGTATGCAATTGAACCAAAAGAAAATAAATGTGTCTAAGGATTGAAAAGGAGATGGCTATTCTTTTGGAAGATTTGATGGAAATGAGAACATATCTCCATGCTTAACACTTTTAGAGAACAATGATAGTTTTCACCCAGGTTCAAATTCTAAATAATTTAAAGGATGAAACAAAGCTAGGAAAATGATTGCTTGAGAATTTCAAGAAGCTTTGTAAAATATCAGAGAACAAGAAATTTCAGAAGGTACCTTCCAATGTCATTGTTGGAAATTGCAGCGAAGTGCCCATATGTAACTAGGGAGACATGGTATCTCCTTCCAAGAAACAAGGTCAAATAGATACTAGCAGGTATTCCCAAATCACCACTCCCAACATGAATGCAAGTTCTCCTCAGGGTTCTGCAATGCCGAGTTCTCGGAGAAATGTGCATGGAAAGATAATTTCAACAGCTATGGAGGTTGAAGATGCGAAAGCCATATTAAATAACCATTCTTCCAAGAGAATTGGCATGAGTTTTTTTTATGGCAGTCATTCTATCAAGGACTTCACGTTGATGAATGGATATCAAGGCGAAGTGATGGGATTCCCACCAAATTATGGAACTCTTCAAAATTCACGAACACCATATTCTATAACACCTCAAGTTTCAGCAACAACAAGTGAAAAACAAAACACCCAGCCCTTGCTTGAGAGGTGGAAAAACCACATCCAACCTGACAACAGTTTTCATTGGAGGATGTAGGACAAGAACCAACAAATAGCAACTAGTTTGTGCCAAATGGAAGGAACCTTCAAAGATAATGAATGTTATAACTGCAGAGAGGAGATAAATACATGTCATATTTATATAAGTATATATTTCCAACAAGTCAATGACATTCTGAAGCATAAATCACATCTTAGAGGTCTAAGGACAAGCTCAAGAGAAGAAGATAGAATCATATATGAAGAGAAAAAACAACCTCAATGGGATCAGAACAATTGAAGAATGCCCCAACAAAGATGATGAATTGAAGAATTATATGTGCAAATTCCATCTCATGTTTCTTCATTGAATGTTTGAAATCCCTAATTCAGGGGGAGCTAAACCATTAATAGCGGAACTGGAAAAAAAATTAAGCAGACATTATTAACTTATTTGCTAAGTTTTCTAGCATTATTTGGAACCATTTTGATTGTTGGACGTAGAAGATTGAATGACTCTTTGAAGACTTTGTTGATCAATGTAATAACATTATTGAGGATAACCTATGTGGTAATTAAGGGAAGCTGTTAGTTCTTCTCAAAAGCAAACAAAGTTAAAAGATTTTGTTTGGTGCACCTTTTAAAGTCAAATCAGTTGGAAACTTGGTAATGTGAATAAACCATAGTATTGTGGCATGTCTTAGTTTATTGAACAACAATACAATAGTATATGGAAGAGCTGGTGCATTAATTACAGTGAAGATATCCTTTTGGACAGATCGAAGACAGAATTGAAGGTATTTGTTTTCGACTTTGGATTTACATGAGAAAGATGATGAGGTGATCCTCGGGGGGAGATTCATTTATAATGGGACCTACACAAAATATCTGGATCGAAAATTGAAAAGAAGAATTTCAATGGCAGGCTTGAGTATTACGTAAATACTACTCAAGGATAGACTTAAACGAGTAAATTTTACTTGTAAGAGAACCATGTTCTGAAGATGAATACTATTAAACTTATTGAGCCTTATTTTGGCCAAAGTGTTCTATGCACCCTTGTTGGTCAGTGGTGATCACTGTATATGAATTTGTGGTTGCNGATTCTACATTATACTTTTTTGTTGTAACATTGATGATTTGAGCTACATTACCTTCATGCAGCTTATTTTAAGATTGATGGTTTGATATTTATCTCTTAACTTGTATATTTCTCGTACATGACAAGAAATGATGCTAGAATTTGAGAAAGCTAGGCCTAGGAGCTATCTCTTCGCATAGATAATGTCCTAACATTAAAGGATAAATAAATAATTTGACAAAACTTTCAATAAGAAATAATGGGCTCATTCAAGCACATGAAACCATGTTGTTGTTTAGCATGAATATCTTGACAAATTTTTATGGTTTGTCTATTTCTTTTGTTTGAAGCATTTTGTCAATTTTTGAATTTTGTGTGTATTTTGGTTAACTATTGTGTTAGTCCCTTGGATGCTTCTAGTTCTCAGTTGATTCTTGTTTTAACCCTTTGTTGTAGCTTGAGTGAAGATTGGTTTTAGTCGATTTCCATTGGTTCAGGGTTTGAGAAAAGAGGTTTTTATTACCTTTTAGTTGCATGAATTAATTGTCTTCAGTTTTTCGGTTCCTTTATGTTGATTGTGTATTTTCTTTGTAAATACTTATCGTTATTCAAAAAATAAATGATATCTACATAGATAAGTGAAGAGAAAAATGGTATATGTACTAGGTTCCTATGCATTTATCACATGATACTTATTGGCACGAGACCAATATTCATTTAATGCAATAATCAATTAGGATAATTATAATACATAATTTTATTAGCCTCCACGACCACATTTCTCTAGTGGAGTCCAAGATCAGGCATAATGTTTGATTATACCAGTTTGTTAGTTTGTCAATATTCAGGTCCCCACATATATGATGGACCATTATGGGACAAGATAACATGTCGAGTCCCCAATTTCCCTGAATCTAGTTAGTGGAGTTGTGTTTCACTGACACCTTCCAGTTGTGACTTGTGATTCTACATTTTATTTTGTTGATGATGTGAATCATGTTATTTGACTAATGTTGGTTTTCCTCTATTTTTACAATATTTTATAAAACAGTGAAAGATTCACCCATTTTTACAATTTTTTATAATGAAGTTAAATATTCGCCAAGATTTTACAATATATTATAAGTTAGTGAAATATTTGCACTGATTTTATAACATTATATAATAAAATGAAATATTTTCCCATTTTTTTATATATACATATTATATTATTGAGATATTTGCCAAATTTTCCTATATATCGAAGAGATTCGCCCATTTTTTATGCATATAAATCTAAGGGGGGTTCTTAAACTCATCTCTAGGTGGAAGGTTTTGAATCACTAATGTCACTCATTTGAGAAACATACCCTGAATATCTATCCAGTTTATTTTTCTCTTTAGATGATCCTAAAGGTGCTACATGCCTCTCTACATCTTGTAGAATATCTCAGCATCATGTATATCTCTTGTTAGTAGGTTCATCAACTAGCTTTAGTATTACTTTAAGAGATAGTGAGTCTAAGGAATCTTCTGGATTCTCCCTCTAAACAACTGAACGGGGAGAACTAGATTCAAGATCCTCCGTCATGGGATTCTCATGCTCCTCCATGTCTGTATCATACTGAAGCTTTTTATATTGCTTGAATGTATCCTCTTCATGGAATGTCACATCTTGTCTAACATCAATGCGTCTTTCACCTAACACATATATTTTGAAGTCTTTGGATGACTCACTATAATCAACAAGGGTTCCATTTTTCCCATATGAATCCATATGATTGTCTTTTTCTATTTTGGGATTTGTCATTGGACTGACTCAACATTCAATACTTGTCATTCTTTGCATGTAGGCCATAGAATATGGACTTTCCCTACAAGACAAATTTATTCAAGTTGTTAGCAACCTTGCATACTCCAGTCATTTCAACGTAATGAAAAATAGCTCACACAGTCATGAAAACATTTTAACCAATGTTGCAGCACAACCTGCGTCCATATCTCATGGAATGCCATGCAATAATATATGCTACTTACTCAATCATAACATGTGGTATATGATATTTTACTAATCACCAATGAAACAAAACTATAACATATTCTCATCATGTTATACTATAACATACTTCCTAATACAAGGAATACATATCTGCATATAAATTTGGTGAAATATATTAAAAAACTTTCATATCTAATTTACAAGAACAACCAAAATAAAAATTATTATCTTTTATTGTTTTGTGGGCTCTCTCTTGATATATGCTTCCTTGTGGAGATTACTAGATTCCCTAGGTCTTCATATATCACCAATGACAATCTCTTCATCTAGATATTAAGAAATCATCGATAACTAAAGGGAATAATCCTTTCAACAATAATCATCTTCCTCATCATATAAGTTCTTCTGATTAGTTTCATCTTCTATAGGTGTAGAAGCATGCTCTCTTCCTTTTTCTCATTGTTTTCCTTGGAACTCCCTTGCATAAAGGCCCTTATTGTTGCATTTGTAGCATCTAACATTTGACTTGTGAAATTATTTGTTGTATACCTTCTTCTTTGAATGACAAAACTTCTTTTGAGGGAAGTGCTTCTTTCCTTTTGGCATCCTTTCCATGAGAGAAAGGTTTCCTTCTTTGGTGGAAGCAGTCTTGCTTTGGATTCTCCCTTCCTCTTGGAGACAATCATGCCACAACCTATAGAAGTTATGTTTCACCCTTCGATGGTCCATTCACAACATCCACGCATGTCTCCCATGAGGATGGGATACCACAAATAATATTTTGAATGAGATCATCTTCATGCACCACTACTCCAATGTTAGTAAGTTGATATCTTACCTAAGAGATATTAGTGAAGAAGGAGGCCACCATCTTGTCCTTCTCCATATTTAGATTTTGAATATTTTTCTTCAATGCCCTCTTTTAACTTAAGGGCTTCTTCTCATATAGATTTGTCATTGTATCAAAACATTCCTTTGAATTTTTCAAAGGAGTAACCACATACATCAAGTTGTTCTTCACCAAATCATAGATGATATATTTGGATTTACCTTGGTTCTTCTTGAAGTTTATATGCCCTACGTTATATGTAGGCTCCTCCACCATAGTGGATACGTAGCCATTTAAGTCACGATCCTCCAAAAAAATTTCAACCATGGCCTTCCAAGTGTTGAAATTTGAAGTACCCTCAAGATGGTCTTCTAGTCTTACTAAGATCAATGCCATTGTCTTCAATTATTTGTTGGTTGTGGAGCCTGATCTTCCATATTCAAAGATGTTATTGTTCAGTTTTGTTTGTACCTAGGTTTTTTGTACACTCATCCTAGCTAGGGGGTACGAGGGGGGCCATCCCCCCATATTGGGTGTGTGGGGTGGTCCATTCCCCCAGTTGGGGGGTCCGGGGGCTAGCAGGCCCTTGATGGGAGTTCAAGGGAAACAACCACACAGGAAATTCTTGGGATGTTTGTTGTCCAACAGTTTGAGGAACCATGGTATTGGGTGACCCACAGTATTTTCCCATGGTATTTCCCCTATAAAAGGAAAGCATTGTAATACAGTTGTGTACAGTATTTGTAGCATTGTAAACAATCTTTATGATTGTGTCAGAGAGACTGTGAGAGTGTGAAGAGGAAGTGCAGCTGGGTTTCTGCAGGTTGTATCCCTTCATTTAGCTGGATGGTATAATAATAAAGGGCTAGCAATTTCTCTGTGGACATGGCCCATTTTGGGTGAACCACGTTATATCTGTGTCTCTCTTGTAATGTTTTTAATGTGTTTGCATCTTGCCATTTAATTATTCAAATGTATAATTGTTATTTATTTGCAATCATGTTTTTCTAACAAATGGTATTAGAACCAAAAGATCTATTTGGCTGGTAAACTTGCAGGAAAGAAGGGTTCCTAGTTCGAGTGGGAGCAATGGAAGAAGAAGGAAAGTTTAGGGTCAAGAAATTTAACGACCAAAACTACCAGTTATGGAAGATGTGAATGAAGGACTATCTGTACCAAAAGGATCCATACCTACCATTTGGTGGAAAAACAAAATAACCGACAACTATGAAGGAAGATGAATGGGAGGTTCTTGAGAGAAAGGAACTGGGAACAATACAACAGTGCATGGCTTCATTGGTGGCTTTCAATATCTCAAAAGAAAAGACAACGAATGGTGTGATGAGCACATTAGCTAAGCTCTATGAAAAACACTCAGCTTCCAATAAGATATTTTTAATGAAGCGTTTATTTAATATGAAAGCATGAGAAGGTGGATCTGTTGCTGACCATTTAAATGAATTTAATAGAGTTACTAGTCAGTTAAGCTATATAAAAGTGATCTTTGATGATGAGGTTAGGTATCTTCTAATCTTATGCTCATTTCCAGAAAGATGGAATAGCTTGGTCATGGATGTAAGTAACTTTGTCCCTAGTTCAAACACTCTTATATTTGATGATGTTGTTGGTGTTATTCTTAGCAAGGAAATGCAAAGAAAAAGCACGTGAGACATCAAGTAATGCGTTGACCATGGGGAGCAGAGGGAGAAAAAAGGAGAGAGGAAGGAGCCCAGGTAATTGTAGCAAGTCTAGAAAGGGTAAATCCAAGTTCAGATTTGGAAAGATAGATTTTTGGAATTGTGGTAAGAGAGGACATCTGAAGAAAGACTACCAAGCTCCAAAGAATAAAGGAGACGGGCAACAAGAGACTACTCAGGAAGCAAATGTAGCAGGTGATGTGTTACAAGATGCTTTGATTCTTGCATTAGATAATACTAGTGATTATTTGGTAGTAGATTCAGAGGCTTCATGTCATTCTACACCCGATAGGAAATTCTTTCATGATTATGTTCAAGGTGAGTTTGGAGATGTTTTATTGGGGGATGCTAAACCATGTAAAATTGTTGGAATGGGTAAGGTACATATTAAGTTAAATAATGTAAATGAATGGCTACTAAAATATGTGAGTCACATTCCTGCTATGAGAAGAAATCTTATCTCAACAGGGAAGTTGGGATATAGTGGTTGTTTGTCTACGTTTGGAAAAATGTGGTTGAAGATTACTAAAGGAGCACTAATAATAGAAAAAGGATATAGCATAGGTACATTGTATTTATGTCCTCATAATACCGATTATTCTATCTATGTAGCATCCATAGAAACAGGTGCATCGTTGTGGCATCATAGGCTTGGCCACATGAGTGAGAAGGGGATGCAAATTCTCCACTCAAGGAAATTGATTCCAGATATGAAGTAGGTAAGTTTGGATTTCCGTGAGAACTGTGTTTATGGAAAATGAAAGAGAGTTATATTTCTCAGGGTTAGGAAACGTAAAAGTAGTGAAAAGTTAGAGCTTGTGCATATAGATGTATGGGGACCAGATCAGGTACAATCTCTTGGTGGCTCTTGTTATTATGTTACTTTTATTAATGATGCAACTACAAAAACTTGGGTTTATTGCATTAGACAGAAATATAATGTTTTTCTACTTTTAAGAAGTGGAAATATTTGGATGAGAATGAGACAGGAACAAATTTGAAATGTCTCAAATATGATAATGGAGGTGAATATTGAAACAAGTAGTTTGATAGTTATTGTTCGTATAATGGGATTTGCAGAGAGAAGACAGTCCCTGGAACACCACAAGAAAATGGTGTGTCATAAAGGTTGAGAAGAACTATCATGGAGCGTGCAAGGTGTATGAGATTGCATGCATGGCTTCCTTTACAGTTTTGGAATGATGTTGTAGATACTGCTATTTATTTAATAAACAGAGGGCCTTCAAGCACTTTGGATGGTGGAATTCCATAGGAGGCATGGAAAGATAAAAAGGTAAACTACTCATTTATGAGAAATTTTGGTTTTGAAGCATTTTTCCATATTGATAAAGAAAATAGAACAAATATTGAGGCTAAATCCAAGAAATGTCCCTTTATTGGATATGGGGTTGATGATTTTGGTTATATTTTATGGGATTATGAAAATCACAAAATCATTAGGAGTAGAGATGTAGTATTCAATGAAAAGTTTATGTACAAATATCAATTGTAGGGAAAGAAAGAGGAAAAGGAAAACACAGAGTACATAGTGCTTGATGAAATCAAAGAAAATGAAGTTCCAAAGGAACTAGAAAAACAAGAGAAGAAGCACATACCTAAAACCCCTGCAAATGTAAGAATGTCTACCAAGTTAAGTAGACTGCCTAAACAATTTTCTCCTTCACTATATTATTTAGTCAATGAATGATTTTGGTGAACCAGAATGCTATGAAGAGGTAATGCAGGTAGAAACTAGAAAAAATTTGGAGCAAGGAATGAATGAGGAGATGGATTCATTGGTAAGAAACCAGACTTGGGATTTTGTTCAGTTTCCTGTGGGAAAAATAGCATTGAAAAATAAATGGGTTTATAGGTTGAAGGAAGAAGATGGAGGAAAGAAGTGGTACAAGGCTAGACTTGTTGTAAATGGGTTTGCACAAAAGAAAGGTATAGAATTTGATGAAATATTTTCTCCTGATGTTAAAATGACTTCAATGAGAAATATTTTAAGTTTAGTGGCAGTAGAAGATTTGCATCTTGAATAGTTAGATGTAAAAATGACTTTCTCCATGGGGATTTGGAGGAAAAGATTTATATGAAGCAACCATAGGGGTATGAGTTCAAAGGTAAGGAGAATTCGGTTTCCAGTTGAAGAAGATCATGTATGGCCTGAAGAAATCTCCAAGGAGGTGGTACTTAAAATTTGATAAGTTTATGACATAACAAGGTTATAGTATATGTCATTCTGACCAGTGTGTTTATTTCAAGAGGCTAGAAAATGGAAGATATATTTTCTTGTTATTGTATGTGGATGACATGCTTGTTACACGGTCTAATATGCAGGATATAAATGTGCTCAAAAGAAAACTAGCTAAATCATTTGCGATGAAGGGTTTGGGTGTTGCAAAGCAAATCCTTTGTATGAGAATAACAAGAGACAAGAAAAATTGCAAATTGACATTGTCTCAAGGTGAGTACATAGAAAAGGTGTTGGAGAGGTTTAGAATGCAGAATGTAAAACTGGTTATTACACCTTTAGACAGACATTTCAAACTACGTAAGGAGATGTGTCCAAAGACACAAGAAGAGATAGACTACATGTCCAAGGTTCCCTATTCGTCAACGGTTGGAAGCTTAATGTATGCCATGGTGTGCACAAGACTAGATATTGCACATGGAGTGGGAATTGTGACCAGTTATATGAACATACCAGGTAAAGAGAATTAGAAAGTAGTACAGTGGATTCTCAAGTATTTGAGAGGTACCACTTCTCATGCATTATTTTTTAGAAGTTTAGACATTATTCTATAGGGATATGTTGATGTAGATATTGATGGTGATAAAGAAAACAGGAGGAGCACCACATGATATGTCTTTACTGTAGGTGGAACATCAGTAAGTTTGATTTCGAAACTGCAAAATGTTGTTGCACTTTCAACAATGGAAGCAGAGTATGTTGTTGCTACAGATGCTAGTAAAAAGATGATTTGGCTACAAAGGTTCATTGAGGAATTGGGTAAGAAGAAGTGGAATAGAAAGTTGTATAATGACAGCCAGGGTTCCATTCATCCTGCAAAGAAGTTATCCTTTCATTCAAATACTAAGCATATACATCTCAAGTACCATTTCATAAGATTTCTTCTGGAATATGAACTGTTAAAGTTTGAAAAGATACATACTAGCTAGAATCCTGCAGACATGTTGAAGAAGGTAGTAACCAGAGATAAAATGAGTTCCTGCTCAGTTTCTGTTGGCCTTCAAGAATGAAGGTCAAAATGATAAATTTGCTAAGTCTAAGGTTCATAGCATAGTCTAGTAAGTGCTACAACGATGGGGTTGTTGTGATCAATATCAAAGTGGGAGATTGTTGATTATGGATCCTGATCTTCTATATTCAAATATGATATTGTTCAAATTTGTTTGTACCCCAGGTTTATTGTACACCCATCCCATCTGGGGGGTATGATATGACATGAACCCCCCAAGGGAGTCCAAGGGCCAGTGGGCCCCCGACGGGGTTCAAGGGAGAAGCCCCTAAATGATATTTTGGGATGTTTTTTAGCCAACAGTTTGCATACCCATGGTATTGGGTGACCCATAATATTTTCCCATTGTATTCCCCCTATAAAAGGAAACCATTGTGATACGGTTGTGTATGGTATTTGTAGCATTGTAAACCATATCTCTAATTGTGTGAGAGAGACTATGAGTGTAAAGAGGAAGTGCAACGGGGTTGCTGAAGGTTGTATCCCTTCATTTAGTTGGACAGTATAATAATAAAGGACTGTCAATTTTTGTGTGGACATAGCCCATTTTGGGTGAACCATGTTATATCTATGGCTCTCTTGTAATGTGTTTAATGTGTTTGCATCTTGTTTTATAGTATAACTCTTATTTCTCTATGATCCTATTTTTCTAACATTATTGTGCTCAACTCCCCGGGATCCAAGTAAGATCAATCTCGTTGGTAAAAACTTAGCTCCTTCATGCCCCGAGGTCTAATATCATGTTGATTTTCTGTAAATATGTTGATTTTTGATATTTAAAACATTGATTGGGTAAATATAGATCACTTGAAATCAATTGAACAATCACATAAGAATCCACACATAACACAACATATACCTTGGGGAAAACCATCAAAATTATAAGGATGGAAAACCCCAACAAATATTCTAAGTATAATTATGATACACAAAAGATAATGTATTTCACAATATCAGATTGCTTTTGGCACCCCAGGTGCAAGATAAGAGAGAAAAACCACCCCAAGTGTAGATACATAGCAATAGAGAAGAGACATAAATTGTTTGAACTTGAAATGTGTCCAACACATTAATAACTAGCGAGAATCAGTGTCATGGAAGTTGTAGCGAATCATTGCATGGGGAATAGTGCATCACATGCAGAATTAGCTAATTTCCTTCTTCAAGAATTGTCATGTGCTTCGGTTCGTCAATCATGCATAAGATCATGCATAATGCATTTCTTCTTTGACATTAAATAATGCTCCACTGAGTTTAGAGTGAACTTGCCGCCAAACTGAATGTAGGATCACTTAGTTGGTATGCTATCTTAAGTGTCGTCATGCAATAGTTGTAACTCAAGTGTCATTACTTAGGTGTTGTCTTTTAACTTAAGTTTCATATTTTAGTTTAACTAATGTGTCTTCATGCAAAAAATTTAGTCAACTAGCTGCTTTCAATTAACACTTTAGTTAACAATTCTTTAACTGAAATCATGTTGATTGATTTTACTAAAGCGATCACTGTGATTTCTCCATTAATTAACTAATGCATAAATTGTTACTTTAACAAAAGCTTTAACTAAAGCATGCATTGTTACTTTAACTGAATATTTAACTGAGGCATAAATTGTTATTTTAACTTAAGCTTTAAAAACTTGAGTTCTCCTTAGTCAACTGAATTCCTCTCATGAGAAATTTGAATTCTCTTTGTTCTCTGTTCATTTATATTTTATCTCTTATCCTTTTTGCATAGTCAATATGTGTTAATTACTTTAATTTTTTCTATCATATCATATTATACTAAGAAGATTTGTCTAATGTGGTGATCATATTATATTAATGTTGGACCAAGTAATCATATGCTAAATAATTACCTCTAGAGGTGTCCAATCTCTAGAGGAGACTTAATATATTTATCCATATCGAATTTCCATGGTTAGTAATACACCACACAACATTAATGATTCAAAATGCAAACAGTCACCTCTACAATGGAGGTCCACCTCAACACATGAGGACCTGACTTGAAAAATAATTCCCTAGCCTTGTCCAACAAGACTATACAACATCATCACTTTGACATATCAAAGCATTCACCTCAACACATGAGGAATAACCTTCTACACTAAAGGATTGGTCATTCTTGAGTCCAACCCAAGGATTATACTCCAAGTTTCCAAATTCCTACTCGAGAACCCTATCTGAACACATGAGGCCCAATCCCTACCGCAAAAGATTGGCTTGGAGAATGACTCCAGATGCTTTAAATTTTACGCCTACATGGCCTACTGAAGTCTAGCATAGTTTTAGAAAAAATACACAAAGTTTGTTTTTTTTCTTTTGGAGGACGTTATGGAAGAAGATGAAAACTAATTTCATTTTTTTCTTAGCCTAACATCCACAAATAGATGGAGAAACAAAAGTTGCGAATAGAAGCTTGGGAAATTTGTTGATGAGTCTAGTTGGAGACAAGTCAAAAGGGGTGGGGTTTGGTTCTACCACAAGAAGATTTTGCATACAAAAAATCAATTAATAGAAGCACAAGAAGAAATACATTTCATATTTTCTATCTCAGTATCCCAAGGGATGTTTTATAGACGAAAAAGATAGACAAAAGTGAGAAGAAAATGCAAAAGTAGAGGACTTTGTTGATCACATGAAGAGGTAAGAAAGCACATCATTAAAATGAATTTTCAATACAAGTCTAAAGTTAATTTGAAGAGATAACATAAGTAAGTTAAGGTTGGTGATGAATTAACTACACACTTGAGAAAAAATATTTCTGGTCGATACCTACAACAAGTTGAAAATGAAGAAATTTGGACCTTGAAAAATTGTAAGCAATCATGATTCGGGTAATGCATATGATGTGGAGTTTCCTAGTGAGCTCAATATTTCACCTATGTTTAATGTTTTAGATCTAACAAGGTTTCATGAAGCTGAAAATGATGAAGTTATAATAGGTGAAATGTTACATATACCATCACCTACATCAAAAAAGGATGATATAGAAGAAACCTTCGAAATCAAGGAGAGTAGGGGCACAAGGCATAATCAATACTTTGAATACTTGGTGAAACGGCTCGGAATACCTCATATTGACGGATCATTTTGGATGTCAAAAGATGAGGTTAATTGTCTTGGTTTTCCTCTTGAGAAGTGACAACATCACTTTTCTTTCTACCATGGGTGTCTAATGTAGGAGCATCCATGGTTGTTGGAAATCTTGAACCAAAAATATTAAACTTTGATGTTGTTTTGGTTTGAATAATGTTTTAAACAATAAGTGAAAATATTAGGCCAAAAATCAAATTTTAAATAATTGGTCTATTTTTTGTTGCAAATAGTGTAGGAGTGCATTTTCAAAGTCTGAAAAGAAAAAGGAAAACCTCACTTGGATTTTTGGAGTTATTGAAATACATCATGGATAATTTAATGCTTTTACTAATTATGGAGTTGACTTTCCAGTTACATGGAACGACCTTTTTCAGAGGAGGAAAAAATCATATTTTTGGAAGGATATAATGTTTTTTCTAATTGTTGGATCAACCTTTTCAGTTTTATGGGCATATATTTTCAAACAAGGAAACAAAAATAGATTTTGGAATGTGCAGAAAAAATTATATTGACAATTTTTTAAGTGGTGAAAAAAAAAATTTGGGGGGGGGATTTGGTTATACAAGGGGTGTGGCATATGTTCATGCAAAGAATGGAATCCATTGTTGTAGGTATGAAGGAATTTTGACATCATATTAATACAAGAATACATTGTTGAAGACAGGAATAGTTTTATAGATTGAAGGTTACAAGTTGCGGATTGCAAATTGAGGTTTGCACTTAAAGGAGAAAGAGTTGTTTATGTTATTTATTATCATTGTAACCTATTTGTATGGTTTTTCATCATTCCTAGAAATGTATAATATAATGTAATATTATTTATTAAATTATGTAAGCATTTGTGCAAGTTTAGAATACAAGATATTGCATCATATTGCATATTTTTTCATTCAAGTCTATGTTGCTTTCATTATGAGCTTTTGAAATATGGTTTTTTGTATACACTTCTTGCATCATCTTCCCAAATGTAGGGTGGTGAGCCCCTCACATTATCTTTCCAAGATCATTTTATTATGTCAATGGCTACCTTCTCCTGAAGCCACATCGGGTAGTTGAATCTAAAAGGAATTCATTTATTGTTACTTTCCTCTTCGAAGATGAGATAATTGAGCTTGTGGTCAATGACTCTTATACGGATTATGGAAGAGTATATCCCCAGGTTCTCTAACAATATATCACTACGAACCAAGGATCTATCTAGCCTGGCTGAGATATGTCTGGGGCCAATTCTTCTATTAGTCCGAGCAAATTTCCCATTTCTAGGCACCATATCTATCGAATCCCATTCTAAAATGAGATATTATATGTTTTCTTACATTGATATTTGACTTCTCTACCCCCTTTTTTCTTGGATGAAGAAAGGATTGTGTTGAAGTCTTCTTCTATGATACTGTTTTGGTGATGTCCTAAATCCTTCTAATTGAGAAGAGACTTCTAAAAATGTTGTTTTTCAAAGGGCACTTTTTGGGAGTAAACCTTGAAAATGTTGGTTTGCTTACTTGATTCCTTATGTAGAAAAGAAACCATCATCCCTTGATACAACAATATTGATTATTGTAGCTCAAAGGATTTTTCTTCCCATAGGGTACAAATTCCTCTTGAGGCTCCCCTAGATCCTATGGATTTGGATAATTTTGTTTTCCTTTTCCCCCTTTTTCTATCATGTATTTTTCTTTAAGTTTGTCTCTTGGAGAATTAGTATTGATGGCTTTTCCATCTTGATCAAATTGTATACCTTCCCTTTTGTACTTTCTCCCTAGACCTCTACGATTCCAAGAGACTACCTTCAATATTTACCTTGTCATTAGTATTTCTTTATATATTCTCCATATTTCATGGGATGTTTAGAATTATTAAGATGACTACTTTTCCACTACGACTAACTGCACTGGTGAATGTCTATTGTAGTCGTAGAGAGACTTCTCTGGATGTGGATTATTCACTTTTCTGTTTTATTGAGGGTCTTCCTACCTGCTTAGATGATGGATGCTCTTCCTCAGAAATCCCTCTTCCTCGCTTTACTAGTATTTCCTTCTTTTCATTACTCCCCCATTTGAATTTTTGGGTGTTTTTTTGTTTATTGCAGGACTTTCTTGTGTTGTGTCATTTTGGTGTTCACCCTCCCCCCATTTGAAAGGATTTAGATCTTTTAGTTGAACCTGTGAGGGATTATCCATGTCATTTTTCAACACTTATGTTGAGATCAGATTTGTATTTAAGTATCCTCAATCTAAACTAATTCTTTTATTTTCTCCTCATCCAGTGCTACAAATTTGTTATTATTATGATCTCTTCTCTATGAGGTGCCGACTTTGTTCCCTTCTGTTGGATGGTTTTCTTTGTTGTTCCCCTTATCTAAGTGGCCTTTGCTCTTATCTGTTCATTTTTTTACGTTGTGCCATATTGTTCTCTTCATATGGTTTTTGATTGAGTTTTAAATCCTTATCAAAATGTCCATATTTGTGATAGCTTTTGCACTTGAGTGGTAGTTGTTCATAATCCAGAATATGAGTGTACTTCCAATTTTCCAACTTCATAGTGGTGGCCTCTAGAATTCATTTTCTAGATCTACTTAAACGCAGATTTTCACACAAGAGTATAATCCTCCTTTGGGTTCTACTATGTCCACTTATTTATCTAAAGCATTACCAATTTCTACTAGAGAGTCATCTCCCCAATATTGGAGCGGAAGGTGCGGGAGTCAAACCCACATAGAAACGTAAGAGGGAACATCATCTTCTAGGTTGAAGTCCAAAGACCAACTATTGAGATAAAAGCCTCTCAATCCATAGAAATGTGGCCCACTTATGAAGATCAGGTCTCTATATTATTTGAGCTCGAATAGTCATACAAAAAGCCTCTACCACAAGAGAAGATCTAGATGACTCCTTTCATGAAAGGGAACCAAGATTTAGCTACCCACACCTGCATTGATTTAGGGGAGGAACACATTTTGGTGAACTATCCTATCACTCCATGACCTAAGAGTGATATGGATTTGAGCCACAAGATGGAGGAGGTAATTACACCCTCATGAATGGAATATGATTTCTTAACGAACTTGTAAAGAGCATATCCATATCGAGTTACCAAACCATTGGTTGCAACCAATGACTAAATGGTTGTTTCATTTGGAGAGGGGGAAGAGGCTCCCTCTCCAATGCCATGATGACCAAACAACATAATATTATAGTTGAAACCCTGGAAAAGCTCGTTTGCAGTTTAGTAACCTAAATGTTATGATATGAATTTAAAATTAAACTATTTTGTGATGTCCTCGTCTACCTTTGAATGAAAGGGTTTATCATTCTAGTATTTCGGATGCCAGATAAACCCTGTGACCATCATCCTTAGAATAGTGTCTTATTTGCATTGATGTAGTCTTTGGGTTTATTCAAAGGCATACAAAAAAGTGGCATAAGTGATTTTGGGATAAACCCTCTGAGCATCATCCTTAGAATAGTGTCTTATTTGCATTGATGTAGTCTTTGGGTTTATTCAAAGGCATACAAAAAATTGGCATAAGTGATTTTGGGAAGTTATTATTCAACATATATTATATAAAAATAAAAATAAATAAATATGTGTTAAATTAATATTTAAAATTTTTATATTGATAATTTTTAAATAATTAGAAATGTATATTCTCATCAAGTATATAACATACAATGTATGGGTGTAGTGTTAAAGCACTCTTGGTATTAGGTTACGAATTCAAAACTTCTTTGATATAAACTTTTTGTATAAATTTATAAAATAATATATATATATATATATAAAAGATGAACGAGAAATAAATAAACTTTAAAAAATATGTATAAATTTATAAAATAATATATATAGAGAGGATGAAAGAGAAATAAATACTCTGTCTTTGAGTACCAAATCACTTATTAGATATAAAGCCTCTTGAAGCGGAAAAAACATTTTAAAATATCAATTTTTTTAGTTTGAAATTGTGGAACTTTTAGACCGGGCCGAATTTTAATAGTATGGTGAGATTCTTTTCATTGGATTAAAAAAATATATATATATATAAAGATATTGAATTTATAATAATATGAATATTTAGAATACATTATTGATATTGAAAATATTTAATGATAAATTGAATTATTTTTGTTTTTAAAGTTATTATTAATTGAATTAAGTGATATTTAATTTAAATAAAATATTAATTTTTTATTAATAAAATCCTAATTGTATATTGCTCAAAATTTATTTTTAATTATATTGATGGATGTTTGTATCTTAAAATTTGGGGTGGATGAGTATTTATGTTTTTTCTAGATTTCATAAATATGAGACAAATGTATTATCCAGATTGATTTAAAATTATATATATAATATCTTGTAATTAATACATAAATAAGTGATAATTGATGTATAGATAAAGTGGTTAACATGTTGACTTGTAACTTAATGATATTCACTTGTCATAAGTAAGTAAATAGCTATAGTGTAAAATTAGATTCATTTCAACCACTCTAAACAAATGAACTAAAACAGTAATCTAAATGGTGGATTATTTGGACGACTATGTCATTAACTAGTTCCAACATAAGTGTCATATTTTTTTCACATGTGAAAGTGGTGGGCCTTGAACTTACTTTTTATGTCAAGGCCCTGTGAACATGGGTCTACTCATTCATTCAATCATTACTTATGGACTCAAAAAGAGCAAACATGTCACTTTTAAAAATTGAACTGGGAGAGGAGAGTAACATTCATTCCTCCCAACCACCCAAGCTACAGCCAAAATGAACCATTTTAAATAAATAATATTTAATATTATTTCAAAAACCTTACAAAATATGACCTTTGACCTTTGGTGGAGTGGAGTGGAATGGGAAAAAGATCATAACCTCTAACAGTAATACAAACATTGTTATCAATCTGTAGCAGTTTACAACATAAAGATGTAAAATTTAAGGTTTACAGAGCTACTACTTCCACGTTGTCCACTACTGGACCGCACAGAGAACCGGAGTTATCACTCTTTTTGATGTGGTACACACTCATGAAGGCTATGCGAGTTTTTGGGGAAAGCGCCGTGAACGTGAAGTCGGCCATCTTGAAGCCTCCGGTGCCTTTGGATGCGTAGATTACCCTGAAGGTCTTGTCGCCAGCAATGGCTTGCACCATCATGCTTCCCTTGCATGCATTCTTCCCATCTCCCACGGCAAAGCTCAAACGGTAGGACTTCCCAGGGACTGTACCCACGTTCTGTGAGAGGATGCTTCGTGGGCCGGAGAGCAGCTCAACGGCCCCACGGCCCTGCGGAACGCTGAAGTGGACAGAGTCTATGTACTTCGAGGGCTTACGGGATTCGATGGTCCACCCGGGCAGAGCAGACTGGTCAAAAACGGAAGGGGGAAGGAGGATGCCGTTGGTACCGTTCTGAAAGTTGCGTGGCCCATCTTCAAAGTCTCCATTGATTACGATATCACCTACACAAAACGAATAAAACCTAAACCTAAAAACAAGCAAAACCTAAACCTAAAATGAGAGCAGTATAAATTCATATTCTTTAAAGCAAAACCTAAACCTAAAATGAGAACAGTATAAATTCATATGAAAGAATATCTGTTCTGAGGTTTCTGCGAGCTATTAGTCAATAGTTGAAATCAGCAGATCTCAAAAGGAAAATCGAATTGAACCACGGATTGAAAAGTTCAAACCATATTTATGAGCTCACCTTTTACGATTTTCGATTGGGTTGGGGTTATTTCATTGATTGCCACACCATCAACGAGCGGCCCGCAATTGGGAATATCGAAATCGTTATCCGGATTGAGGAGCATAACTTCATGAGTGTCAGCAACAGCTTTGAATCCCCAAGCATATGTATCCCAGCCATTGTTCTGGTAAACTGTCTTCATGGACAAAACTTGAGAATATGGTACCACGCTCACATTCAAATTTTCTTTCTTCCCACAGGTCTTGGCCACACTGAAGCTGAGTGAGTAATGTGATCCCTTCTTCAGGCCTTCGATCGTCTGGGATATCATCCCACCATTTCCGAGCCTTACAGCATGACCACTATCTGGAACAGCGAGCAGCATTTGGTTGCGCTGATCTCCCGACGAGATGTATTCTACTAGTCCACTGATCTTCCACTTGGGTAATAGGCTTTGGCCCACAATCACGTTTCCTACAATACCCCAGGTTTGAGGAGCCTCCTCGAAATTTCCGTTGGGAATCAGACCTTCAAATCAATTTCAAACAACAAGTCTCACCATCAGGAAAAACAAACACTTGCATTCATGCAAACTGCACAAACACAGGTAAATATAAACAGCAAAAAATTATATGTATGCAGAACAAGCTTACCATCTTTAGCTATGGCAGATCCCCATAGAAAACAGTGAAGAAAGCAAACAGCATAAACGGCTAACCCGGATCTCCACATCGTTGAAAACTTAAAATTGATGTTCCCAGCAGAGATCCTGAGCAAAGAAGAATAAGAGAACTACAGATCGGAAACAGAATGATACTTCCCCGATAGTGATACCTACAGCTTAGTTTCTTTTTATACTCACCAAATCTTAACGACCCTGATTGTCTAAAGCTTAAAAGTAGTATAATATCAAAATTTATTTGTTCTAACTAAATAGATCTTCGGATCATCCACAAGTTTTGTTATTTTCCTTAATTTAGGAATTGAGGTAATCCAAAATTTTACCTACTTGGCATTGTTATGATCTTCTAAGTCTCCAACTTATAGCGCGGTTCCTTATCTTACACCAGTAATTTAATTATAAAATCTAAATCATTAGAATTCGTGTGATTTAACAGGGGTAGACTCAAAAGAAAACATTAAATCTTAGCGATTCATAGGCAGGAATAAAGCTCTGCGGAGTTTTCATATCCAGTGATTGGAGGAATGTTGTTATACTTTTTATCTTAATTTAATTTTAGTTTTATAAAATTTGTTTTTTTTAAGAGTATTAAAGAATAAATATAATTTGTATGTGTTTCCTGAGGTTTATAACCAGGTGAAAACTTTTGTCAAATTTAGCTGTGTGTTTTGTAGGTTATTTTGAGTTGGTGTTTTTATTAAAAAAGAAATTATAACAAAAATTGTGTAATATTAAGTTGGAAGTAAATCATCTATTTTGAAATTTTGTTTTAATCAAAGTTTTTATCTATATTAAGTTTTGTTTATATATAATGTGGAAATGGTATTAAAATTGTAAATTGAGTATAGATTGGCTAGTTGGGAGAAATATTATTATCTTCCTTAAGTTTAAATCTTATTTTGTGACACTTACTCATGGGTAACTTGCTTTGATTGTTGTCACTTATAATCACCCCATTATTTTGGAATACTTGTAAAACACTTCAATGCTAACCATACAAAGTTTAGAATAATGACATCCTTTTGACATTGTGAAAGTAAAAGGTTTATGCTAGTTAGTTGGTAAAGGAGATATATATGGGTTAAGATGAATGCTTATAACTTATAATGTTTTAAAGTTAAGATTCAATGTATGATTAATAATTTTGGGTTCACTATTAATCACTCAATAATATGATTTTGCTAAAGTTAAGTTGGGTGCTTAAAATATAAAAATATTTTTAAAAATGGTTAATGAAGTGGGTGCCTCTGTCACTAATAATGTCTAAAAACAACTTCAACCACCTTGTTTTTGTTGAAGGAAGAAACATGGATAAGAAATTAGACTTATCTACTCATTCTTCCATGATTATAAATATCACATTTCTGCATGTTGAAGTTAACTATATAGTATTAAAAGGTAGCGTTCTCAAATTCAAAATGAAACTTACCAATATTTTATTCCTTATATGCATAATCCACAGTATCTAAATTCTTTTATGACCATTGTTTCCTTTTCCCCCTTAAATTTTCCTATAAATGACTATTTACCATTTCACCTCGAATATGAATTATTGGTTATTGCAATTGCAAGAAGCTCAACGAGCAATGTTTCGTGGACATGACTAAATGCATAGATCCTCACTAGATTTTTTGTCTAATTGCACTCATAGTAGGGGATTCATGTTTTGTTGCCAAGGTAGATGAAATTTAATCCAATCACACTTGTATTACTAGCCTAATATTTTGTTGGAACAATTGAACATCAACATCAACAAACTATCCTTCCCATTCTTCTTTCGTCATATTTTGGCATGTCTCATCAATTCTCAAAACTCAAATGAATTCAATATAGATGGGTCATATTTTAAAGTCCTTAGGGCCATACCCCATGACACCTACCATCAAACCACTAGCATGGGTTTGGAAGATGCATGGGTTTGACACAAGACGTTGAAACTTTGTGGCAATGTGGGATGTTCATACACCTTCAATTAAATGGTTCATGAATTTTGACTAGCAAGGCCACACCTTATTTATGGTGTGATATGAACCATTTATTTGTCCTTAATCAAATGAAATGTGCATCCTATTCTAATATATAAGGTTGATAGTCATCCTAGGGTTCACAACGATGACACATGGTCATCTTGTCATCTTCTTCCATGCATATAATCAACTAAGAATGGGTTAGGGAGGGGTTCTCACCCCCATTAGAAACTGATTTTCCTTTTGTCCTCTCCTAGAATCACTTACTCATGGACTAGTGATGTAAAGGGAAATATGTTGTAGAATATCCCATCCCCTCAATAGCAACCTTTCTCTGCTCTTCAGAATTTACTTTATACATTCCACTCTACTCCACACTTATTCAATGCTCCAGCTTTCTTTCTCCAAAGTACTCACCTTCCACTTCATGATGTAGAGATATATCCACTCTATGGGTTAGCAACCGACGCTCTAACCCTCCTTCTACTCATGTGTTAACAAAACCATTTATGCTACCATGCCTTTAGTTAATTAGTTCATGAATTTTATTCCCACTTAATATAACCCTCACTTCAACAAAACCCTGCTATTAGCATCCCTTTTTGCTTCTTTTTTGTGTCCAGACCCCTTTTTAGTGTGTTTTTATTAATTTCCTTGGCCAAGTAGGTGCAATTTCTTGGTCGATGATATTCTAAATGTTTTTTGCACCCTTTTGCTAAACCTGGTTGTAAATTTGCTATAAATTGCACCAGATTTAGCGTCGAATTTAGTGCCAAGTTTAGAGCCATGATTAGCGCTAGTATTTGTGCCTAATTTTGCACCTAGTTTTTTCATCTCCTCTTGTTGCACCCACTTTTACATCCATGTTTTCCTCCACTTTTGCACCCATGTTTGCATCGACTTTTGCATCCTTTTTTGCATCCCCTTTTTCATCTATTTATGCTTCATTTAGGTTTTGCATCGAGGTTTAAATGTCCCATTTTACATCGTGTTTTGTGCCTAAATTTGTTGCAATGACTTTTGCATTGATTTTTGTGTCTACTGGTGCATCCACACTTTCACCCATATTTGCATCCATATGTACATTTCATTTTGCATCCATGTTTGAGCCCTTTTTTGCATATGTTCTTGCGTCCACTTTTTCTCCACTTTTGTTGCACCCTAATTTGCACCTACTTTTGCTTCCATTTTTTCATTGAATTTTTCATCCTTTTTTGCGTCCATGTTTGTATCGACTATTGCATCCCTTTGTGCATCCATTTTTGCATCCACTTTTGCGTTGGATTTTACGCTGGGTGTTGTGTCTAGTTTTGAGTCTAGTATTTCATCTATTTGTGTTACTTCCACTTTCACATCCAATTTTGCATACACTTTTGCACTGATGGTTGTATCCACTTTTGCATCCCTTTTGCATTCGGTTTTGCATCCATGGTTGCTTCATTTCTTGCATCCATTGTTGCATCTTCTTTTGCATCCACTTTTGTTGTGCCCCATTATGCACCCACTTTTGTGCCTACTTTTCACCCATGTTTGCTTCCTCTTTTGCGTCTAGGTTTTTGTCCACTTTTCCATCCAGTTTTGCATCCAGATGTTGAAGATGATGATGAGGCTATTAATGATGATATTCAAAATTACTATGATGAAGATGATAATGTTGTTGTTGATGATGAGAATGATGAGGATGATTACAATGATGATGATGGTGATGATATTGGGAATGACAATGACGATGTTGATGATGATGATGGAGACAATGAAATGAATGATATGATAGTTAGGATGACAATGACATTGTTGATGAAAATGATGATGACGACAATGAAAATGATGATATGCCAGTCTTCCAAAATAGAGCTGTTATTTCTCATGCATAGACCGTATTTTTCCTCCACGACCCTTTTCCACTAATCACATCTTTTGGGTTGATGATATTTCTTGTGCCAAAGGCAATTGTGAATAGTTTATGACAATGCCAATAATCATGGTGATGATGACATTGAAGACTATGACGATGACGATGATGACATGAATGATGATTATGATGATAGTGACAATGATGATGATGATGATGGTTATACTAACAATGATGATGATGATTATGGTGACAATTAATATGATGATGATGATGCCAATGACCTCACAAAATATTTCCAATTCTTAAAATGACACCATTGTCATCATCTTAATCACTATCTTTGTCATTGTCATCTAGGCCATAGTCATCTCGTCATCTAGATCATCATCATACATAATGACATGAACGATGAAAACTATGATGATAATGCCATTAATGATGATGATGTCCATGATGATGATGATGACAATGAAAATGATGACGATGACGATGATGATGACGATGAAAATGATGATGATGATGACAATTATGTGATTATATGAATAGGATGACAACAATGACTAGTGTAGTGATGATGATAATGATGGAAATGATGATCACAAATATCACTGTGTTGATCATGATGATGATCATCATCATGAAATTAATGATGTTGATCATCATCATCATCAAAATCATACGTAGTCATTGTCATGATTGTCATTGATGATTATGACAATGACAATGGCTACATGGATAAGGATGATGATGAAATGATGATGATGATGATGATGAAAATGAGGAAGATGATGCTATCAAATTCAATGATGACGATAATGATGTGATTAAATGAATATTATAATGATAATGATGATGGGTATTATGATTAAGATGACAATGATTTTGACAATTACAATGACAATGGTAATGATGACGATGATGACAATGGAAATGATGACGACGATGAAAATGAAGGTGATGATGATCTAGATGATGATGATGATGATGATGATGATGATGACAATGATAACAATGAAAATGATGATGAAAAATACAACGAAAATGATAATGACAATGATGGTGGTGGTGGAGATGATGATGATAATAGTGATGATATGAATATGTGATGATGACAATAATGATGAATATGACAATGAATATGCCAATGATGATAATTACAATGTTGATGGTGATGATGATGATGATAATGATGATGATTATAATGATGACAATGTGATTATATGAAACAATAATGATAAATCATTCATTGAATAGGAAAATTGGAAAATACTTCGTAGTATATTTTATACATTCAACAAGTATTTGATGGTTGAATTTTGGTTTGTTGGAAAATAGCATTTACATTGTCATGGGTTAAATAAGGGTGGTCCATACCTTGCCATACATCATACTTAACTCTGAATTAAATTGCATTAGCTTGCATAGTTTTATGTGAAAATTTTCAACCCTTATTCCAATCCAATAGTGTTAAGTATAGTTCATTGTCCAAAATATTTTTCCCTAACATTTCACCCTCATTATTTCATTTTGTTTGAGATTTGAAACTGGTATATGGTGCTACATGGTGTTCTGGTGATGGGGCATTTGTTGTTTACTTTATCCTAAACCTTTTCATTCCAATTTTCTTAGTGAGGGCATGCTTTGATAAATAACCATATCTTGCAAAAAAAGAAGATTGAAATATTGGAACCTGTTGAGGAAGTTTTGGCTTGAATAATTCTTGGGTTGTAAGTTTGCATGGAGACAAAAATAATCACAAATAATTTTTTTGCCTCCCATTATGGGAAAGAGGTAAACCTCAATCAAGGATGATCTTGAAAATAAAGTTTTATTGTGTTTGATGCATATTATGGTTAAAACCTAAAAGTGTAAATAGGTTTTTTTTCTCATGTCCATACCATTGTATGCTTAGTTATATTCCTCGTTGTTTTTTTGTATATGAACCCATTGATACCATGAACGTTTGCAAACCCATCTAGGGTGATGCATGAGGGAACCTTAAATCACCATATCCCAACTGCTTTCCCATGAATAATTTGCTCTACATTTAGCAAATGTCTAAATATCGAACTCAACAAAATATTTCTCATTGTCTATTGTGCAACTATTTCCGCAAGCTCAAATCCGTAAACCTTTCTTTTGCAATTGTATTTTCACAATACTTGTTTTTGCAACCTTAGTTTCTGCAATTTCCTTCCATAATTGTCCTAACAGTATCTCTGCAACGACCTTTCCGCAATTGTAGATTACAGATTGCATATGTACCTTACTACTTTTCATGAAATGGGATTTTGAAATTTCCTCCCGTAAGTCTTTTTTTGCAATTTGTGTGAGTCGTCGATTTCTTATGGCTTCTTCCCTTCCTGTCGATCTTCTATCACTTGCAAAAATTCACTTTAACTTTTTGGATCTCTTATATCTCGTGCATGTTCCCTATCGTCGATCCATATTCTCTCATTTAATATGGATCGTCCAATCTCTGTCAAATGAATTGAATGCAAATTCTGCAATCATGTAATGATTGATCAATCAACTCGATCGAACTTCATCTGAACTTGATCTCCTTCACTGGATCTATCCATATCTTTTATATCTTCATTCTTCATGCAATTTAACTTCTCAGACTTGTAGTTTTGCAAATTTGTTCATCCAGGGTATCGATCCAAGGTTTACATAGCAACCACATCATTTACACAAGAAAATATACATAGATATATTAATCATTAACAGAAATTGTCAATCATTCAATTCATATGATCATACACTCAGAAATAACTACATTTATATAGAGATATGCCAAGATAGGATTTTTTTGCTCAATACAAGAAATTTGTACATTCATATTGATCCAGAATCTACGTTCTAACCTACATAGACCTAATACAACTGTAATCATTATTCTTGGCATAAGTTCGCCTTGATTTGCCACACAGTGTCTAATCCTAGCTACCTAATGTTTCCTCGTAGGCTTACATACATATATACAGAAGGATTCTGAAACCAATCCTAGTTAAGATCCAATAAACCCTCAAGAATGGGATACTAACTAATTCTATGTAAGGAAAAATCTTAAGCCTATCCAATGGCCCACTTCCATTAGATGAGGGATTTGTTACATGACTCACACTTTGACTCTATGACTCATTCATCCACATAGTGACTCACCTAAATGACTCATCACCCATCTAGAATCACATTTAAACATAGTTTTATTTACAATATAATAGTTTAAGGACTATTAATTCAGGAAATTAGGGACCCTTCTAGGTCTGATCCAAACATTAGACTTGGACTTGGATGGAGTGAATGATGCTCCTGCATTAGAATCCCCAAGAATAAATAAATATGACCTCTTGGTCATAATCTTCAATCTTCAGTATGCTTGCATCCCAAAATTGGTTCTAAATCTTTCCATTTGCTTCATGGTCATCATGTTGTCTACTTACTGGATGAAACTCTCCTTCCTTCCATACTTTTTGTTGAATGCTTCACTAGCTTTGTTTCTACAATATTTTTCTATTATTTATCTTCTTGTGTTGTTTTCTCTCTTTTCTCTATTGATGTAAATATTCATTCTTTATTCATGCCTTCTTGGATACACCGTCACCATGAGCATCCTCATATCCTCTATTTAAATAACCAGTATGTCCTCTCAATGGTACACTTGCATCTTCTTGTTCTGAAATTGATCCTATTCCTTTGAATCAATTGAGTCAACCATTCCTTTGATGTAACAAAATCATATTATTACAAGACAATTTAATTCCTTGACCTTCCTTCTTTCCCTCTCCAATGTTGTAACTAATCATTTCTATGCTTGCACCCATTAAGCAGACATATTTATCAATCCTTAGATTGATCAACCAATCTTAGAACATTTCTAACTCTTCATCATACTTTATTATGTTAGAAATATTCTCTTTTTTTTCATTCTCCAACTTTGAAAGAACAAACTCTTCTATATATCGATCACCCTTTTGATACAATATGGTCTCTTCCTTTATTATGACAGATTTCTTCCTCCGTCTTCCTTCACTTTCTTCAATACCTGTAAACACACAACAATAATTAGTTTCGAAAACATGAGACTTTGAAGTCCTTGTTGATATTTTCTCTCGCATCCTCCCTTTGTGTTGGTCTGAACACAACATCAAACTTTCACCATCATCAATTTCTTCAACAGTCTAAGCTACAGGATGCATACAATCTTCATAGGATATCATATCATCTCTTACTACAACTGAATTATATTTTGGTGTCATTCTTTTGTAAAGCACATCTTATTTTCCTTCAAACTTCATAACAGTCCAAGGTGATTGTTCAACTTTTTCCTTCATTAGAATGCAATTCTAATTCTGTCCTATAGAAATTTCTGTGTACATTTCTTTTTATTCCTTGATATCCATTTTATCCCCAATGGATTGTGTTCTTTCATCAAGAAAATCATGAATGACTTCCTTTTAGTGCAATATTTCAGACATTTCTTCATTTGAGATAGCTTCTTCATCATATTTGACTTCATCAAATTTTAAGACAATTTCAAAAGACTAACTACCATCTGCAACAAAACCTGTAATCACAAACAAATCATTTGTCTCAGAAACATAAGACCCCTTGGTCTCATTTGGCCTCACAGTCATCTTCTCCATAAGTTGATATGTACTCTTTACTTAATCCATGAGACTTTCAGTTAGTCTATATTCATCATCCTCACTCACATCTTCTCCAAGAAAAGGACCATGTTCAGGTTCACAATATCAAATTCCCCCCATCTCAGAATGAGCTTCCCTGATTTCTTCCTTCAATCTAGAAGACCTATTTTCCTTTAGCTTCACCTGTAGTGAATGCCATATTACCTTCTTCTTTCTCATTATACATCCATATCTCTGCTCCTCTTTCTGTAGGAGCATCTCCAAATGAATAACTTGCAAACCTATTCCAACTAATTCTCTGTAATACTCCTCTTGACTCATCATGTTGATGTCTTCTTCCTTGGAATATTTTCTCATGTTGTGGCTTGTATTTGAACCTATGAAATGACTTCCAGTATTCATAGTATTCATTTATCCTTCATTTTTCTCTTTCTCTGTGAACTTCATCTTGTTCACTTTTGTACTGCTCCTAAGCCTTCTCTCAACAAGTATTCATACCTACTACTATACGTCAACAAGCTATCTCTCCTTCAGATTGTCCTTTTGGTGTCCTTGTTTCTTATCCTCTAAAACCTCTTGAGTAAATTCCTTTTCTCTTCTTGGGATTATATAGATCCACTTCTTCTCTGAGAACATTCAACTTGTCCCCTTCTTATCCAACCTATGTTGAATCCTTAGGTTTTTCCACTACTTTCTCTTCCCTCTAAGAGTTTACAAACTCTTCATCTAGAATACAATTATCTTTGATACAACTCCCCTAACTGCCATCGCTACTACCAAACCTTTCAAGTTTGCTTCAACAAATTCTTATAACCAGAATCAAGTAATTCCATACCTTTAAGACTTTTCCACTTGTATAATTGGATGAAACATATCCCCTTATCATTTTTCTTCATTAAGAATAGAATTGTCCTTGAGCACAACTCTCCCAGTTGTTACTTCTACCAAACTTTCCTTGATACCTGCAATCCATCAACAATCATAAAACATTTATCTCATACCTTCAAAGATCCTATTCCTAATATTTTTTCCTTTCTTGTCTCTGTGTCCATCAGTTGTTAAAGAGTATTAGAAAACTCTTCATGCATCATAATTCCATGCATAGACCTATTAAATCCTTCCAAGTATTTATTCTACACTCTTATGTGGCTAACATTAATTCAAACCATACCCTCTCTGTCTTCCATTGTTTTTCAACAGTTAATTAAAATCATAACTAAAAACAAAAAGACCATTACCTCTTTCCAAGAGTGAAAGATGCATGGATTTCCTTCAATACACACAAAATCCCTTTCTCATTCGAGCTCTGATAATCTTCACGTAGAATTATTTTTCTTCTCTGATACCACTTGATGTTATCAGCATGAGTACTAATAGAAACTTATGCTTTGATTGTGTATGCTCTGATACCACTTGTTGTAGGTGGGAACCTTAAATTTCCATATCCCAACTGATTTCCCAGGAATAGTTTGCTCAACAAACCTCTAAATATTGAAACTCGGCCAAATATGTCTCCTTCTCTATTGAACAACTCTATTTCTGAAAGCTCAATTTTGCAAACCTTTCTTGCACAATTGTATTTCTGCAACCTCAGTTTCTACAATTGTCCTTCCGCAACAGTCTCTCCACAACAACCTTTCTGTAAATTTTCCTTTAATATTCAACTAGGGCTAAACAATCCATGCAAAATATCAACTGATAACCACACATGAATATCTTTTAGAGTATGCAGTGGAATATAAACCTGAGAAATAACTGACAACATCACATCACAATATTGACCTTATTATTTTGGGTATGGAAATCCCCAGAAAACCCAAGATGGGAAAAATGGGGCAGCAGTCAGATATAGATTTTAATATGAGAAAATATGGAACTTTTACAATCACAGCAAATTCACCCAAACTAGGCAAATGCAGTACCTGGCAGAATCACTGGGAAAATTCCAACTAAACCTCAACACCCTCCTGTGTGAGTGTAAGGCCCAGCTATACGAAGCTCGATGATCCTATTGCTTGCTCCTCTGTCTTCTCAGTTAAATCCTTTGTTTGACTTTATCTCCCTGTCTGTATCCTGTCTCTATCAGAATACAAGTGTGTATGTTCTCTCCACCAATTAATCTTTCTTTTATAACTTTAGGTAAAGCGAAAACCCTAATTTCACTTTCACTTTAACTAGTGGTAAAGAAAAAACCCTAATTTCACTTTCACTTTAACTAATGGTTCACTAAAGTTAATTTAGATCACTTTAATTTATTTTCCAAAGTAAACTTAGGAAAAATAATTAAATACAATTGGATTCCTAATTTAAGCCTTATGCTTGCAAGAACACATGCATGCAGGAAGACCTTCCTTGTTGCTACTAGTTTAACACTCCCGTTCAATGAGGAAGGGATTTGGTAGCAACCCCAACTTATCCCTGAACTTCAAAAAACTTTGTCTGCAAAGTGCCTTAATGAAAATGTCTGCCACCTTCTCATCTATCTGTATGTACTCCAACCGAATGGTTCCTCTCTAAACACAATCTCTCAAGAAGTTGTATATGATTTCTATGTGTTTTCTCTGGTCATGGAACACTAGATTATTAGATAGCCTAATGCCACTATGATTTTTACGGTGAACTACCGTATCCTCTAGCTCACACTTCAACAACCCTGCAAGTAACTTCCTCAGCCACATACCCTCACAAGCATCCATGTTGGCTGCCATGTACTCAACCTCTGCCAAGATCAATGCAACTAACTTCTGCTTCTTTCTAAACCAAAGACAACCTCTGAGCCAATGTTGAAACAACAACCTAAAGTACTCTTTCGTTCCTCTACACATCCTTCCCAGTCAGCATCTGTGAAACCTGCTAACTGTACACTCCCCCTGTGCTCATAAACCAATCCATACTCTATTGTACCTCTGATGTAGTGAAGTATGTGCTTTGCATCTATCCAATGCACTCTCCAAGGGTCCACCATGAATTGAATCAAAGATTTGACTTCAAAGCTGATGTTTGGTCGAGTGTTGACCAAATACATAAGCGATCCGATAAGCTGACAATATAAGGTAAGATCAAATCCATCTGACCCTGATGCATCGATCTTCCTCTAGTTGGAAACTAGAGGTTTGGCCATATGCTTGCAATCATCCATCTTGAATCTCTTCGGGATCTCTATCGCATACTTCCCCTATCCGATGAAGAAGTATCCATCTCTCTGCCAAACCTCCAAGCCCAAAATGTAATGCATCAGCCCCAGGTCTTTCATCTCAAAATCTACTGCAAGGTCGAACTTATAGTCTCCAATCAGACTCTCATCTCCTATCAAAAATAGATCATCCACATATAAGACTAGTATGAGAGGCACCTCACCTGTCAAGAAGTACAGGTTGTGGTCAGCCCCACTCCGCTGAAATCCCATCCCCCGTAGATAGTTGTCAATCCTCGAGTACCATGCTCAGGGTGCCTGCTTGAGCACGTAGAGGGATCGATGCAGTATGCATAGATGTGTCTCCCTGTTCTCCACATCAAACCCCTCTAGTTGCTCAATATACACCTCCTCCTCTATCACTTTATTGAGGAAGGAAGTCTTAGCATCCATCTGATGGACACGCCAACCCATCTCAGTTGCTAGTGAGATAATGGTCTGAATGGAAGAATACCTGGAAATAGGGGTGAAGATCTCCTCATAATCAATACCCTCTTTCTGTGAAACCCCCTTTGCCACAAATTACTCCTTATACTTCTCCACGCTTCCGTCTGCTGCATGCTTCACCTTGTAGATCCATCTGGATACCACCACCTTTTTCCCTTGTGGCCTCAACACAACCTCCCATACTTGGTTTTTCATAATGGATTCATACTCCTCAACCATAGCTTCCTACCACATATCATGTTGTGCAGCCTCCCCGAAGCTGGAAGGTTTAGAGTTAATAAACTCTATCATCAGTGCCATATAACTAAGCCTCTCTGGTGGTACACTCTATCTAAAAGATGTATATGGAGGATCTACCTACCTGGAATCATGCACTGTGGATCTAAACCACTTAGGCCTTAGCCTATTGTCAACCTGTGATGGCTGTTGGATATCCATCTCCTACTGCAGCTCATCCTGCAAGTCAATGACTAAAGGATCCTATCCACCTGACTCCCTCTGACCACTAGAACCTATTCTCTGTGTCTTTACATGTACATGTGCATCTGGCTCCTCCAACTTGACTCCCAACACCTTTGTTGGTTGCTTCTCTGCTGATAAGTTCAAAGATATCCGCAAGTCCCTATCCTCATTGAACTAGAAATCCCTGCTCACAATGATCCTCCTACAAGCAGGAATCTAAACTCTATATGCCTTTGAAATATCACTGTAACCAAAAAATAACCCCTTCTCTCCAGAAGCGTCCAACTTCCTCCAATTGTCAGCATGAACATTACAATAGTAGACACTGCCAAATATGCGAGTGTGACTCACATCTGACCTAGTGCCTGTGAAGACCTCCTCTGGTGTATTCCTCCCCAAGACTATGTGGGAACACCTGTTCTGAATGTATACTACAGTCATGTATGCCTCAAACCAGAGGAATAGTGGTAATCCATGATCAAATAGCATGGCCCTCGCTACTCCAACCATAGTACTGTTCTTCTTCTCTGCAACTCCATTATGTTGTGGGGTATGGGGCACAGTGTGCTCCTTCTTTATCCCCTCAACTGAACAATACTCCATGAACTCATTGGAAGTGTACTCACTGTCATTGTCTGTCCTCAACACTCGAATATTATTTCTTGTTTGGTTCTCCAAAAGAGTCTTGAACTCTCAAAACCTCTCAAAGACCTCTGACTTGGCCTTCAGGAAATAGATCTAGGTTTTCCTGGAATAGTCATCAATGAAGGTTATGCAGTAACTATAAGCACTGAACAAATGGACACGCATAGGTCCACATACATCCGAATGCACCAATTCCAAGGGCTCCTTAGACTTGTGCTCACTCAATGGGAAAGGCTTCCTAATATTCTTCCCCAAGGCACAACCTTTACAGTGGTTATGCTTTTCCTCCTATACCTGAGGAACTCCAATGACAACCTGTCTCAAATGCTTCAATGCTCCATGGTCTAAGTGTGCCATCCTCCTATGCCAAAAATCACCCTAATTACTGTTGTTGCTGTTGACTAGAGCCTTTGCAGGCTCAAAGTGTAATCTATACACTTTCCCGCCCCTTCTTCCAATCACCCGATCCAAGCTCATATCTGACCCCTTGGGCCTAATATACACTCTATGGTCATGAAACTTCACCTGATATCCCTTGTCCTCTAGAGTGGAGACTGATATAAGGTTCTTGGTCAGTCCTGGAACATATAAAACATCAAAAAAAATGATGGGTTTTCTAAACTCCCTCTCAAATGAAACAATGTTAATTCCCTACACCTGATACCTCACATCATCACTCAGCTCAACGTGGATCCCTGTTCCACCCTCCAGCAAGTATCTAAAGAATCTATTCTATCCAGTCATGTGAATGGATGCTCCATTGTCAATGTACCATATGCTTCTCCCCATGGTGCTTTCCATTCAAGCTATCAAGAAAAAATCCTCATCGAAGTTCCTGCTGAACTCATCCACCTCTACAGATCCAGCCATCTGAGTGTTACTCTTCTTCTTCCTATCTAGGAACTGGGAGGCAAAGTGTCCCTACTTGTGGAAGATAAAACACTTGACCTTTGATATTTCAAGGTTCCTCTTACCATCCTTCTTCCTCTTTGGCTTCCCCTTGCTCTTCCCTGTAAGGGCTAGAGCCTCCTCATCCACAATTTGTGGGGCACTGCTGGATGAGCCTGATCCTTGACCCATGTGGGTCTCCTCCTACACAAATTCATCCCATAGTCTCTGCTAATCAGGGAACTTCTCCCTAGCCATAACACCTTTGACAAAGGTGTCCCATAGCTTAAAGAAGCCATTGAGGGCTATCTGAATTAGCTCCTTATCCACTGTCATCCTTGTGAGATAAGGCACCACTCATTCTCCCTTGGCCATCTTGGTGTTGCACGTCCTCTCTTGCAACACCATATTTCGATTCACATTCTTTCTTTGGTACAGACTCTCCAAATCCATCAACATCTCTACTGTGGTCTTATTACCAGAAAGGTGAGGGACTATATGGTCCTTCACTCCATCCATGATAATCATCATGGCTCTAGAATCAATCTTCAATCCAAGATTCTAAATCTACCAGATGTGTGGGTGAAACCTTCGTGGATTCAATGTGCTCCTATGCATCACTAACATCCAAGATCCTTGTGATCCTTTCTTTCCATGTATGAAAGTTTTGAGCACCCTGGAGTCTATCCTCAACTCTCAACTGCACAGGTATAGTGAAGTGTACCTGTCAAACCCTATATATGGATGTTTAGTTTTGTGTATTCTTATAGATCTTCCCCCGATCTATCACTGCTGCTGCAAATCTCTCAACTTTAGCTCACTAGAGCTCTAAAACCATGTAAATTTTCCTTTAATATTCAACTAGGGCTAAACAGTTGATGCAAAATATCAACTGATAACCACACATGAATATCTTTTACAATATGCAGTGGAATATAAAACTAAGAATTAACTCATATCATCACATCACAATATTGACACTATTATTTTGGGTATGGAAACCTTTGGAAAAACCCAAGATGGGAAAATCGATGCAACAGTCATATATAGATTTTATTATGAGAAAATATGGAACTTTTACAATTACTGCAAATTCACCCAAACCTAGCCAATGCAGTACATGACAGAATCACTGGGAAAATCCCAGCTAAACCTCAACACCCTCCTGTGTGAGTGTACGACCCAGCTGTACGAAGCTCGATGATCTTGTTGCTCGCTCTTCCATCTTCTCAGCTAAATCCTCTATCTGACTTTCTCTCCCTATCTTTATCATGTCTCTGTCGAAATACAAGTGTGTGTGTTCTCTCCACCAATTGATCTCTCTTTTATAACTTTAGGTAAAGCGAAAACCCTAATTTCACTTTCACTTTAACTAGTGGTTCACTAAAGTTAATTTAGATCACTTTAATTTATTTTCCAAAGTAAACTTAGGAAAAATAATTAAATACAATTGGCATCCTAATTTAAGTCTTCTGCATGCAAGAACACATGCATGCAAGAAGACCTTCCTTGTTGCTACTAGTTTAACACCACAATTGTAGATCCCAGATTGCAGATGTACCTTACTACTTTTCCTGAAATGGACTTCCGTGATTTCCTCTCGCAAGTCGCTTTCCACAATTTTTGCGATCCCTTGATTTCTTACGACTTCTTTCATGTTCTTTAATCTTCTATCACCTGCGAAACTTCACTTTAACTTTGCAGATCTCTTATCTCACATGCACGTTTAATTCATGAATTCTTCCCCTATCGTCGATCCACGTTCTCTCCTTTAAACTAGATTTCCCAATATCTCTTAAATGAATTGAATGCAACTTCTGCAATCCTGTGTTGATTGATCAGAGGATCGATCAATTAAATCGATCGACCTTCATCCAAACTTGATCTCCTTCACTATATCTGTCCATAGCTTCCATAGCTTCATGCAATTCAACTTCTGATACTCGCAGTTTTGCAAATTTGTTCATCCACGATATCAATCCTAGGTTTACACATAAACCACATCGTTTACGCAAGAAACTACAGAGAGATCTATCAATCATTAACAAAAATCATCAATCATTCAACTCATATGATCACACACTCAGAAATAACTGCATTTATACATAAATATGCCGAAATAGGCTTTCCTTTACTCAGTACAAAAAATTTGTACACTCATATTGATCCAGAATCTAAATTCTTACCTCATAGACCTAATACAACTCTAATCAGTGTTTTTGTCCTGATTTCTCCTTGATTGGCCACACACTGACTAATCCTGGATAACTACCTTTTCCTTGTAAGCTTACATACATATATACAGAAGGATTCTGAAATAAATCCTAGCTCATATCCAATAAACTTACCCTCAACAATCTGCTAACTAATTCTAAATAAGGAAAACTATTAAGCCTATCCTATGACTCACTGCCATTAGATGAGGGATTTGTTACATGCCTCACACTTTGACTCTATGAATCATTTAGTCACTTAGTGACTCACCTAAATGACTCATCACCCATTTAGACTCACATTTAAACATAGGATTATTTACAATATAATAGTTCAAGGACTATTAATTCAGGAAATGAGGACCCCTTCTAAGTCTGATACAAACATTGGACTTGGACATGGATGGAGAGAAGGATGTTTCTGCATCACATGGATTCCCAAACTCACTATCTTATCACTCTATACTATTTTATGGTGTGTTTAATGATGGGTAGGTCATGTAGCTTCAATGCCATACCATTTTCTTACTCATACTCTTTCAACAAGAAGAACTCTACATTTGGTTAAACACACTTGTTTTGGATTATAGTGGTAATAATTTTTAAAGCTAAGATTCTCCATTTGATTCATTTTCCCTCTACATATTCTTGTAAACCAAACTTGATTTCCCTGAATATTGTTAGCAGTGCATTTTATTTTGGAAGTCGACTTGGGTATGTGTTTTAAGTGTTGGGATCAATGGTTTTCTCATACAATTGGTAGAAACGTTTCCATTGGTATTTTTAAGTGCATAATGATTGGATAGGTAGCATGGAAATGCCCTATTTTGATAGAAAATTCAAAGAGGCCATTACAAAGATTTCATCGTTGAACATTGGTGTAAAATAGAAGTGACATTGTCTCATTACTTAGAGAGATTGACCTCTATTTTAGACCTCTTGGTTGTGCATATGTATTGTTGGGTAATGTGTAGTTCATTAGAGGAAATTTCAACTCAAAATGGGCCTCCTAAGAAGAATAATAGAATGATACTTAAAATAATAAAATAATATTTATTAATTTTGGAGGAAGAAAAGAAAAAAAACTAATTTTTTGTTCGTATTTTCGACATATCTCCTTGTGATTTTACTCAAATTTCGAACGGGAGAGCTTGTTGGATGTGAAATTAAATTACGCATCCATCGAGCACCCACTTGGCATACTTTTGATGGACCCTGCTACCCCAAAACCAAGAAATACCTGAAAAAATGTGATGATACATCACCATCACGTTTTTCAATTATTTCTTGTTTTTGGGGTAGTGAGGTCTGTCCAAAGTATGCCGAGTGGGTACTCGTTAGATGCGGAATTTAATTTCGCATCCAAGGAGCTCTCCCGATCGAAATTTGAGTAAAAACACCTGGAGATATGTCGAAAATACAAACAAAAAATAAATAAATTTTATGATACATATCCCCAAATTTATATTGAAAATTTGTTTAAGACCTATAGGGTATTTCAAATTTAAAGCAATTTCATTGGCTAACACATGATGACATGGCATTTGAATTATGGTTAAAAAGCCCATTTTGAATTGAAATTTCCTCTAATGATTCTTCTTGGTTATATGTCTTCTTTCCATTCAATGGACAAGGACATCATAGCCTCAACATATGTTTAAAGAAGTTGGTATTAAACAAGTTTTACACATGGTTATATATGTGCCCAAAAGCAATGAAGAAATTTCATATTTATTTGGTTTGCCTTGTATTAATTCACCATAATTCTAAATACATACGTATGTTTAGAATGTTTTGAAGTGTTTTAATGCACACTCGTTTGTGTTATTGTATATGCATAGAATGTTGATTGTGGTATTTATTCCCATCATGGTTTACTAAATGCTTGAGTAATTGTATGCATAGAAACACATTTTACTATGAATGCCCTCCATTGCCAAAAGTTGTACTACATAATGTAATTGTAAGCAGGTTCAAGAGTTAGTTATGTGCTTTGGGTGTGATAGATTCCTGGTACAATAAGTTGATTGCTTCTTAATTGATAGGTAAAACCATATCAAATATCAAGCTTGTGTGTTGGTGGTTAGATAGTTCTCTTGTTAGAGTAATGGGATTGAAGAAAGTAGCCATTACATACTTGATATTAAGACACATAGACTTTTCCTCTTGGTTTGCAAGTGTATGTACACGTGGAATTTATTGGAAATGGCCATCTCTTGATATTTGAAGTGTAAGTAAAGATGTGCATGCAAATTCTTACATACATAGAGTGTTCATATTGTTATACCTCAAGAGTTACTATTGGTACTTTTATTTTGGTTGTCCAAAATTGTTTAAAAGAGATTGATGCATACACAATTTTTATATTGTTTTATATACATATAACTTAAAGTTAGTGGAAAATAGATACATATAGTTGTGGTTTTCTTTCTACACAAAAACGTGTAGTTCAATGACTCATACATATACGCAACATAAGAAACATAAGGAAAAATATACATGTACAAGTATTTCCCACATAACCAAGTAAAATAACCAAGTAAAATAAACATGTACATGATGGCGGATTGTTAATAGTATTGTGAGGAAGTATGGGCATAAGATTCACCATTGGGCAAAAGTTTTTTGGTTACTAATATATATTATAATAATTTACAAGAATTGTATGCATACATAATTTGGTTTATTTACTCATGCATTATATATATAAGAGTGGTTAATAATTTAATGCCTGTATTAATTACATTTGCATATTATGTCATGGAAAGCAAGCTTATGCATTTGTAGGTTTTGTGAAAGGAGTCTTACATACTTTCCTTGATGTTGCTAATTGTATATGAGATTAGATATAATTGATATATTAGTAGTGGTATTTCCTCTTTTTGTGTTCATTCTATATAATTTTTCTTTACCACATTAACTTTGTTTTAAAATATATAATTTCAAATTAATATTTATTAATAATGTTATTTCATCTTTTGTGTTTACTCCATAAAAAATTTCTTTACTTTTATCACATTAACTTTGTCTTAACATATATAATTTTAAATTAATGTTTATTAATAATGTTTTTTTTTCTCTTTTGTGTTCACTCTATAGAATTTCTCTTTCCTACATATACAAGTCTTAGAAAAGACAAGTCTCTCTTGGTCCCAAGTAAACGACGAGAGGACAAGAGAAAAACGACAAGTCTCTCTTGGTCCCAGGTATTCGGTTCTGCCCTGTCCACCACCTTTGTTTTTTTTAACAATGGATTCACACTTGGCACCACCCATAACTAACAGCTTAGGTCAACTGAAAATTGCCTCCTCGAGCAAAACAACGAAGTGGATTTGGGTTAATGCCAAGCAGTTTCGATGTATTATAAAACAGAGAGTTTCCCGTCTAAAGTGGGGGGAGACAAGGAGAACACAGTTTCAAAGGAAGACTAACAAATAGACAAACAAGTCTTTATGACAAAGATGTGGTAGCAACAAGGGTAAAAGCAACACTGATCTTGCCCTATACAGTCCCACATCCACACCTCTCACCTGGTCATCTGATCTATATGTACAAGAGCTACTCAATATCAAGAGGAGAATGGAGGTTTTGGAAGTCAAAGAGCATGAGAGGGACCTTAAAATCCATTTGTTAATGGTAGAAAATCAACGTTTAGCAAAATTCAACAAGGTTTTAAAAGGTCAAGAGGAATTGTTGCAAGAAGCTATTCTGGTAGGAAAAAATGAGTGGCAAGATATGAAGGCAGATTGGCAAAGAATGAAAGATTCAGCAGGGGAAGAGAGAGGGGTGTTGAATCATAAAACACCCAATGTTGAAGGGAAAACAGATGAACAAACAAATAACCAGGGAATCAAAGTAAGAGAAGCAAAAAATGGAGGTTCCACCAAAAATTCCAGAACGTGGGCACAAGTTATTTGCAAGCATGCTAATATAGAAAAGGAAAAAGAAGTAAGCAATCAAGGAAACAACAAACAAGGAAATGAAACCAAAGAAAGACAAGTCAGAGCAATAAACATAATAATTAATGGTGTAAGAGAGTATCGCAAGAACGAATGTACCCTGGAGATTGAAAGCAACTTTCTAAAAGACAAGTTGAATTTGCAAGGCCAAATTTGCCAAGCATGGAGGGTGCCAAGCCCATAAAATTCATCATGGCAAGTGCACGTGACAAGCAAACTCTTTTAATTGAGAAGCATATTTTAAAGGGCTCTCATTTTTTTCTAGAGGAAGACTTAACTATCATGCAGCAAGAGGAAAGAAAAAAAAAGTTGTCAAAGGTCAAAGCAGCAAGAGATGAGGGCAAAAGAGCATGGTTATACAAAGGAAAAGTTGTTATTGTTGTTTTTGGTCCTCCTTCTAAAGCAAGACAACAAAACAATAATCATGAAGTGATAGCAAATACCTTAGCAGAAAATATCGCAGCAAGGTCAGGATGGGAAAATAGGGGTGTAGACCCAACTTTGAGTCTTTTATGCCAAAGCAAATAGCAATCAAGGTCTACCCAGGTTCCCTTAAGCTTGGTATGTTGGAACTGCAAAGGATACCTATGGAGGCATGGACCTAGGCTAGGACCTATTGCAGAAGATAGGGACATAATATGTCTCATGGAAACACATGAGCATGAAGGGTGCAAGACACCCCTTTTTGAAAAATATATGAAGTTGGTTGTATGGAACAAGGCAGCAGAGAATGGAAAAGGTCACGGTGGTATCATGGTCTTAGTGAAGAAAAAGTTAGATCGTTGCAGTCAACTAGAAAAACAAGACTCAAATAAAAAAAAATTATGGTTTAGAATATCAGAAAATGGAAATGTCATCAGAATTGTAGCATGCTACTTCGCCCCACAAGTTTCAAAAATTTACAAAAGGAGGGGGCTCGACCATAAAGACCCTTTTGCAACATTAAAAAACGATTTTGCGAAGTATTCTCAAGTAGGTGAAATCCTTCTAGCAGGAGATTTCAACGCTCGGACCGCAAGTGAACAAGCTAGCATTCTAATTTGTCAAAGGGAAGATTGCAATCCTATTTGTCTAACAGAAGAAAGAAATCATCAATGGACAAGAATTTCAAAAGACAACAAAAGCTACAATTTCTTTGGAGAACAGTTGCTTACCTTATGTGGAGCTTTCAATCTAATAATCTGCAATGGTTTGCCTAGATGGACAAACTCTGGTAATTCCCCTTGTAATACCTACAATGGAGCAAATGTGGTGGATTATGCAATTTGTTCGCATGGCCTATGCGAGAAAATGGAGGAAGTTATGATTGGAGAACATCTCTGTGATTTAAAATTTGATCACAAACCGATCTATCTAAGTCTTTCTTGGACTGATAAGTAGCAGGTGGGGACAAAAAATCAGCACATTCAACAACCTTTTGCAAAGGGCAGAATTCTTTTGACTCAAGAGAACTGTAATGTCTTTAGGAAGTCATTAGAGAGAATTTGTAAGAGGGAGGAAATTATGTCCCAAGGCCTTAATAATCAGCAGTTAACTAATTTAATTCAAAGGGCACTCACAAAATGCAAAAGAACAAAGAATAGGAAACTTGAAACAAATTGCTTTCCGGTTAATGCTTGGTTCGATGAAGAGTACAAAAAAACAAGGAGAAGGTGGAGAGAGTCAAACTAGAAAGAAAGAGACTTAAAAAGCTACAAGCATAATATAAGAAGAAAAAAAATTTGATTTCATGGTCTCAAGGAGGGAAGAGCTAATCTTCCTCGGGAAAAACAACCCCAAACTATTTTGGAAGGAACTTCAAGCGAGCAAGAAGAAAACTGAAATCAATATTACAGCGAACCAATGGCTTGAGTATGCAAGGGAACTTTATCAACGGAATCCTAAGGTTGGACACCCTCCCTCCTTAGTCAACACCGCCACCATTACTAAGCTTTTCAACGAGCAAGAGATTGAGGTGGGTATTAAGAAGTTGGGTGTTGGAAAAGCCAAAGATTTAGTAGAACTTCAAGTTGAATATATAAAGTGTGGTTCAAAAACTCTTGCACCTCACATTACAGGAATCTTCAACAACATCATTCAGCAGGGATTCCCTACAGATTTGACAACTAGCCTTGCAATTCCTCTTTTCAAGAGCGGGGATTTCAACGATCCATCCAATTATAGGACCCTAATGATTAACCCCTTGTTTGCAAATCTATTTGGAAACATGCTAGAAAATAGAATTAGCAAGTGGGCGGGAGGAAAGGGACAAGCGTGCTAAAGGACAAGCATGTTTTAGACCTAAACATTCCATGATGGATTATGGTATTACTTTAAGGCACATCATTGAAAAAGTGTGGGAGAAAAAAGGGGAAGCCTTTTGTTGCTTTGTCGATCTCAAAAAAGCTTTTGGCATGGTTCCCAGGGATAAGCTATGGCATAGAATAGAGGAACTTGGGGTTCCTATACATCTTAGAGCAACTGTTCATAGGCTATATGAGGAGGTCAAAGTCAAAATCAGAACATCAGATGGTATCTCTGAAAGTTTCAAAAGCGATGTCGGGGTCAAGCAAGGGTACCCATTATCCCCTGCCCTTTTTGGTTTATATATTGACAAACTTGAAGAGTGGTTAAACTTAGAGGGCAGGGATGGCATCCTCATGGGAAAGTATGTGATAAGGCTTCTTTTGTATGCAGATGACCTTATTTTGATTGCTAAGTCTGCTCTTGGCTTGCAAGAGCACTTGATTTCCCTTGAGCACTTTTGTAGAACAGTTGGGATGCAAGTAAATGCTAGTAAGACGAAAGTGGTAGTTTTCTCTAGCAAAAGAAAACATAAACAACATAGTTTCTACTTTTAATAAAATACCCTTGAAGTAGTGGAAGATTACAAGTACCTCAGACGACTTCAACAAAAGTTTGAGTTGGGAAGGCTACAGGAAAAAAAGAACTCTGGGAGGTTGGAAAGTGTTTTATGTTTTCCAAAATAGGTGCAGAGAGGCAGAGTTATGGGACTGGAAAACTATGCAAACTATTTTTGGGCTCTTAGCGATCCCGATTGTTCTCTATGGTTGTAAAGTTTGGGCCAGAAGTACCTCTAACTTACAGTGGAAGCAAATAGAAAAGATTCAAAAACACATGATCACAAGCAAGTTCAAAATTAAGAGTTTAGTGCCATACGAAATCATGCTAAGTGAAATGGGTGTGGCTTATATTGAAGCAATCACTATGGTGAGACTCATAAGATATCTAAAAAGAGTTGAGCCAATGGAAGAAGGTAGATGGCCTAAGTTTGTCTTCAATGACATATTGTGCAAAAGAAAGAAGACTTGGATGCAACAAAATATTAAATGGCTTATCAAGTGGGATATGTGCTTGAGCACGTGCCCTACGAATAGTAAAGAAATAAATGCTTTTGTATACACTCTTGGTATCATTCATAAGGCCTACTTGCATTAAAACCATACCTCTAGATTGCATGATTCCTATCTACGTGGGATTTAAAATGAATGGTTGCAAAAAAAATCCCTAAAAGCTAAGTCATTTTGTCATTATCGATTATTCAACTGAAGGCTCATGTTAAGCCTTTAGATGATTATTTAAACAAGGTTGCTTATGTCATATATCATGTGAAGGTTGTTTATTCTTGAGGGAAAAGATCTTGTTAAGACTTTATATGAGATTCTTTAGTGATAATATATATATATATATATATATATGGAAACGTCATACATGCATGAGAAATATCAACAAACTTTTCTACTTATGTGGATGGTAGGTAGAACAAATGGTCAACTAAACATTAAAGCCAGAACATGTCTCAACGGGAATTGAATTGAACCTGAGTGGATAAAATGAAATCCATCTAGCCCCACCAACATACCACCGTATTTATGCAATATATCATGTGAAGCTTTCAAATGTTTTCGCTAAATGATTAATCAATATCAAAGTTTTTGTGGAAATTAAGGCCAGCAATAGATTAATTTTACTCACAACAATTATCAATTGATCATGCAAAATTGCTCACAAAAGAGACTGAATATGGAGCTGTAACACTAAATTGTATTAACTGAGTGTACAATAGCCAACCCTGTAATAACATAGGCTGCCGAATAAATAGAATACATCAAGGAATCGAATGCATGAGGAGGCATCCAAATCTAGCATAAAGCGGGCTTAACAAAAATAAGCAAATCCCCCATAGGTGTAAAAAGTTGATCCCAAATCTGTCATGGAGCTCACGAATTGGAAAGGGCGCATGGGCAAGCTAAAGAGTGATGAAATGGCAGCTCATACATGCTTTTGCATGGATAAAAGAGTGGAGGATGAAGAGGACAAAAAACTAGTTCACCTCACCTAGTCTAGCTTTCCTATGTGCCTTAAAACACTGAAAAAGCAGGCAATAAAGCAGAAAAAGCAGATAGGCGCCTAGGAGGCCAGGAATAAAGCAAATTTGATTCCTAAGTCTTTCCCAAGCGCTACATGAGTCAAAGATGGAAATTTTGACCTCTATGGATAGGAAAATAGCAACTTGCACAAGGTGGGACTCATGAACTAGGCAAATAAGACAAAAATAAATGAATTAATGTCTAAGTGGGTAAACTATGGGTTGATTATTCTAACACCCCCCCTTAAGCCTGACTTATGAGTAATATATTAGAAAATTATAGGGCCTAGAAACAAGGCTTAGTCACCCTTTACATACTGCATGTCCAAATAAACAAGGAAAGAGGCAATACCAACTTGGGAAAATCCTCCCTTAAACATGGACTGTAAAACAAAATTGTAGAATCTTGTCTCCACTCATGCTTTCACAGCATGATCAGCAATCCCCAGTAGTGATTTGAGATTGCTGAAGGTCTTCTCACAAAATTCTTTAGTGAAGATATCAGCTACTTGTTCTGAAGATGAACAGAAGAGTAGGTGAATGGTGCCATCATGCACAAGTTCTCTGATGTAGTGCATATGGATCTCAATGTGTCCGGTTCTCTGCTTCTGAACTGGATCCTTGCAGATTCGAATGGTACTCTGGTTATCACAGTAGATTGTAGTTGAGTGCTCAGGTTCGAAACCACACTCTCCAAGTAAACCCTGCAACCATAAACATTGAGTTGCTGCATTAACAACTCCTATGTACTCAGCTTCTGTAGATGAGAGTGCAATGGCACTCTGTTTCTTGCTTGACCAGCTGATTGGACCTTCTACAAGCATGAACACATAACCTGAAGTGGACTTTCTGTCTGTGCTATCACCTGCCCAATCACTATCAGTAAATCCAATCAACTCAAGATCAGATTTTGCCTTATAGAAGATCCCATGTGTCCTTGTTCCCTGAACAAAGTTTAGGATCATTTTGGCTGCTTTCCAATGGATCTCTTGAGGCTGATCCATGAATCTAGAATCCAC
>LPNX011131152.1:94648-108099 GCA_001517045.1 Pseudotsuga menziesii | reverse complement strand
TTGAATCTTCAGAGTATCCAACAAAAAAACACTCTTGGCTTTGGGGCTGCAAAGCCTTCCTCTTCTCTGTCGGGATTCTAGCCCATGCCTTTGAGCCAAAAATCCTAAAATGGGTCACATCTGCCTTGTGCCCACTCCATGCTTTGAAGGGAGTCATACCATCAAGCTGTTTGTGAGGCACCCTATTCTAAATATAGGCTGCACAGTTGATAGCTTCGGCCCAGTAATTTGGTGGCAAAGTTTTGGCCTCCATCATGCATGTTGTCATCTCCTTCAGTGATCTGTTCTTCCTCTCAGCAACACCATTTTACTGTGATGTGTAAGGGATAGAATGATGCATCTGAATACCTACATTTTCACAATAGTTAATAAACTCAAACTTGACATACTCACCACCATTGTTAGATCTGAGGGCCTTGAGTTTCCTTCCAGACTGGTTTTCAACCAAAGCCTTAAAGACTTTGAATAGGCCAAAAACTTCAGACTCGTGTTTCAGGAAGTGAACCCAACAATATCTGGAAAAGTCATCAATGAAAGTTAATGCATACTTGGCCTAACTCATGGACATATGAGGGAATGGAACAGCAACATCACTGTGGATCAGCTCGAGGGGTGCAGAGGTTCTCTCATGACTAGCTCTCTCAAACTTATGCTCTGGGTGTTTTCCTAGGATACAGCCTTGGCAGACACCTTTGGAAAATTTTATCTTGGGAAACCCTATGACCATTTCTTTCTCACTAAGATCAGACAGATACTTGTAATTTACACTACAACAAAAACTGGATTTAGCGTCGAATTTAGCGCCGGATTTTAGTGTAATTTTTTCCTAATTGTGGTGAACAATCTGGCGCTAAACCAGGTGCTATTGTACATTTTCGTAAAATGCCGTCTATTGCATCTTTTTTTCCGTCCTTTTTAACATCTATTTTTGTGTCCATTTTTGCGCCCAATTTTTTGCATCTAATGTTACGCCTTTATTTGCGCCCAATTTTTCAACTTCTATTGCATCTTTTTTTTGCGTCCTTTGTTACATCCTTGTTTGCACCCAGTTTCATGCTCATTTTTGCATCCAATATTGCGTCTTATTTTTCTCCTATTTTTTCATCAAGTCTTGCACCCAATTTTGCACCATGTTTTACATAAAATTATGTGTCCAATTCTACATCTAGGTTTGCATCCAATTTTAGGCCCAATATTGCGTCTAGTTTTGCATCCAAATTTACTTATAATGTTGCATCCCCATTTGCATCTAATTTTTTATCTTGTTTTACGTATTTTTTTGTATCCATGTTTGTGCCAAATGTTTCATCTCGTTTTACATTATATTTTGCATCTAGGTTTGCACCTAGTGTTGCATCTCGATTGGTGTCTTTTTTTACATCTATGTTTGAGCCCAATTTTGCACCCAGTGTTGCGCCTAGTGTTGTGCCTAGTTTTGCGCCCATGTTTGTATCTAATATTGCATCTAGTTTTGTGTCCAATGTTGCATCCCATCTTGCATTCAATATTACATCTAGTTTTACATCTAATGTTTTGTCCCGTCTTGCATCTAAAATTGTGTCTCGTTTTAATTTTTTGTTTGCGCCAAATGTTGGTTCCAGTTTTGCACCAGGTGTTACGCCTAGTTTTATGTCCATCGATACACCATATTTTGTGGTCAATTTAATGTCCAATTTTACATCTAGTTAGGAATCCACTTTTTCATCTATTGTTGCGTCTAGTTTTGGACCTATTATTACATCTAGTTTTGAGTCATTAATTGTGTCTAGTGTTGAGTCTCTTTTTGCATCCAATTTTGTGTTTAGTGTGACATCCATTTTTGTGTCCACATTTGCGTCTGACATAAGGTCGGATTTTGCGTCCACTTTTGTGTTTGGTGTGATGTCCACTTTTACATCATGTTTTGCATTTAGTATTGCGTCTAATATTGAATCCATCTTGCACTACTACATTTTTTACCTTTAGAAATACATTGCAATATCATTAGAGCATGGAGGAATCGAACCACCAATCTCCTGCTTGTAAAGCGGGTGCTCTTCCATTGAGCTAGCACCCTTTAAGAATCAAGAAGAGGAGCAATATTAACACATAGATTTCATCATTTGTAACTCTAATAAAAGACAATAAGATCCAAAGACAAACATGCTTAAAATCCAATTTATTTTTCCAAACACACTAATAAGCAAAAAAATCTACCGTGCTCAGGCAACAAAATATCCTAAACAATTACGCAATCTTATTTTCATGCAACCATTCAATATTGGCATGCAACCATTCAATATCCCCCTACACCCATTTCATGGAAGGTCACCCTTTAAGAGGATAAAATGCTTTAGTTCACTAGTTTTCAAAAAGTGTTGCAACTCATTGGATATGCAATCATATTCCTCATACCAAAAAAAATGAACACATCTTGTTTAACCAGGGCCAACATGTACAAAGTTCTTAATGGGAAAATGGTTCATTAATTTGTGTTAATATCTATATGAAGATTATTATATAAGAACAAAAAGTGGAGTTGTATTTGGTGCCTCTATGTTAATTGTTTGAGTATTATGGTAAAAGTTTTTGTAGCATAGGCAAGGAGCCTCTTATGGACTCTCTTGCAACATTTGTGTTGCACCAAGTACTTGCATCACTCTAAAGAAAGGTCAAGGCATAGCATTCACTGTGATGTACAAGAATGCATGAACAATGCCATAATTAGCCTCTCATAGCCCATCCTCACCCACAAATGTCAAAATGACAAGTTCTTGCGTTGCTTTCTTGAAGAATGAGAAGTTGCTCAAGAACAATGGATGGCAACCATTGTCATGAATGCTAAGCTAGCTAATGATGGATAGGAGTCCACTTTCCGACATCTTTCCGACATCTTTCCAATCCGTCAGTAAAGTGATAGCTCAATTTACCATCGGTTAAATGTAAATCGTCGGTTATCCGACATCTAATTCATATTAAACTTTAAACAGGCCGTCTCTTAATCACCTACAGGTCGTCGCTTAACCGATGGCTATCCGACGGATTATGAAAACTTAAACGTCGATTAAGCGATGGTATTGAATTTTTTTTTTTTAAATCGCCTACAGGCCGTCACTTAAGCGACGGCTATCCGATGGATTTTGAAAACTGAACCGTCGGTTAAGCGACGGTATTGAATTTTTTTTTTTTTAAATCACCTACATGTCGTCGCTTAACCGACGGCTAAAAGTGTTTAAAAAAAAAATACAAATGCCAGATGGCCAAACATTGGGACAGACAATTTGGTTTCTAGCCTGAAGATCCAATGAATATTGGGAGCTTGCTGGTGCATATAGTGTGCTGAGACTAAGGTTGCACTTGGACATCATATCATGTATGATGTATCACTATAGTCTGGATTCTGGAAGTTCAATTGTTGAGTAACAAGGGTTTCCAGCAAGACACATTGTTGCCCCCACATTTGTTCAGCCAAAATTTGGTCAAGGCTGAAGTCCATCCCCAAAGTCACTAGAGGTCCTATGGAAAGCCATAGGGATAAAGGATATGCTTGAATAGATAAGTTTAGCAACAAGATTTAGGGATCTGTTGGTTACAATAGTATATTGGGAAGCTTGTGAAAAAAGTACAAGTGTGGTACCATTCAATGGGTTTAATCCACATAACAGGTTTAAATTAGCATAATGGACTTAAGTACAGAAAAGAACCGCAAAAAAATAATAAAAATTCCAAGAGCAATCTGAGCAAAAATAAGTTACCTAGGAACCAACAGCCTAAACACAAGAATCAATGATGTTGAGTTCGGCTATGCATGTGAGAAATAAGTTCAGCTATGCATGTGAGAATTAATCTCAACACCCCCTAAGACAGTGGTCATACCAAAAATTCAAGAAAATATACATCAGGACAATGCATAATCACAATGCTTTGCATGTGGACTTGGCTCTTGGAGATAGGGATCACTTTTTAGCACACTTTATATTGTATAAGGAAAAACCTGATTCTAGCATCTTCAATACCTTACATAAGGAGACAACTGTCAGTACACGGCATGAGGGAGAATACTACTATAATTAAAATGGCATCATTGCAATTGTGGAGACAATGATGAGATATCTGTAAATTAAAGTGTCACTATCCATGTCAAAAACTTGTAGATAATATTGGGCGTGTGAAGACTATTTTTAAAATTTACCAGACCCAACACGGAAAATGACTCAACAAGGTGGAAGAGTAAGAGTTGACTCAAACTCATAAAAGACTCATGAGTTGACTGGAAAAACTCAAAATACATTTTCAGTGAAAAACATATTTTACATATGATATAAATTTTGAATTGAACACCACATACTACAAAACTCCATGAATGATAAGCAGGAGACAAGTCCAATGGTGGTATTGTAAAATCAGATCAAAAAAAGAGAAAAATGAGTGTTTCTTTATAAATTCCCATGCCTTTCATACATAACTAGCCAATTCTGACTTGTGAGACTTGTGATTCAAACTCGTCAAGTCAATTTGACTCAACCGAAACTCACTGTGTAAATCTAACCTAAGTTTGACATAAAAATCAAAATCATGATTATGATTCAAGGTGATGTTAGAAGTGCTTATGCAACTCAATTTCCTCAAAAAGCAAAGTCAAACTTAAGAGTCAGTTTGGAGTCACAAGACTTTGATAAGCTATTTTTAGTTAAGTCTGTACTACTTCTGGAAGAGGCATCGCAGCTTTTTATAGATGTCTTGGTTGATTTTAATCTTGGCAAAAGAGTGTATTGGATGTTAATCTCTGCTATTTCATAAATTTGACTACTTTTTTTTTATAGGGTGCATTGTTCCTATTTTTAGGAGGGTGTTTCCTATTGCTGCTATATTTAGAAAAGTGAGAAGCTTCCTACTTTTATAAAAGCACTTTAAGATTCTCAAAAAAAAATATCGTTTCTCGTTTGAACAATGCTATTTTTTAAGAGGAGCTAAAATGCAGGGATGAATACATGTTCAAGCAGTTGAACTAGGCATCTTCAATGTTTCTTTCTTTCCCCATTCAATCTCCTCTTCTTCCTTGCAAATCTGAGTGTCTAGGATACAAACGATTTGTTCTTTAGATCAAATCCATTCAATGATTCTTTTGTAGATTGTAACTTCATGAATTGTGTCGGGATAAAGATTCGAAGTCATGGTTGAATCCATCAAAACCTTTGGCTAGATTCTAAGTCATAAAGATACTCTTTTCTCAATTAAAAATTTAAAATGCTTCTTGATTATCTCCACTCACACAATAAAGAAAGTAACAGGCACAATCACATTACCATTTAAGCCGGCTCCGTGGGTAGACCAATTGTGTCCCAATCCCTAAAAAACATAAAATCCCTAATCTCAAGCATCTAATCTAACTCTAGTTACCACTGACTTTTTATCTGGATTTCACTATCTAGTTATAGGAGAACAAATTTTCTGAATAATCAGACTAGGCGATTAATAGGGCACTTACAAAATTCAAACCTCATTTCCAGACCGGATTTTTGCACTAGCAACAACAGCTAGAACACACTTTTCAAAGCTAATTTTTTATAGCTCACACAACTAGGGCACAAATCACACATTAATGATGCCCTAACATTTTAACATGGTAACAAGGCCATGGTGACATTCTATAACACTTTAATTACATGATAAAGGATGTCACAATGCATGTATGTTGAATCCCTATGCTTTAACACTGACGTGCAACAAATTGATGAATAGGAGTGGAGACCAACATTAATTCAACTGGAGAAAAGATCAATTAATTCGTGGGCAGTGTTGCATCTATTCATTTGACATTGCATGACAAAACTGAACCAAAAATTAATGCAGACTCTATAGATCAAGTGGTGTATTGTTGCTTACCATGTTCACGTGGTATCATAAGCTATAACAAACATCAATTAAGGTTTCAAAGGACAAGGACTCAATGGCTTCAACTCTTATGGGTTTAATCTATTCCTGCCTTATTCCGTAAACTGAGGTATCAATTGATTGAACTTTGCACAACTTAACCCCATCATAATCTCTTGCACACGAGCTGGATCTGATATAGACTCTTCTGGGAAATTTATTTACATTCAACATTGCTACAAGCAAAGGAAACAAACCATGAATCCTATGATCTGCACTCCACAGAAGCATGCATAGTAAGCCATCCTCAACCCATGCTCTTGTTGAATTCTATAGAGTTTAGACGTTTCTAAGATGTTTTTAATTTTTTGAATTATTATACATTTCAAGCTTGCCCTTTCCCCAAGGATTCATTCAAAATTTCGGGGAAGTTTTTTGAGTTTCATCTACAGATTTCAACGTGAATCCGAGCTCCATTTTGTGTTCTACTGAAACTTTTTAACCCAACCTATTTGGTAAGCACTCCATACAGAGCAACCTCGATTTTAATCACAGCACAAGAAATTGTAGATAACACTAAGTCCCCCACCAAATATATTTATAATCATCGTACTTGGTGTTGTGAGAACTCACACTAAAGGGAATGAGCTTGTTTGCTCTGTCGTCACTCAATTTGCCACCAACTTCATTGCCTTGCAGTGTCTTGTTATACAAAAAGTTAAAACTAGCTTTGAAAGAGATGTTTGTGGCCTGTGAGTGGGTACTGGCATTCAAATTGAAAAGCTTCCTATGTTTTGGGAGGGATGTTGGGGAAGTTGTTACATTTTTTGAGCCACTCGTACAAATCCTACAGAAGATGATAGTGAGAAACTCATAATGGATTATTTCTCTATGAAGCCATGGACATTGCCATGGAGGCCATTTGAACCACCTGTTAAGGGGATGAGACCAAATGTATGCCACTCTCGTAGATCATTAAACACAAGTGGACAAATCAGGGCAGCACTATGCATGACTGTGATATTATGTTGAATATCAGGGCAGCACTCTGCATGACTGTGACATAAATAGATGAACTCTACGATCTAAAGAATATTGAACCCTAAGTTGCATGGAAATGCGTTCAGATACAAAATTCAAATACAGATCCACTCGGATATTTGAGAAGTATCGATACACCCAGATGTCCCGGTGTCCCCAAAATCTTGAAAAGCACGATGTGTTAACCAAACATTTTAACCACATAGAAAAGAGATTGTCACTCCCACAAACAATTTATCACAAAGATCGGAACTTGGATTTTTCTATATCAGTAAGAACAAACCCCCGATATATTTCATTTCCTCTTCAATGGAACCCATTTTAAATTGAGTTTTACTCTATTTAACATACCTTCACTTTTACTTAAACATTCAATGGCTTCATATTGACCTTGTGATAGGTTCAAGTTTCAATACTTCTTCTCCTCATGCAGTGGCTCATCTTTTCCCTTGGGTGTATCAGGAAAGCACTCGGGTTTCTTTTCTTTGACCATTATGTAACTCCTTTAATGCTCTACAGTTCCTTTGATTGAATCTTCTCTAAATGATGGCTAGGCTTGAATAAACCCCTACTTAAATTCCTGTCAGAAGCAGCTCTGTCATGAGTGGAGGCCACTTCTTTATCATGCATCATTGCAGATAGGATGTTCACCTTCTTTATCATGATGGCTCCTATATGTCTTTTGGCAACGCCAAACCATAAAATTATTCATCCTCCATCAATGGAAGAAAGCTTGTTTGCCAGTGGTTTTGATCTGATGACTCCTTGCTCATAATAGTTTGCATTGGATTTGAATTGATTGTTTGTTCTTGGCCCCCTCATTATTTCCTTCCTCCCTTCGTTTGCTGTCTTCTTTATGGCATTGTATTCACTTTCTCTCAAATCTGGCAGGATATCTCTGGTGGTAGATGCCAAGGGTGAGGATGGTTTTGATGAAGAGTAATGCTTTGCAGCACGAAGGCATGGCACGGAAGGTGCTCACCAGAATTTATTGGGAGAAAAGAGAGGTAACAACCCTGCCTGTGGTCTCTTTTGTCTGTCTTCCCATCGGGATAGGAGCAGAGGTTTAATGTTATGCTTCGACGGAGATGGGGAGGCTGTAACTCCCCATTTGTAATTTTGTACAGTTCTCTGTTATCATTTATGTGATTTTAATTCTGTGTTGGGTAAAAATTGTCTCAGTGGGTTGAGTGATTTCTGACTCTCGAGATCTTCTCTGAGTGTTGGTATACAATTCTCTGTTATGTGATTTTAATCCTGTGTTGGGTAAAAATTGTCTCAGTGGGGTGAGTGATTTCTAACTGTCAAGATCTTCTCTGTGTGTTGGTATGGCCAGCCCCTCAAACTGGGGAACAGTTGGGAGGGATGGAGGAAATGAAGGGATCAAATGACTGCCTCACCTCCCATTTCACTCAGAAGGATGTAAGGCAGGATGAGTTAGAAGGTAGAGAAGGAGCAGAGAGGAAAAAATAGACAAGTTGGCCAGTAATTCCAAGGTGCACTTCAGTATAATCCTAGGATTAACTCAAGGAGTAGAGTCTCAGATTGGTCACTCTGTTTGTTCGAAGATGAGGGAAGAGAACACCATACAGCAAACATCAATGGCAATCATGGAAGTGCTAAGTGCACAGGGACCTGTTAAAGACAAGCAGCAGACGAAAAAAGGCCATAGTGGCCATGTATTCTCTTAGCTTCTTAGGTCTTTATGTATTTCACTTGCACTATTTTGTTAAGCCAGTTTATTTGACAGTATAGCTATAAATACTTTGTGAATGCAGTAAATACAGCACAGTATATGTATGCTAAGGATAAAATTTTGTGGAGTTTCTCTACAGAAGATAGAGCATTTTGGCTACCGACTTTGGACTGTATCATTTTGGCTGTTATTCTTCAGCCCTTTAATACAAAAATATTTACCCATTCTGATTAAAAAAGATATTTCAATTAATGCCAGAAATAACAATATATAATTGGGAAAAACAAAACATGTTAAAACAGACTTAAATATACATGCAGTTACATTTTCATAGGAATATAAATATTGCATGGTAATGGCATAGAGAAGAAATACAGCAGAATCTTCAAAAGAAATCTATGTGAGTTAATTTAGAGAATACCTCCACTGCTTTGGGATGATGCCAGCTGGGAATTTAGCTCAGCCAATGACTGCAGAAATAAGTTGTAAAAGTAAAATATATATCTTTCAGTACCAGCTAATTTTCCTTTCCAAAAAATAATATTCATAAACTAACATAAAATTAAAACATCTAAATACATCACATGCTATAATAATGCTGCAGAACCTTAATACCAAGATGATAAAATTATCAAGGCAAGGGAACAATATCTGAAGAGTACCTCCCGCAATGCATTTTTACGATCTTCCATTGGGTACACATCCACCAAACCATATGATGTATCACATAAGGATTGAACAAAATCCAAAGACACGTGGTAAGTCCCTTTTTGAATTTGAGATGTGATTGGCAAAGGTGGCTTAGCAGATGACCTATCACTCCGCTGCCTTGGAGATTCTGGCTGTTTCTACACCAATATCAAAAAAATCACTCCTTAAAATAATAAATATATAAAGACAGACATATAATCAAATTATAAGCTACATTATTCCTACAAGCTGACAGCTTCAGAGACAACATCAAACTGAAAATAATCTCACAACAATATTTGAGAATCTCGAAATATGCAAAAACCAATGTTCCCCCAAGTTTCTAGGACGGGGGGACGCAGGAGCGGGGAAACGCACATTCGGGACGCGTGGAGACCACCCCCAAATTTAGGGATATTCGGGGGGGACGTGGGGACGTCTCTAAAATTATAAAAATAAAATAAATATCAAAAATAATAATTCATTTGATGTATATTAATGATTGTGCAATGTAAATACTAAATATATCAGTTTATTTTTTAAGTAGTACCAAGTAGGAATTGCAAAATGTGAAAATAATGGGAAAATATTAAAAAAAATTCACAGGGGCATGGTTGGAGAGGGAAAGTTTTGCACAGGAGTCCCCAAGTCCCCGGGATGCAGGAAACGTGGAAACGCGTCCGCGACCGTGCGGGACGCGTCCCCGTGGAACACTGGCAAAAACAAAGAGGATACTAACTAGACTTTCATAGTCACAACCAAAATATTAGTACAATATAAGCAAATCATATACAAATATCCAGTATATCATTTCAGAAAACATAAATTAACAGATTCCATGGACAAAAATACGTCCATACACAACAAAATCTAATTTTGGCCAAAGAATGTAAATTTACAAGACCTAGATGTCCAGACTGATAGCAATAGCTCTATGTTCCAACAAAATATTATGTGCAGTACATAAGCAACCATCAAAAAGATCATAGGAAAAAAGTTTTAGTTCCGCATCCTGAAGATCCAAAGAGCTAATTGCAATCTATAACATTTTTGGCCAAAAACTTTACAAACCCATGTTTAGCACTAACATTTAGGTGCTACTAAATGTTATAAAGATCAGCATTAAGAATAAAATGTAAATTTTCTTGAATTCACCAACTAAGCAAGACAAGGTTAGATAATCATAATTTCTTTAAAAGCAACAAACATCAAAAGCTTGACTCAAGCATATGCACTTTCGTATTAGAAAGTACAAAAAAATTTACCCATAATCCTTTTTCCTTCAATTACACATTTCAGGCAAGCACGTTCTTGTAGATTAAACTAGAACAACAAAACTACCCAAAACTAATGCACTGCCATTTTTAATTGCAAAAGGCCAATTTTTCAAAAATTGAGACAACCGAGAGATAACCCAAGGTTATTAGCGACTTCAATCTCCATGCAGCTTCATGCATAAAAGTTTCTCTCTTACACCCATACCCACAAGCATATGTGTCCATGCACAAATACATATACATGATTCTATGTGAGTATACTGCATGTATGCATCCAAATGTTTGTAATTCGAGTTCAAAAATAAACATATACACTAATCATATACATATAGATGGGTAAAGGAGGTGATAGGTTGAGCTTTTCACTGAAAACATTGTTTGGCATGACCTATTTTGTATTTTCTATTATAATCTGTGAATATGTGGCTTTGCTGCTGTGCTCTCTTTGGACCTAGTCCTCACTTTCAAAAATACCAAGTTGGCCTCTGGATTTGCAGCAGAAAACAATGATAAATTTGTGCCAAATATCCCATCACAAATTTAGAACAAGGTATCAAAACCAAGCATATTCATAGCAACTACCTATGAAAGGTCTTCCTAGAAACTTATCCCTCCAATGCATTGAAAAACACAGATCTAGATGGTGCCTATGTCATAAGGAAATTGCAAAATTAAATAGCTAGTGGATCTTATGTTAAATTATTCAAATTTTCAATAGCCTGCATCATTGGAAAACAGGCATTGCTTCATATTACATAATAAAGGTGAAAGAGTTCAAAAACTATAGACAAAAGGCAACCACAAACTAAGCATACTCCAAAAGGTGAAAAAGATGAAGGAATTGCATTTAGACTAACCTCCCTCTGCCGCTTTAGACTAAATAATTCAGAATCTTCAACAGATCGATCACGATCCCTAAATAATCTCTTGAAAAAATTCTCAGTGCCAGGACAGCTTTCAGGAGTACTTAAGGAACAATTCTCCATGGAATTCGACAAGGTCTTCTCATCTTTGGGGTGAATACTGAATATCCTCCGAAACGACAAGAAATCAGAACCCTCATCCTCATCACAGCTGGCATTTCCCTTATCATCATCCTCAGCCTTATCCTGCCCATCTCTCTTTTCACGGTCCTCGCTCTTCTCCCTGAAAAGCCTGCAAAAAAAACCATCTTTTTCATCTTCTTCCCCTGATTTGGCCCCAACCTTTTCTTCTGCATCACCTCTGTCCCGAAACAATCGCTTGAAGAATCCTTCAGAATTTGCCAGTTCTTCGATGCGAACTACTTTTTCATCCTCTTCTTTGTTGTCCCTTAGTAACCTCCGAAAAAAGCTTTCCTGGTCATCCTCCTTTGCTGATTCTTTTGTTTTGTCCTGTTCTTTATCCTCGTTTTCAATGAATTTTCTGAACAGTGCATCCCTCACCTTTGGTCCAGGCATGAGTTTCTTGAAAACTTTCAATGATAAGTCAGATTCATCTGTAGCGATTTTGTTTTCCTCCTGACTGTTACTATTTGTAGCAGCAATAGGAGATGCGAGTGGCTGAGATTTATGAGGTGGTGAAGTAAGAGACAGAAGCCGTTGCTTTGAAGAAAATAGCTTATTCAATACACGATTCCGGCTCCCAGGACTAGGTAGATTATTCTGAGGCCTGACCAAGGGCGGCCACTCCCCCATCAAAGTGGCAGCCATCTGACATTTTTCCTGGATTCTGCTAATCCCCTCATTGTCCTCTGAATCCTTAGCCTCTGCCATAATAAACCAGTGTACTTTAAGCGCAATCCTAAGAGACTTAGTGCACATGTCGATAACAAACTTGTCGAGCGAAGGACCAGGCTTGTGCATGAGCATGTAACAAATCTGAAAAAGGTAGCTCTCGATACCGGAGTGCGGCAAAGTATAAATTCTGTTGCAAAGATAGTCTCTGACTCCTGGATGCTCATGTTTGTACAAATAGCTTACTGCAATCCACTCGCAGAAAAATGCCGAATCAAAGAACCGGATGAGCCACCCGTTATCCCCTGTCCAGTTCGCATTCCGTGTAATGTTGCGAGGAAAATATTCTGATTCTGCCCTCGCTAATCCGAGAAGCCGCACCATGATAGAACTATTTCGTTCCCTCCTCTCCCTTTTAAGCCTCTTTGACGAAAGGATCTAAATGAGCCGCGGCCTCTTGGACAATGGTAATGCTGCCCCCTTCTCTATCCACTCCCACCATGTCCATCTATACAGCAACCCTACTCTAAAATTTTCCTGATCCTCTGCAAAATCTTCGGCATCACGTCAAGCTAACTGTATAACCCTAGATTCAAATTACAAACCCCGAGTATTCGAGCCAAATTCGTCGACACATGATTTTAGTAATTGGACTTAGGATGAAACGCTGATTGATCTGGTGATTCCTCGATTTCCTAAATCTTCTCCGTCGAATCGTCTGATTTAACCACTATTTTCCTCTAATCTATGCCAATTTTGAGATAATACTCTGTACTACAAATTTTATATAGCAAGGCCTTAATCCCGGCAAATTTCTCTGGAGGCGTCACCTATATATTACTCAATGCCGATCAAATTCTTCAACAATAGACTAGGCAAAATCCTGCCAGGAAAGACTCAATCCCCGCTAACTGCATGAAAATTTATCCTTGTTTCGGACAAATTTGACAACAGGACCAAATCTGCAAGAACATGCACAGAAAAAAGCACTAACCTTTGCCAAATTTGTCAAAGAACAGAGCATGTCCACCAAATTCTTCCAAAAAACAGACAAAATCGGCGACATCAAAAGAGAATGAACACCTACCAAATTCGTGCGTAAGTGATGGATTCAATCTCCGCCAAATTTGTCAACAGGCGCGGTGATCTGAAGTTTCAAATCGCATGGGATGCCGAATA
>LPNX011131152.1:18980-79944 GCA_001517045.1 Pseudotsuga menziesii | reverse complement strand
AGAAGAAATCAAGTTTTACTATGAACTAAAGTTGCAAGAGTCCATTGAGCAGGACATTGATGACTGCATCCAGAAATGGGAGCATCACATTTATGTGGATTTGGAAGCATTTGTAAACATTAAAGACAAATGTTCTCAAGAATATGCAAAAGCTTTGAGGACAAAGAACCACAATCAGAAGTCAAATTTCAAAATGTTGAAGAACAAAGTAAAAAGGGTTGTGAAGCAGAACAGAGTCAAGATGAAACATATATGGAGTAGCAAGTCAAGGAAGAAGCTACATCTGCATCACTATCTAACATCAAGAAAGGTCAAGATGAAATTGTTAATTTGTAAGCCTAGCTGAGACTGAGACCAGCAGGCATGTTCTGTTATGTTAGATATAAAATCCATTTCTACATTAAGGGGGTATGTTGGAATAATGTAGAAATGATAGGCATGTTGCTTGGGATTGGATTGTGTGTGTCTCCTAAGATCAAGAGATAGGTTTGAGATCCATGAGTGTAGGATCTAAGATTTGGTTTGTTGATGATTGAACACTATATATTGTAATCATTTGATATTGGTTAATTGAATTGGTTTGATACCATTCCAGTTTGTATGTGCAGAGCCTTTGGCTCTGCACTTCCTCCTCTCCATATTCTTAATTGTTATTTTGAAAGTCATATAAATGATTTAGGTTTGCAAGATGCTACCATTATATAACCTTTTCTTGTGTTTTATGTCAAAATGATTTGTAATCCAAAATCCTGTGTTTGAATTTCCAAAGAGAGAAACTTGGACAATTCTTGATCCGGTAACTTAGCCAAATACACATCTTCTACTTTCCACAGGAGCAATTTTCCTTCTGCGTTCACTGTCTCTCATGTGCTAGACATATTTTTCTATGCCTTGTGATAAACCAGTAGAGTGGACTGGCATATAAATAATAAAATATATGTGCAGAATTAATGCTCTGTTTTCTAAAGTCAGCCATTGAACTTTCTCCTCCTTTCTTTTTTCTGGTGAATGGTTTTTCTGGAAGGAAGTTTCTTCCAATTTAACCACTATAAATACTGCACAAATCAAATGTGATAACAACTTGCTTTCCACTAAATGTGAGTAGCATGCGAGGTTGTTTTTACTTGTACACGTCACTCTTCTTACGACAAGCTATGTATAGCTAGCAGTTTTCAAGTCTTGGAAAAAAATATTCCACTGCTAATAATTGTACACGTCACTCTTCTTACAACAAGCTATGTATAGCTAGCAGTTGTCAAGTCTTGGAAAAAAATATGCCACTGCTAATAATAGTGCATTAATATTTAAATTTTTCTAAGTTTGCATATTCTGCAATATAGATTGGCATTACAAGGCATTGTCCTTCATCGGCAAGGGAACCAATTAAAAGAGTCCTTGGGTATTGTCAACCTAAGGAAGGAACAAAAACAGAGATGCACTTTTCTCTATTATTTGAAGAAAATGGAAACTGTCTTTAGAGGACTTGAATAGTTCTATTAAAATATTTAATTTTCACCAGAATGTTAGCTCAAACCTGATAAATATCTACGCGGATTCTAAAAAGGCATGTACTTCACTTTCAATTTGCAGGTTCCTATACAACAACATGTGTTTTGAGCTATGCAACTTCATTCTACCTGTCTTGGAGATTAGCATTGGCAGCATTCTCTCTTCTTGTATTACTTTTGATCCAGGGATTGTTATATGGATAGACATTGATGGTACTTACTCATAGAATCCAAGCAGAATGACACAAAGGAAGTAGGATTGCAGAGCAAATCTAGCCTCTATCAAAACGGTGGATGATACACTAACTATAGGCATTAAACAGGGACTGACCAAAGGTTTGACCATTTGTTACACTAGAGTTTTATTTGGAATGTGGAATTTCCTATCTTGGTACACCAACATATATGTGTGTTCCCATGTTGAGATGATAAGGTCATGAAACAAGAGAGATGCACCTAGGAAGTTCTCTAATAGAACACAGGTCGACCGTGGATGCTTTGTTTGTTGTTTTTTGGTCCTGTGTAGGACAAAAGAGATGATATGGATACGACGAGAAGAAGGAAAAAGACGTAGGTTATTTCCGTAGCAATGTAAAGAAGGCCCTGGAAAGTTCCTATGTGACAGCTTGCTCAAGATGCGATGAAGACCTGGCAGAGGACTAGGCCTACATCCAACATGAAAAAGGGCTTCCTCTGTAGAAACTTTTGATGACATATAGTATGGTACAATGATCAAATAATAATATGATGATGGAAGCAACTACGATGATGACTCTATGATTCCATGATGATGACCCTACGATGAAGACCTGACCAGATGTGTTGATGACTGTGTAGAGAGAGAATACCTTCCTACTTAAGTAGGAGTGTTGATGTATTCGCAACTTCAGAAGATATTCTGATGTGTATTATCATTGTATGGTGTTTTAACCCCATTGGGGATTTGTTTTACCCCCTTGCGAGATGTCCTAATTATGTCTAGACCTTGAGGTACAACCTCCATTGTAAGTCGGGTCAATAGTCCCCAATGTAACATCATGTAATGTGTATTTGGAACCTCTCTGAGAGAAGTCGGACCTGTTAGGGAAGACATTTGGGCTCTAGTATTATGTTTGGTCAGTGACTTGAAAGGGTATAAATAGGGAGGCGCTCTCCCTCATTTATACACACCTCACACTCTCAAGTTCGCATGATAGAGAGAGAGAGAGATGGATAAAGGAGGAAATATAGATAGTTGTTGAATACTTCTTATTACTGATTTTCATCATCTTACTATTCTGAGGAAGTTTGCGGGGTTTTCTCCTTTATGGTTTCCTCGGTGAAAATATTTGTGTCTCGTGTATCTTTTATATCTTTTGCATCTTGTTGTAATTGTTATTTTTTCAGATAAATATCCTAGATAAATTAATCAGATCTAAAGAAAAACTAACAAAACAAACCCATCAACAGTCATCACAGCAATCATTAGTATGGAAATATTGAACCTACTACATCAATATAGGAATACTGAAACTATCTCAACAATCATCAGTATAACAATATTGAACCTGCTATATCAGTATAGGAATACTAAAACTATCTCAGCAATCATCTCAACAATCATCAGTATAACAACACTGAAACCACATATTTCCCACTAACTATGTCAGAGTAGTATCTTGGTGAGTTCTCTGGTAGATCCATCTGGGAAATTTGTCTAACTTAATAACCCTTTTGATTCAACAATCCTAGTCAAACAGATGTATCTTCCTAGGGACCAATAAGTCTTGTTATGTCTTACTAACCCACTTGGGTTAAATTAGTCTAGCGAAACATACTAATCCCCCTAATATCAACAGGCCTCGTCTAACTTACTATCCCTTTTGGGTCAACCAACCTAGTCAGACTTACCCTACTCTAGACTGAGCTACCACCACTGCATCCTTATACCATCTACCATCAGTCCCTCTCTCTCGAGAGGTCCTTTCAAACTATGCAAAGATTGTCTCGAAAGTATTCAAACTTTACACGAGACAGAGGCTTAGTCGACAAATCTGCCACTTGTTCATCTGTAGGAACATACTTGAGCTTTGTAGCTCCCCTCTAAACCATATCCCGGATGTAGTGATATCTAACTTCGATCTGTTTCATCTTTCCAAGAAATACATGGTTTTTTGTCAAGTTAATACAAATCTGATTATCACAAAGGATATCAGTAACATCTATCTCTGCATCAAATAAACCTTCCAACATCTTGCAAAGCCATACTGCTTCGTTGCAAGCTGAACATGCTGAAATGTATTTAGATTCTGTCATGCTAAGTGTAATATTGTTCTGCTTTCTATTGAACCATGAGATCATGCATGATCCCAAACTAAAAAAACATTATGAAGTGCTCTTTCTATATTCAACACTTCTTTCCCAATCTAAATATGTAAATACATGTAATCTAATCTCTCCATTTAACGCATATCTTAGACCATAGTCAATTCCCCTTTAGATATATCATCACATGTTTTTCTCCAACTAGGTGAATATGTTTGGGATTCACCATATATTGACTCAGAGTGTTTACAACAAAACATATATCTGGTCTTGTATTAGTTAAGTACATCAGGGAACCAATAATCTGTCTGTATAGGGTGGCATCGACTGCTTCCGGAGTGTCATCATTCAATAGTTTCAATTTTGTTGTCATCGGAGTAGCCATATCCTTGCAATCTATCATCCCAAATGTTTTTAGGATTTCTACTGCATATTTTCCTTGGTTTAGGAAAATTTCATCTAGATATTTCCATACTTCAACACCTAGAAAATAGTGCATCATTCCAAGGTGTTTCATATCAAATTCTGCAGCAAGCTTCTTCTTACATTCGTTGATGGGCTTATCTTCACCTGCCAAGAATAGATCATCTACATATAGTAGCAATGTCATAAGTCCATCACCCTCAACTTTATAGTAGAGGTTGGAATCTTCTTTACTCTTGGTAAATCCTAAACTCATCATGAATCCATTGATTCTTCCATACCATGCTCTAGGTGCTTGCTTTAACCTATACAATACCTTATTGAGTTTACATACATGAATTTCCTGATCATTAGTCTCAAAACCTTGTGGTAGTTTGATATATACTTCTTATTCTATCAAGACATTTAGAAAGGTTTCCTTTACATCCATCTGATGTAACTTCCACTTCATATTGTATTCCAAGGCAAGGATGGTTCTGATTGAGATGTACCTAGCTACTGGTGCAAAGGTTTCCTCATAGCCAATTCCTTCCTTCTAGGAGAATCCATGAGCTATGAATATTTCCTTGTACTTTTCTATACTACCATCTGTTGATTGTTTTGTTTTGAAGATCCATTTCTAGGATACCAATGAATTTCCTTTTGGTCTTGGTACTATTTCCCATACATCATTCTTTATAATGGATTAGTATTCCTTGACAATTGCATCAACCCATTCTTTATGATTTTTCACTTCTTCAAAACATGTTGGTTATTTATCAACGAGATCACACATCAAAGCTACATAACTAGGGTATGGCTTTGTCTTCTTTTTTTCTCTAATGGTTCCTTTTGGGACACCATGTCTATTTTCTTCTTTGATTACTTCATGAGCCTAGGAAGGTCTTCTCTTTTGTGAGATCATTTCACTAGGAAATTCTGTAGGTATGTGAGGTTCTGTCATGTCATGATCCTCGGGCATATGATATTGTTCTTCGTTCCTAACTGGTTTAGACCCTTCTGCGGGTCTAGGAGTTTGACTCTCCTCTTCATCTTCCTTGTATTTCTTTGATTTTCCGAAGGTTGTATCTTCATCAAATGTTACATCTCTTCTTAATTTAATTTGATGATATACTGGGATATAAATTCGATAAGCTTTTGATTGCTCACTATATCCTACAAACATGCCTTTCTTTCCTGAAGGATCTAACTTTGGTCTTTTCTCTTTGGGAATGTGTATGTATAGCGGAAAACCAAATATATTTAGGTGACCAACTTCAACATTTTCTCTGGTAAACATCTCTTATGGAGTTTTGTTCCCAAGGGTACTGTGGGCCCATTCTATTATGTACATATATTGTTGTTTTGGTTGCTTCTTCCCATAGGTACACAGGTAATTCTTGATCATGTATAATAGCTTTTACAACTTCCATGATAGATCTATTTTTTCTTTCTGCCGCACCATTTTGTTGTGGATTACAAGGAATGGTAAGCTCCCTCTTAATCCCATCTTCAGTAAGCTCCCTCTTAATTCCCATAGTGAATTCTCATCCACTATCTGATCTTAAGATCTCGATCCTATTTTCAGATAGTTTTTCTACCAGGGCCTTAAACTCTTTGAATCTTTCAAATACTTCTTCTTTCTTTTTTAGGAAATATATCCAAGTTTTGTGGGAGTAGTCATCAATAAAAGAAGCATAGTAAGCATACCCTCTTAATGAAGTAGTTTTCATTTTCCCGCATATATATAAATGAATAATATCTAAGATCCCCTTTGCTTTGTTTTCATTGTTTGGATAAGGGTTCTTAGTATTGTTTTTGTGTGCACATCCTTTGAACACTCCTTCATGATCTATCTAAATCTCTCATAAACCAGTTACAACCTTGCTCACAATTGGCAATGATTTGTAATTTATATGAGAAGGTCTTATGTGGCATAGCTCGCATGGGCTTATGGTACTAGTCATCAATGTTGAATCTACATGTCCCTTCAATATGTAGATTCATCCTTCTTCAACTCCAATTACTACTGCACCATCTATAGTTTTTTCTTTTTTCCACATGAGGAATTCTCCATCCACAAAAGAAACTATGAACTCTTTCTTGTTAGCATTTATAATCCTACCTTGTCCAAACTGTCTATTAGATTATATTAGCCTAACTTAGGAGTCATTTAGTTATTATTGGGTCCACTAGTACCATTGGGCCCACTTGGCCTAATGGGGCCACATGTACCAGTCACTAGAGTGTGGGGAACATTGATAGAGGCTAACTGGAATTGACTGCAATTGCATGCATCAGTTTAGGCACCTCCTAGGCCAATCCCTATCATTTAGGAGCCAATGGGAGTGTTGGCACCAACCTCCTTCAGTTGTTGGCAGTTGGTAACTAGTTAATCCTAGTTATGTTTCAGTTACACTCAGTCAGATGTCCTCCAATTTATTTAACGCCAGTCTTGCATGGTTTCATGTGGATAAGCACCTATTCTCACCTACCACCTCAGTTATACTAGTTTAATTGATTATTATTGATTGAGAGACTGAATTAGACAACTGGTGATTAGCTAGTGCAACACCCCGGTTTTGACCCCTATTGCATTAAAAATGTATATGATGTATATATTGTAATTAATCATGGTGTGGATCTAAAGGAAAAATCCCCACCATCGATTTAGCATTTTATGTTTCGGCGATTAAAATCCTTGTCAATGGTATTTCGTTCTAGTCAGGCACATTATAATTTTGGACATCATGTAAATATGCAATTTAATTAAAATATCCACAACTAGCTATGTCAATGCAACATTAAAGAGATGGGGGCATGATTTCTTAAGGATAAGGCTCAAAAAGGGCTTAAAACCCCATAAAAGATAAAAAATAGCTCACAAAGGAGCTAAAGTCAAAAAGGGGCTAAAACCCCTAAAAGGGCCTAAAAACCCCAAAGGGAGCTAAGAAAGAGGCGAACAGGGCTTAAAACCCTAAAAAGGGCTAAAAACCCTGACCAAGGGCTAAAACCCCTAAAACAAAAGAAAAAAGCTATAAATAAGAGGGTGGGGGTCACTAAGGGTTAGCAAATGGATGTCTTCATGTGGTGCAAACCATATGGAGCAAGTTGGGTGGTTTTTTGGGTTAACACATTCCTCTTGTGCCCATAAAATATGGTCCATTTCTAAAAATAAGATCCCGATCTTCCTTTTTGTCAAAGATAAAGACAAAGTACCACTTTCCACAGAAGATTTGTTGCACTTCTCCTTGGATGATGGGTCTCTAGTTTTTGTTGAGCCAAGCTTCCACAAATATGGGGGAAGGCCAAAGACCTGTGAACAAACTGATCATTACTTTCTCAGACAATGTCCCTGCTTTCCACTTGGATGCGGATGAGGATAACTTGACCTTTGGGATTTCAGAGTGTTTCACAAAACGAGAGGAGGGAACACTGGACGAAGGAGGCGATTCTGAAGCCACAATACGAATGAATCTTTATTCGAATCCACCAGGGTCTAGATTAGGAGGATCCATGGCCAAAAATCCAGAGGCCAAGGGGAGATCCCTAGTAGGGCGCTGTCACAAACCCTAGCAGACTACCGACGCGAACCCTAGCTCCAAAACCGCTTCCATGATAAATTATAGAAAGAACTCTTAGCCTTTATCTTCCCACTAAAAGTCCACGACCCTTCTTATTACCATTCCTATAGCAAAACGTTTATGGGAAAGGTTCTCCACTGATATGAACAAAATAATTTTCAATATGGAGATAATGATTATTGAAGGGGAATTTTCTGTACAAACCTGTACAAAAAACTGTGAAACTGAAGTGCGTGCAAATACTGATCTAGAAGGACAATTGTTTTCCAAATACCATGAATCACAAGGGAGTAATAAAATGAGAGATTATTTAGGTGATGGTAAATTGATGTTGTATGAGAAGGAATTAGTATCATATCCTTTTGATTGTAACTTGTCTCAAGCAGTGTATTTCCTTCCAATCACTTGCAAAAAGAAAAAATAGAGATTACATGTCTTCAAAAGGGAGTCTTTATCTTCACTACAATACTTGGGACTCTTTTTATTTGGCTATCATCGAATTTTTATATAAAAGAGAATCCAATAAAGATTCAGCCATGAGATTGGAGACTCTATACTTCAAGGTCACCTACATCTACTCACACATTTTAAGGTTTCTAAGTTGTTGGATGAAAGATATGTCAAAAAAGATGGATGCATCCCAGGGTTTCAAACTTGAATGAAATCCATCACAATATACATTGCAACTGATTGATGATAATAAGACAACTTCGGGTCTAGTTTTGGAGAATACATCAAAGACTACATTGGATTGTGAGAAATATTCCCCTATCTGAGTTGCTTATCCCTTTCTTACAAATGCTTCTTTGTCCCCGAATGTTGAAGGTTGTGATCTTGCTTTTGTTTGTTTACATCATCCCAAAAATTTCATTAAATAATTGGATGATAAAATTCAGCATAGCATCTGTAAGAAAGTGGTGAATTTAAGAGCATTAATAGCAAAACGAATCACAGATATGTTGATCCAGCATGTAGAGAGACAACGGGAAGGTAGGAATTTGTTTTCTATTGATGAAGATGCAAAGAAGATCACTCAATCAAGATACATGTTTATAACGAAGTGATGAAGTTGATATTGAAAAATCCAAATGGGTTGGAAACCAAGTACAAGTATTTTCAACGCCATAACCCATGTCCTATCCAATAATAACTATGACTCCTTTTCTTTTTTTGTATGGGAATTCAAATATGAAAAATTCCTTCCACCCTCAAACTTTGAGGAGAACCACATTCCTCTTGCACATGGAATAATTATTTGTGTGTGTTTCTCATAGTTCCTTGTTGTTGCTATCCTTGGAACTTTTCAATTCAATGCTATGGACCTTTTTGCATTTATGGAACCAATCACCTCCACTTCCATAACTCTCCACAACTCTACTTTTATAATAGTTAATGTCTTTTGAATGCAAGTAATTATCAGTAATTCATTGTGTTTGTATAATTTGATCTATTAGGGAATATAATTGACTATATAGTATATGCATCTTTAAATAAATCTATCATCAGTGGAATGAAAAATGTATAAGCAAAAGGCAGGAATTTTTCTAATTGCAAGCAAGGGATATGCCCAACTAGTTATGTTTATGTGTTATTTTGACATTCATATAAATGATTTAGGTTTGGAAGATGCTACCATTCTATAACATTTTCTTGTGTTTTATATCGAAATTCTTTGTAATGCAAAATCCTACGTTTGAATTTCCAAAGAGAGAAACTTGGGAAATTCTTGATCAAGTAACTTAGCCAAATACGCATCTTTTACTTTCCACAGGGGCAATTTTCCTTCTTCATTGACTATCTCTCATGTGCTTGAAATATTTTTCTATGCCTTGTGATAAACTAGTAGAGTGGAATGGAAAATAAATAATAAAGTATATGTGCAGAATTAATACTTTTTTTCTAAAGTTGGCCATTGAACTTTCTCCTCCTTTCTTTTTTGTGGTTAATGGTTTTTCTAGAAGGAAATTTCTTCCAATTTAACCACTATAAATACAGCACAAATCAAACGTGATAACAAGTTGATTTCCACTAAATGTGAGTAGCATGTAAGGTTTTTTTTACTTTTACACATCACTCTTCTTACGACAAGCTATGTATAGCTAGTAGTTGTGAAGTCTTGAAAAACAATATGCCACTGCTAATAATAGTGCATTAATATTTAAATTTTTCTAAGTTTGCATATTCTGCAAGATAGATTGGCATTACAAGACATTGTTGTTAAATTGCAAGGGAACCAATAAAAAGAGTCCTTGGATATTGTCAACCTAAGGAAGGAACACAAACAAAGATGCACTTTTCTCTATTATTTGAAGAAAATGAAAAACTGTCTATGGAGGACTTGAATAGTCCCATTAAAATATTTAGTTTTCACTAGAATGTTAGCTCAAACCTAATAAATATCTACGAGGATTCTAAAAAGGCATGTACTTCACTTCCAATTTGCAAGTTCCTAACTTCCTGATGAATACAACAACATGTGTTTCCAGCTACGCAAATTCATTCTACTTGTCTTGGATATTAGCATTGGTGGCCTTCTCTCTTCTTGTATTACTTGTGATCCTAGGATTGTTGTATGGAAAAACATTGATGGGAATTACTCATAGAATCCAAGAAGAATGACATAAATAAATTGGGATTGCAGTGAAACTCTGGCCTCTATCAGAATGGTGTATTCTTTTGTAGAAGAGTAGAAAATTGTGTAAAATTATCAAGCTTCTTTGGATGATACACGAACTATAGGAATTAAATAGGGACTGACCAAAGGTTTGACCATTTTTTACATTGGAGTTTCATTTGCAATCATGGGTTTTTCGTTCTTGGTATGCCAACGTATATTTGTGTTCCCATGTTGACATGAAAAAGTCATGAAGCATGATAGGTGCACCTAGGAATTTCTCTAATAGAATGCAGGTCAATCGTTGATTCTTTGTTTGTTGTTTTGTTTTCTTGTGTAGGACAAAAGAGATGATCTGGATACTACGAGAACAAGGTAGGAGACACGAGTTATTTCTACGGAAATGTAGAGAAGGCCATGGATAGTTCCTACGTGATAGATTGCTCGAGATGTGATGAAGACCTAGCAGAGGAATAGGCCTACATCCAGCATGAAAAAGGGTTAACTCTATAGAAAATTTTGATGACAGATAGTATGGTACGATGATCAAATAATAATATGATGATGGAAGCAGCTATCATGATGACTCTATGACTCAGTGATGATGACTCTGTGATGACCAAATGTGTTGATGAGTGTGTATAGAGAGAATACATTCCTAGTTAAGAGGGAGTGTTGATGTATTTGTAAATTTGGAAGATATTATGATGTTTATTATCATTGTATGTTCTTGCACCCCCATTGGGTATTTTCCTTACCCCCTTGCGAGATGACTTAATTGTGTCTAAATCTTGAGATATAACCTTCGTTGTAAGTCAGGTCAATATTCCCTAGTGTAACATCATGTAATGTGTATTTAGAGCCTCTCTGGGAGAATTCGACCCTGTTAGAGAAGACATGTAAGTTCCAGTCTTATGTTTGGTCAGTGACTTGAAAGGGTATAAATAGGGAGGAACTCTCCCTCATTTATATGCACCTCACACTCTCAAGTTCGCATGAGAGAGAGACTGATAAAGGAGGAAATATAGATAGCTTCCGAATACTTCTTATTACTGCTTTTGATCATCTTATTATTCTAAGGAAGTTTGTAGGGTTTTCTCCTTTATGGTTTCCCCGGTGAAAATATTTGTGTATCGTGTATATTTTATATATTTTGCATATTTTTGTCCTTGTTATTTTTTCAGATAAATATCCTAGATAAAATAATCATTTCTAAAGAAAAACTAACAAAAAAAACCCATCAACAGTCATTACAACAATCATCAGTATGAAAATACTGAACCTGCTACATCAGTATAGGAATACTGTAACTATCTTAGCAATCATCTCAACAATCATCAGTATAACAATATTGAACCTGATATACCAATATATGAATATTGAAACTATCTCAACAATCATCTCAACAATCATTAGTATAACAATACTGAAACCACATATTTCCCACTAACTATCTCGAAGAAGTATCTTGGTGAATTCTCTAGTAGATCCATCCAGGAATTTTTTCTAACTTACTAACCCTTTAGAGTAAACAAGCCTAGTCATGTAGATGGATCTTCCTAGGGACCAAAAATTCTTTTGATGGCTTACTAACCCACTTGGGTTAAACCGATCTAGCCAAACATACTAATTCCCCTAGGTTCAATAGTCCTCATCTGAATTACCAACCCTTTTGGTTCAACCATCCTAGCGATACTTACCCTACTCTAGGTTGAGCTACCACCACTGCATCCTTCTACCATATACCTTCACTCCCTCTCTCTCGAGAGGTCCTTTCAGACTACGCCAAGCTTATCTTGAAAGTATTCAAACTTTACATGAGATAGAGGCTTAGTCAACAATTCTTCCACTTGTTCATCTGTAGGAACATACTCAAGATTTACAGCTCCCTTCTAAACCATATCCTGGATGTAGTGATATCTAACTTCGATATGTTTTGTCTTTCCGTGAAATACAAGGTTTTATGTCATCTTAATAAAACTCTGATTATCACAAAGGATATCAGTAGCATCTATCTCTGCCTCAAATAAACCTACCAACATCTTGTTGGAATATATTAAACCCACTCATAACTTAGGATAAAATAATTAATTATTATTTGATTAATTATTCACCCACTAGCTTAATTAGTTGGCATCAACTTTCACCTTAAAGTCAACACATGCCATCTATATCCTAGGAATGATTCATTTCTAATTTTGGGTTGATCTTCACCACCTTTTGACCATCTAGAATTAGTATACAGCACTTTACAGCAAATTCTACTTTATTCTGCTTTTTCTGCTTTTATGTGGATAAGGTAAAGCTAGTAAAAATAGGAAACTGGGTTCTTTTGTTGCCAACCCATCCTTCGTGAATTTTCCTCCATTTTCTAGGATTAGCATTTTTTTTCCATCTCCTTGAAAACTCACTCATGCTTTTTCCAATTCGTGAGGTCCTTTGTAGATTTGGGAAGTGCTTTAGCCACCTATGGGGGTTTGCTATATCTTGGTAAGTCAGCCTTTTTGAGCTTTATGAGTTGTCTCCATACAACTCAATTTTCCTATGAGGGATGTACTATTTAGGTACACTATTATTCATCATTATTCAATGGAAGGATACACACCAATATTCATCTCTTCATTCATGCAATTTAGTCTCTTTTCTTCTCTCTATTTTTCCTGTGTATGCTTGCAAGAATTCTTAGTAGCAAGATCTATTTCCTGTGCTTCTTCTTAGCATCATTGCTCATAGAATTGATCTATTATTTCTACATGGTATCAAAGCTACATGGATCACAAACTTTCAATCTCCTACATGGTATCAGAGGAGAAAGGTTGATCAAGTTCTACAGAGTTGAGGATCACATCCAGTCTCCTATCCCTCTCTGAAGAAGAGCTTGTATAGCTTACAAGATTTTCTCCTAGTTTTGTTTTGCAAGTTGTAAAGAGTATCTCCTATAGCATATCAACAACTTCTATATGGATTCAAAAGTTCCTCTGCTATCTCCTTTCAACTATGTTGATTGGAAGCCCAAGATGAGTGCATACTTGAAGAGGCAGTGTCTCTTTGATGTCTCCATTGGTGCATTAAGTGAACCTGAGTCTTATGAAGAGAATATTGATTGGCTAAATAATTGTGATATATATTATGGAATTATGTGTTTGGGAATGTCTCCAAATATATATCATCTCATATATTATGTTGAGTATCCATTTGAGCTTTGGAAGAATTTGGACAAAGATTTTGGTTTGCAGGAAATAGAAGATGAAGCATGGAGTGAACCCAACATCTCCTCTTGTTCTCTCTCTCAAGATTTATTGGCCTCTACATTCTCTGATGAAGTTGATCATGATGAATAATTTTCTCATACAGTTCATGTTGATGCTTCCCTCTTTGATTCGAATGCTTCCTCCTTCAATCAAGAAGCAAATATTGAAGAGCCATCTTTTTCTGTGTCTCTTGAAGGTGATTTTTCTTCTTGTGATACTAATGATGAAAAATAAGTAACATATGGAGCTTCTATTTATTTTGATTATGATCCTATAACCCATTCATTGTTCTCTAAATCTCCTATCTTAGATTCTAATGTCTATGTGCCAGATTCTTCACACCTTGTGCATACCTCTCTCATTAATGGTGCGCAACCCAGTGACTTACATGATGTTTTCTTAGCCACATCAAGCCTTATGTGTGTCATACCACTTACCTTACTTGATATCATGTGCTTCAACATCTCCTCCTTTTTTCTGGGCATTAATACTCAGAACCTCCTTGAAGATTGTGAACATCTCATTCTTTCCTCCTTTCATACAAAGGATTCATTACCAGTGTATTCCCATGAGTCTACTGATATGCTTATATGTGATCCTTTGGATTCTGATTTAGAAGAATATTTTCAGTTTTATACACATATTATACCACCATCCATACCATCTACCATACCTATGAATAATCCTAATAATATACAAATCCCAAGTTCACTAGTTGATTCTTCATTAGTCTCTTATGTAGTGATATTTATCTTACATGGTTTGAAGTCTTTCCTATTTTTCAATGGATGGTTATCCATGACCTTAGTCATATCTGGACTGATATTAAACATGTTTGGATCTGTTATAAACACTTATGGTTCAGCTCTTATGCCCATCCATCATTCATATTTTTACACTCATCAGTTTTCCATGGTTGCTCATAACCTTCCTAGTCTAGCCCTATATCCTCATGGAGCCACTGAAGCCTTTGTATTTTCTATTCCATATGCTAATATTTCTGATATATCATATTTTTATCATACTTATATTAGATCTATACAGGTGCTACATCAGATTGGAAGACTGACATGTGATTCACATCACAATTTTGCAGTTATTCGGGGAATTGGGTGTGAAATAAATTGTCTTAATTTCTGTACTCTTTGGGAAGGAGTATGCATAGATATATTTTCCATTTTAGATTATGTTTTCATATTAGAGTTTCACAGAATAAATAATAATTCATATAATTCTCCTACCTCATCAGATGATGAGATACAAGGAGTCTCTCCTCTTCCCTCTTGCATGTTCTACACTCTAGCACATGATCATGGAGTTCATGATTTGTTCAGCAAGTCCTTCATCCAGAAGCAGTTCATTCAGCTCATTAAATTAAACATGAATATATTTTGAAGACATATTTCAAATTTTGTGCCTTGTCCTATCTTGAGGGAGGATTTTCCCCATGTGGTTTTGCCTCTTTCCTCACTTTTCTAGACATAATAATTGTTAAAGGGTGACCATAGCCTTGTTGTTGGGCCCTATATGCATCTATATTTTTTGTCATACCATCATAAATTCAGACTTATTAGGGGGTTTTGGAATATATTAAACCCACTCATAACTTAGGATAAAATAATTAATCATTATTTGATTAATTATTCACCCATTAGCTTAATTAGTTGGCATCCACTTGCACCTTAAAGTCAATACATGCCATATGTATCCTAGGAATGATTTATTTCTAATTTTGGGTTGATATTGACCACCTTTTGACCATCCAAATTTATTATACATCACTTTACAGTAGATTCTTCTTTATTCTGCTTTTTCTGCTTTTATGTGGATAAGGTAAAGCTAGTCAAACTAGGAAACTAGGTGCTTTTGTTGCCAACCCATCCTTCATGACTTTTCCTCCATTTTCTAGGATTATCATGTTTTTTCCATCTCCTTGAAAAATCACTCATGCTTTTTCCAATTCGCGAGGTCCTTGATAGATTTGGGAAGTGCTTTAGCCACCTATGGGGGTTTGCTATATTTTGGTAAGTCAGCTTTTTTGAGCTTTATGAGTTGTCTCCATACAACTCGATTTTCCTATGAGGGATGTATTACTTATGTACACTGTTATTCATAATTATTCAATGGAAGGATACACACCAATATTCATCTCTTCATTCATGTGATTTAGTCTCTTTTCTTCTCTCTATTTTTCCTATGTATGCTTGTGAGAATTCTTAGTAGTGAGATCTATTTCCTGTGCTTCATCTTAGCATCATTGCTCATAGAATTGATCTATTATTTATACATATATTGAAAATCCATACTACTTTGTTACAAGATGAACATGTTGGAATGTATTCATCTTTTTTCATGCTAAGTGCAATAATGTTATGATTTCTACTAAACCATGAGATCATGCATGATACTAAACTAAAACAAAATTCTGAAGTGTTCTTTCTATCTTCAACACTTCCTTCCCAATCTAAATATGTAAATCCATGTAATTTGATCTCGCCATTTGATGCATAGCTGAGACCATAGTCAAGTCCCCTTTAGATATCTTATCACATGTTTTTTCTCCAACAAGGTGAATATGTTTGGGATTCACCATATATTGACTCAGAGTGTTTACAACAAAACATATATCTAGTCTTGTATTGGTTAATTACATCAGGGAACCAATAGCATGTATGTATAGGGTGGCATTGACATCTTCCAAAGTGTCATCATTCAATAATTTCAAATTCGTTGTCATCGGAGTAGTCATATCATTTCAATCTATCATCCCAATTATTTTTAGGATTTATACTGCATATTTTCCTTAGATTAGGAAAATAACGTCTAGATATTTCCATACTTCAAGACCTAGAAAATAGTGCATTATTCCAAGGTCTTTCATCTCAAATTCTGCAACAAGCTTCTTCTTACATTCATTGATGGGCTTATCTTCACCTGTCAAGAATAGATCATCTACATATAGTAGAAATATCATAAGTCCATCAACCTCAACTTTATAGTATATATTGGAATCTTCTTTACTCTTGGTAAAGCCTAAACTCATCAGGAATCCATTTATTCTTCCATGCCATGCTCTAGGTGCTTGCTTTAACCCATACAATGCCTTTTTAAGTTTACATACATGAGTTTCCTGATCATTAGTCTCGAAACCTTGTGGTTGTTTGATATATACTTCTTATTCTATCAAGCCATTTAGAAAGTTTGACTTTACATCCATTTGATGTAACTTCCACTTCATATTGGATGCCAAGACAAGGATGGTACTAATTGAGGTGTACCTAGCTACTGGTGCAAAGGTTTCCTCATAGTCAATTCGTTCTGTCTAGGAGAATTTGTGAAATACGAATATTTCCTTGTACTTTTATATACTACCATATGTTGAGTGTTTTGTTTTCAAGATCCATTTCAAGGATACCAATAACTTGTCTTTTGGTCTTGGTACTATTTCCCATACATCATTCTTTATAATGGACCGATATTCCTCGACCATTGCATTAACCCATTATTTCTGCTTTGTTGCTTCTTCAAAACATGTTGGTTCTTTATCAACAAAATCACACATCAAAGCTACATAACTAGGGTATGGCGTTGGCTTCTTTCTTTCTCTGATGGTTTCTTCTAGGACACCATGTTTATTTGCTTCTTTGATTACTTGACGATCCTAGGCAAGTCTTCTCTTTCATGAGATCATTTCACTGGGAAATTATTCAGGTCTCTAAGGTGATGTCATGTCATGATCCTCAGGCATATGATCTTCTTCTTCGTTCCTAACTGGTTTAGGCCCTTCTGCAAGTCTAGGAGTTTCACGCTCCTCTTTATTTCCTTGTATTTCTTTGATTTTTTGAAGGTTGTATCTTTGTCAAATGTTACATCTCTTATTAATTCAATTTGACGATATCCTAGGATATAAATTCGATAAGCTTTTGATTGCTCACTATATCAACCTACAAACATGCCCTTTTTTCCTAAAGGATATAACTTTGATCTTTTCTCCTTGGGAGTTTGTATGTATACCTAAAAACCAAATATTTTTAGGTGACTTACTTCAAGATTTTCTTTGGCAAACATCTTTTGTGGAGTTTTGTTCCCAAGGGTATTGTGGGAAATTCTATTATGTACATATATTATTATTCTGGATGTTTCTTCCCATAGGTACATTTGTAGATCTTGATCATGTATAATAGCTTTCACAACTTCCATAATAGATCTATTATTTTTCTACCACACCATTTTCTTGTGGATTATAGGGAATGGTAAGATCCCTCTTAATCCCAACTTATTTGCAATACTTATTGACTTCACTTGATGTGAATTCGCATCCATTATATGATCTTAATATCTCAATCCTCTTTTCAGAGAGGTTTTATACTAGGGCCTTAAACTCTTTGAATTTCAAATACTTCATCTTTCTTCCTTAGGAAATATATCCAAGTTTTGTGGGAGTAGTCATCAATAAAGGAAGCATAGTAAACATACTCGCTTAATGAAGTCGTTTGCATTGGCCCACATATATCTGAATGAATAATATCTAAGATCCCCTTTCCTTTGTTGTCATTGTTTGGATAAGTTTTCTTAGTATTACTTCCTTCTGCACATCCTTTGCACACTCCTTCATGATCTATCTAAATCTCGCATAAACCAGTTACAACCTTTCTCACAATTGGAAATGCTTTGTAATGTATATGAGAAAGTATTTTGTTCCATATCTCACATGGGCTTATGGTACTTGTAATCAATGTTGAATCTACATGTCCCTTCAATATGTAGAGTCCTCATTCTTAAACTCCAATTACTGCTGCATCATCTATAGTTTTTCCTTTTGTCCACATGAGGACTTCTCCATCCACAAAATAAACTTTGAACTCCTTCTTATCTAAGGCTGAGATAGAAAGAAGATGATTCTTTAGTCTTAAGACATATGAGACTTCCTTCATCTTCATGGAAATTCCATATTCCAACTTGTAGGAGGCTTCTCCCATTCCTTTGATGGGATATTGATAATCATCTACAAGCATTACTTTGTGTGGGGACTCCTTTTGTACAAGACATGAGAGTGAGTCCTTGTAACCTGTCATGTGCTTGGATGCACTGCTATATACTAACCAGGCATCATTTCCTAGTGAGAGTGAACCTGTGAGTGTAGATATCAAGACATATTCTTCACATGAATATTCATTTTCCTTATTTCTTTCCTCATCTTCTTGATCATTGTCTTCAGCAGCATGGGCATGAGATATATTCTTCTTCTTGACTCGTTCTTCTTTCATGGGACGGTTTATAGCAATGTGTCCCATCTTATGACAAGTGAAGTATTCATAATTTGAGAAGTATTTCTTGGTATTCTTAAACCCTTGAGTCCTTTTGGTAGGATGGTCATAACTCTCTCTCTTGTTCTTTCCTTTGGTATGGACTGCCAAAGCTTGATCCTAATTTTCATTTAGCTTCTCTTCTCTAGTTGCTATTATTTATTCTTCTTGGACACATTCTTCCCATAACTGTTAGAACTTGGTTAGGCTTCTTCTTGAACAATTTACTCTAATAAAGGATTCCCAATCTCTTGGAAGACCATTCAAGTCATCTTCCTATTGATGTTTCTTCCTTCAAATAAGTCGAATAGAGCATCAAACATTTATTTTAGTGTGATCATTGAGGATACTTTAGGAATCAGGTTATCTTTGATGGAGTCATCTATGATCCTCTTAACCTTGATCATATCCATCTTGTATTTGAACTTAGTTTCAACTGTTTCTGGTTCTCATACTTCCTCCTTTGTAAATCATTCTAGATCATTTTCTTCTAGGATGAGCATGATCTGATATTTCCATGCGCTGAAGTTTTCAGCACCTTAAATATTCTCATATAGCTTGGTATTATTTGTCTTATTTTTTAACAGAATGATAAATTCAAATGGAATTAGAAGGAGTAGTACTTACTTGATAAATACATCTTATGGCTGACCTCCTTCGCGATGACCTAGGGTTTTATGTAGAAACCCTAATTGTCTAGTTGGGATCACTAGTAGGGATGAGTGATGGAAAAGATGCACCTCCCCAAGGAGATTTGAGTGAGCCCTCTTTTTTGGTTGATATTTTGAGGGATTTGTTCAGAGTAACAAACCCTAGTTATGCAGTGTCTCCTTTCAGGATGGCTCTAATACCATGTTAAGTTTTCTTAATTGATTAGATGATATATTAAAAACAATTTTCACTAATAGGATCACTGAAAGAAAAACAAGCACAGAAACACAAAGAACACAAATATTTTCCTTAAGGAAACCATAAGGGAGAAAACCCCCAAAACTCCCTCTGTATAAAACTCAACCAGAGTAGTGTAAAACCTAGACAACTTATTCTCTCTTCTTTTTGGCGCACTTGTTCTTCTCTCTCTTGCACACTTGCTTGAGTGAGTGTGTACAAATGAAGGGGAGAACCTCCCTATTTATATTTGGCACTTGACTTGTCCTAGGACCTAACAAGACCAACTAGTCTAATTGACAGGGCCAACTTATATACAAAGACACAAAAAATAACATTTATTATAATTACACTTGGGTACTATATTTTACCTGACTTACATCTGGAGGTTTGCATTAATTATTTCAATGACTCTTACATGACCAAATTCATCTCCTGAGGGAGGAATACAATTAATACATCTGGAATCTCTTGTGAAGTTACAATACTTTAACAATTATAAATTCCAGAAGAGAACAATTTGACATTGCTCTATGATTTTCCTCGCTCGAGAACATGGAAATTAAAAAATTCCTTGGTAGATTTGAATGGTTGAAGAATGAGTACTCTGTATTTATCTGGGGTCGAGAGAAATGGAAACATTTTACGATTTATAACTCCTTAATGTCAGCATATTATAATGTTGGTGAGGTATTGCACATATAAAAAAATTCATTCAATGATGTACTTATCCAATATGAAGATATAAATTCAAAATTGGGCATGTTGTTTATAGATGAATAACAATATCATTAAGAAGATAATAGCAAGGAAAACTACCTGAAAATCCAACTAGATGGACATTTGAAGGTTCACAAGAAAGAGAAATAACTATAAAAACCATGTTGTGTTCTCTATTGAATCATTTAGGTCCTCATTAAAAAATGGAATGTTGGTTAAAAGAATTCAACTTCAAGTGATCTTCGGATTATACAGAACAATTCATTTAGTGATTTGTATATTATGACAACTTCGACAAATTTATGTAAATTCTTTTGTATATTTATATTAGAAAACTCTAATATTATTTATGGACATCATATCATGTATCTAGTGTTGTGTTTCAAAATTTTCATATCTTTCACGCAATGTACATAGAAAAATTGAAACACAATATTTTATTGATTGTGGTGTGGTGTTATTTCTTGTTTGCAGATACTAGAAGAAATTTAGTTACTAGTAAACCATTGATTACTTTTTATTACATGCAAATCATTAAAAAATAAACTCTGATTTCCACAAAGACCAGAGATCGAATCAAATACAAAGCATTATTTTATACGACTAGGATTTATGGATTTTTTTAAGCAATACTTTAGTATATTTGAAGTGGGTGTATGGACATCCGCATAAACAAAATTAGATGAGTTTTAACGTTATTATAAATAACAGGATTTGAAAGGGAACAATTCATAGTGATATTAACACAATATGATTATTCTTGCATAGCCAAAGAGGGTTATCATGATGATGGTAACCCTAATGTATTTATTGTTAGTATATTTAGACACTTAAGAGTTAGTTAAGGTCAACTTGTTATAATATATCTATTAGAAAAAGTGTGTTTCTTTATTATGCATTAATAAGCATTTGTAAATATCTGATCTGGCGGCCACGATATGTTCTAGACATAGAGTGATCCAACGATTCATCTTCTCTTAAATCATAACTACATTTGATCCGTAGCTTAGCATCTGATTAGTCCATTATATCTATTTAAAGAGAATGGAGGATCATTGGCTACTTGATAAATTATGAGAATCTCATTTGTAACGTTCTTTCTTTTGCATAATAAACTTCCTCAAGTAGCTATTTAGATAGGGTCGCAGAGTGTTTCGCTTTCGAGGGTTTGAACCACATGAAAACATCATTTTTTGATCTGTGATCTATCTGTGTGAATGGTTGATCTAGGTGTTTGGTCTTTTGGAACTATCATGTCTACTCGAACATGGTATCATATCGTTTATGAAGAGTTGCTTTCGTTCATGATCTAGATCTTAAATTGATGTTCCTGAAGTTTTGAAAGGATTTCTTGTTTTGAATTTTTTGTGCATTTCTAGGCTATGAGAGGTGCATATAGAGCTTTGTTTCCATTGGAAAACAATTTTCATTTGCTTGAAAAAGATTTTCATTTACCCCAGATAAATCCGTTTCATTGGATCCAATGGTATATTGTTACAACGACGTTTTTTTTTCTATAATTTATCATATTCTTTTCAGATCTAGCTTTGTTTTTTGGTTCGGATTGTTTCCTTCCCTTTCTACGTTTGCTCTTTTCCATGCACCTTATGCAATCGTGGAAAATCAAAATAGAAGGGAAAGGGTTTTTATCTACTGTGTATACTCTTTGTCGTGCACCTTGTGCGATCGCAGTAAATCAGAAACACCAAAAAACATAGACATTTCAGGCACGCTAACGAGTAATAATCCCAAAAGTGTGGTGATACTAGTTTTTTTTGTAGTTTTTGTTTTGGTTTATGTGAATTGATTTGTAAGAAAAGAAGCAAGCATGCACATCGAGATAGAAGAGCATAAAAAAAACCTCTCCCTCCTTTCCATCTTTTACATAACTTTAATATTAGCTCACTTTGTTAAAAGTTTCTTCATTCATTAAGAGGTATTGAGTTCAAGTCTTCTTGTTAGTTAATTTTCTAAAAGTGCATGTAATATCTATTTTTAAGTTAAGTTATTGGAAAACTGCATATCACTTAAATTATAAATGTGAGTCACTTAAAGTCTTTTAGTTTTTGCATGCAATATTTGAAGTAACATCATTGTAAAAGTGAGCTTCACTTATTTTACAAAAGGGTTCACATAAAGCAACATTATTGTAAAGTGAATTTAAAAGTTTAAGCTTGGGAAGAGGGGCGGTATTTTTTTCAGTTGGGTCACTCATGTACCAGCCACGTCTCTCTTGGGGCCATCTTCAACCATTTTTCAATCAAGCATAACTTCCTCATCCGTAGTTAGTTTTCAATGTCGTTTTTTTAAACAACCTATTTTTTTATATCTTGGCATCCATACCATTGGTTTCTATTTTTGAGACCTTATTTTTTTAGTATTGCCACCCCATGTGATATTCTACTTACTAGTTCCAACTACTTCTCATGGAAATATCACATGGAGAATGTTGTACAAAGTAGGGGACTTTACCAAATTAAATTGGGGAAAGAAACATAACCCACTAATAATGATGAGAAAATAAATGTGATGAAGCTCATGGATTGATTGGGATTTCAATCTCTATTGATTTGTGATTCCACCTATCTAGAATTGTTGAACTAGATAGAGCTTGGGAAAAATTGGAAGTTGTGTTTGGTAAACACATTGAAATTCGAGGTCATCAACTCGAAAATGAATTGATTTCCTCTGATCCAAGTGATTTTTCTTACATTCAATATTATTTATCTAAGTACAAAACTCTTAGACTGTTATGCGCATAATGAAAAATTAGAAGGGAAGAAAATAAATGTGTTTATCATATTCTTTCCAAACTTGGACCTACACATTTTGTTTTTGTATCTACATTTTACTCCATGAAAGAATCCTTGGATCCTGCTAGCTATAAAGAGCCTAATCTTGAATCCTTTTGTGATTCCTTGCAGATTAGAGAGAAAGATAATCTTATACATCTTGGAATGATTAGCAATGTAGATACATATGGGGAATCCTTATTGGAAAAATAGAAAGAAAAGTCCAAGCATCCCAAGAAGAAAAAATTTCGCAATAATAAGCCCATCAAGGGTCCCAAACCCTCTCATCCCATTCATTCTTTAAAAGATGACAACGGAACCAAGCCAAAAGGTAAAAAGATTGAGCGTCATTGTAACTATTGCGAGAAACATAATCATGATGAATATGTTTTAAGAAGATGGAAGTCTTGGAAGCAACAATGAAGAAGTACCACATAAGCCTTGATTCTTCTTTAGAATCTACATCTCATAGACATGCGCTTTAAGCTTATGGTTTTCCTATAATGCATCTTCTTCTTCTAGTTCAAATGAGTGGCTCATTGATTATGGAGCATCTTACATATGGATAAGGATCAAGCCATGTTTTCTACTATGAATGAATGTAAAACCAAACAAATATTTATTGGTGATAATAGATATCTAAATGTTGTAGGATATGGGACAGTTCCAGTCGATAATGGTCATTTTAGTGATTTCCTATGTGTTCCAATAATTTCCTGCAATTTGTTGTTAGCCTATCAAATCACTCATTCTAGTAAAGGTAAAACTATAACGTTTACACCTCACCAAGTTTTAATAAAGGATTTTAAATATCCTAAGCATGTCCTAGCTACCGGAATTATTAATGATATTACCAAGTTATACAAATTTAACAACTTTGGGTCATTACCTTTTCCTTCAGTTTTTGTTGCTCATAATGATGAATTCCATAAAATTTAGCATGAGTGATTTAAACATTTAAATTATCTCTCATTGCAACAACTATGTAAAGAAAAATAGGTGACAGGTCTTCCGTTGGTATTTTGCAGGGATGGTGTCTGGTTTGGTTGTGTACTCAGAAAACATCATCGGTGCAGTTTTCACAAATGTTCCTCTTGGCATGCCTCGACCCCTTTGGATCTTGTGAAAAGTGACTTGTGTGGTCCTCTTTCGTCTTCTTCCTTTTTAGGTTTCAAATATTTCTTAACCTTCATTGATGATTACTCCAGACAAACTTGGGTTTATTTCCTAAAACTTAAGAGCAAAGTATTTAACATGTTCTTGGCCTATAAGAACCTTGTTGAAAAATAATCTACTCATCAAATTATTAAGTTAATATTTAATAATGGGGGAGAATATGTTAACAACAAGTTCAGTACTTTCTACACAAAATAGGGAATTCAACAACAACACATCATTCCATATCAAAATGATGTAGCTAAATGAAACAATCACAATTTAAAAGAAATGGCTAATTGTATGCTTCAAGATAAGAGACCAAGTCTTCATTTTTAGGTTGAAGCCATAAATTGCACAAATTACATATTTAATCACACCCCACTAAATATTTACAAGGTATCACACCAGAAGAAGCATGGAATAAAATTAAACCAGATGTAAGGCACTTCCGTGTGTTTGGTAGTGAAGCATAGGCTCACATTTCAGATGAAAAATGGAAAGCATTGCAGACTAAAAGTGAAAAGTGCATATTTGTTGGATATTTTGAAGATGTAAAATGTTATAGACTTTTTTATCCACATTCTCATGATATAATTATTATAAGAGAAGTTAAATTTGATGAAAATATCTTGGTCTATGAGCTTAACTTGTCACTTGTGCCATATATGACATGCAAGCCTAATTCAACGCTCATGACTTCTTCTACTTCTAGCTTCCTTGACATATTTTCAACTCCAATTTCTGATGATGACAATGAGGTTGAAAATCCACCTCCACCTACTCATTTTCATTAAGTTGCAATACCACAATTGCTTCCTCGACGAATCTGTTCAACATGTGAAGCGGTTGTTCATCTTGTCAGTGATACTATAGATCCATGTCAAACATGTTCTTAATTCCACAGAGCCCCTTCTCTTTTGGCTCAAGATTCATAGAATCATGATCCAGATGTTAAAATTAATTAATCCTCATTTGTCTAATATAGTCTATTTGGTATTTTTTCCTAACATAGGAATTTATTATCATTGTAATAGAGTATGGGGGACACACCTATGGGTTATATTCCACTTACTGTATCTTCATGCATGAGTTTATGTTCCTCTGGGTCCAATCCCTACATTTTAGGATCCCACTCTAAGTGCCACTAGCAGTCTCCTTCAGCAAACCTTGGTAGCTAAGAAGTTATGTTGAGTTATGTTCCCGTTACAATCATTTAGAATATAATTAGTTATCCTAGAACCATTTTTGCATGCATGCAATGAGTGTGGCACATTTTCCCCACCTACCTCATCAGTTAACTGATTGTATATTGATTTAGTCTTCCGGAGTTAGACTAGTGAGATCCAAATGTGATTTTTCCACACTGTGTTATCTAAACAATCAGTTAGAGTTGGTATATTAGAAAATTATCCATGGTATTCTAATTCTATTTATTGTACTACCATTGTATTAGTGATTAATGAATGAAGACTAATGTTTTGATTATCTGACCAATTCTTGCATGATTAATCTGAAATTTGTGTTATGAATTCTTTGTTCATTGTACATTGATCTTAATTATTCCACTGCATATTTCCTTTCCAATATCTATCACCTTAGCCTATAGATCTATGGTTCTCAAATTTAACATGGTATCAGATCCTTGTTCAGGCTAAACTCAAACCTCAGAAACCTCCATGAGTGCACCATAAGCAATTGAATTTCCACATAATTCCTGGAATCATAGCATTACTCTCTCTGGATTTTGTCCAGAGAAGTATATCCAGGTGTAACACAATCTGAAAAAGTGCACATGTCGAGGTGGAAGGGTTTAAAATGACCTATGATTGCGAATTGGATTGTTTTGCAGTGATTTTTTGTAGGCACCTACGTATCTCTTAAAGGTTTGACTGATCAAAATACAATGAAATGGAGAATTATTTTGTTCTTACACCCTTCAATTACAATTATGGGAGAGTAGATATGCAGATAGCCTTACACAACAAGGGATTGTATAGGATGACAATGGGAAGAGAAGTTGAGCCCCAACAGTATGTTGAGAAATCCAAGTTTCTAAACCGGCTAGATGAATCGTTTGGCTTCATGTGCATCCACATCTCCAGGTATCTTTTGTTTCACCTCGAGGGACTTAGAACTCCAAAGGAAGTATGGGACAATATTGAATATTTGTTTGGAAAACAAGATGAGCTTAGAGGCCATATTATAGAGATTGAACTCATTGCACTATATCCCAGCAGTTTCAAGACTATTCAACAATTATTTTCAAAATACAAAGACCTTGTACTGCAATGTAAATAATGTGGGATAGAGAGGAAGGATCAGAAGCTTGTGCAATCAATTCTGAGCAATCTTGGATTAGAGTTTTCAATCTTTGTCTCTACTTTCCATTCTGGAAGAGTTTCCATTCCAAATTGGAAAATTCCTTCTCTAGATACTTTTCTAGAGTCTTTGATACAAGAACAAGACTAATGGATTCAGATGGGAGTGCTTCAAACCTCCAAGAATCGAGCACTCTTAGCTAGAGACTCTAGCAATTCATAATAAAGAGGGAAGAAAAAAAGGAAGGAGACCAAAAATACAGATTCGAAACCAAAGGAGAATTAGAAATCTTCCAATGGAGCCTCAAGTTTCAAGAAGAAGAACAAATTTGAGAAGACTCAATGCTCCTACTGTATGAGAGGCATTCATCCAGAAAGTAATTGTATGAAGAAGACCATTGATCAAATGGAAAAAATCCTTGAGAAACATAATATTTCCCTCTATGAATAATAAAGGAAGACTGAATCTAGAGAAGAGACTGAAGATCATGATGAGAGATGTCATGCACTGAAGGATAGTTGTTCAAAATCACATGCGTTCCTCATTGATTCAGGAGCCTCCAATCATATGGTTGCATCTATAGAATCATTCTCTTCATTACAAACTACATATGGTCTGAGTCTTCACATGGGTGATCATACCCAAATTCGAGATGAAGGAAAGGGTTCTATCAAGTTAAAACATGGAGTGTTCAGAAATGTACTCTATGTTCCCTCTTTAGATGCGAATGTGGTAAATGTATACCAGATGACACATACTGGATCACCAAAGTGAGTAGTATTTGGCCCTAATTCAGTGGAGATCATAGATATCTTAACTGTGAATATTATAGAGAAGGGTGTTGCAAACCATGCCTCCAAGGCATATGAATTCTCACACTCTGAATCATACTCAGATCTAGTACAACCTTAGTAGCCATTCGAAAAGGGATGTAAAAACATTCTATGTACACCTTTTGTTAATGATGTATTGTCTAATGTTTCAAATTCAAAATAATAGGAACAATATCAGCATGATATTGAGATTGAGATTGAGCCTCAAGAGGATCCAGATCCAGATCCAACTCCTATTCCAAATTAGAAAAATGGGCCCAAAATCTCATTGAAGCAATTGGGAATGTTGCTAGGGATACAAATGACATAAGAAGAACTAGGTCCCAGTATCATAATGAACATGTTATGCTCTCTCATTTAGTTTCACTTCCTTTACTAAGGTGCAACAAGCTTCCTAAGAGATGCTACTTGATGGTGAGGACTGATCCACAATTCGGCCCATTGAAGAACAAATTGGATCAAGTTGTTATTCATCTAGAAAGAAGAGACAAAGACAAAAAAACTTCTCTTATCTATCATCAAATTGGAAGAATATGGAAAAGTTCACATGCACAGTCCTAGGATGTTGGTGCACAGAAGAACCAAAATTTTGCATTACTGCTCCATAGTGTTGCAAATTGCAGCAATTTTGTCACAAGTTTTTACTCAAAGAGAAAACATTTCTCTTAAGTATGGAAGCTCGTTTCTTGATTACCTTCTTATTTTGAGGCGAGGGGTTCTCATGAGATTTTCCCCATTTTCCTTATTTTATTAAGAAATATTTTATTCATTTAGATTGTATGGGTGACTTTTTTCCTAGTTTCCAAGGCCCAAGTTGTCCAAAGTTGGAATTAAGGGGGGGTGTTAAGATTAATTAATCCTCCTTTTTCCGATATAGTCTATTAGGAATTTTTTCCAAACTTAGGGAGTTATTATCAATGTACTAGAGTATGGGGAACACACCTAAGGGTTATCTACCACTTACAACATCTTCATGCATGAGTTTATGTGCCTCCAGGACCAATCCCTACATTTTAGGATCCCACTCCAAGTGCCACCAGCAGTCTCCTTCAGTAGACCTTAGTAAGTAAGCAGTTATGTTGAGTTATGTTCCAATTACAATCAGTTACCATAGAGCCAGTTTTGCATGCATTTAGAAAGTGTGGCACATTTTGTCCACATACCTCATTAGTTAACTAATTGCATACTGATTCAGTCATTCGGAGTTAGTCTAGTGAGTTCCAACTGTAATTTTTCCACAATAATTTAGCTAAAAAATCAGTTAGAGTTGGTATATTTGAATCCTATCTATAGTATTCGAATTCTATTTATTGTAGTACCATTTTATTACTGATTAATAAATGAATACTAATGTTGTGATTATCTGAGCAATTATTTTCTGATTACTCTGAAATTTGTTTCATGAATTCTTTGTCGATGTACATTGATCTTAACTATTCCGCTGCATAATTCCTTCCCAATATCTCTCATATTAGCCTATAGATCTATGGTTCTAAAATTTAACACCAAACACTTTTGCAGAATCTTTAGGTAATCGAGATTGGAATGCAAATATGGATGAAGAATATCATTCTTTAATGGTGAATGCTACTTTGGACCTTGTACCTCTTCCAAAAGGAAGAAAACTTGTCAGATGTAAATGTGTCTACAGAACTATGTATGCATCACATGGAACTTTTGAAAGGATTGAGGCAAGGTTAGTTACCAAAAATTTTCCCCAAGTTGAAGGAATTGACTACAATGAAACATTTACTCCTATTGTGAAAATGAACTCCATCTGCCTTGTTCTTTCCCTTGCAGCATTACATAAATGGATATCAAGAATGCATTTTTACATGGTAATTTCCAGGATTAAATTTACATGGAACAACCTCCTGGATATGTTCAAAATGACTCTAGCTTATTTGTCACCTTAAGAAATTCTTATATGGCCTTAAACAAGCTCCTCAGGCTTGGTATGCCAAAATGATTAGATTTATCCTTGACACTGTTTTTTCTAGATGTCATTATGACCTCAATGTCTACACCAAGAAAGTAGGAAACAATCTCATCATCCATGTTCTTTATGTTGATGATCTTATTCTTACTCGTAGTGACCCTAATATTTTAACTAATGTGAAATCCAATCTTAAGAAAAAATTTGAAATGACAGACTTAGTAAATTTGCATTTTTTCTTGGTCTCCAAGTCATGCAAACCAAAGAAGGAATATTTATTTCTGGGTCAAATTATGATTGTGACCTTGTTCGTCGCTTTCACATGGAATATTAGAAACCAGCCCCTTCTCCCTTCCAGTCTGAAGTCAAACTTGTGTCCACTTGCACTTCACTTGAAGTATATGCTACCTTGTATCATCATCTTGTTGGTTGTCTCTTATACTTGACTCATTCCCATCATGATCTTTGTTTTTTCGTTGGTCGTGTTTCCCGCTATATGAAAACACCCCATGAAAGTCACTGAAAAGGAGAAAAAATAATACTCGATATATTCAGGATAGAATTCAGTTTGGAATTCATTATTCAAATTACCTGTCATGATTGGACCATATTTGGGGTGATTTGGAGAGATCGAAATGATACAAATATCTTTACAGTACAGGGGGATCCTTTGTTGATTGGCTTCACTAATTCAGATTGGGCCAGTAATCCTGATGATCAGAATTCTACTACAAGTTATGTTTCAATCTAGAATCTGGACTTGTCACTTGGGCTTGTAAGAAACAACAAGCTCTTTCTCTTTCTTCAGCAGAAACAAAATATCGAGTTGTAGTTAATGCTATTCAGGAAGCTTTATGGATTTGATAGATCCTTTCATATTTTGGATTCAAACAATAACATCCTACTCCACTTTGATGCAACAATCAAAGTGCCATCAATCTCTCCAAATATCTAGTTGAACATCAACTCAACAAACACATTGAGATACATGTACACTTCATCATAAAGCTTAATCATGATCACATTCTTGAAGTTCTCTTTTACCCGATAGATGATCAAGTTGCAGACTCTTCACAAAGTCTCTTACAGAAGCGAAGTTTTCTAAACTTCGATATATGTTAGGAGTTCAGGAACTTATCATTAAGGGGGGATAGTCTCTAATTCCTTCTTGCTTCTCCTAATCGTGTCACTTTTGTAAATCCCTCAATCCTATCCCAAGTTGTTCTTAAGGGGGGGTGTTAGGATATTTAGACACTTAGGATTTAGTTAAGATCAACTTGTTATAATATATCTGCTAGGAAAAGTGTGTTTCTTTAGTATGCATTAGTATGCATTTCTAAATATCTTATCCAGTGGTCATGATATGTCTTCTACATAGAGTGATTGATGGCTCATCTTCTCTTAGATTGTAACTACCTTTAATTTGTGGCTTAACACCCGATTTTTCCATGATATCTATTTAAATAGCATGGAGGTTCATTGACTAGTTGATCAATTATGAGAATAACATTTGCAACTTTCTTTCTTTTGCATGATAAACTACCTCAAGTAGCTATTTGGATTGGTTTGTGGAGTGTTTCACTTTTGAGGGTTTAAACCACATGAAAACATTGGTGTGTTGATATGTGATACATTTGTGTGAGTGGATTCTCTAGGTGTTCGGTATTTTGGAAGTATCATGTGTACTCGAACATTTCTCAAACCTTTGACCAATTTTTGGAACATTTTGATCCATGGTTATGATGCTACAAATACAGTGATTGTAGGTGACTTGAAAGAAAAACATAATTGTAACAATGAAAGAAACTGTATTATAACAAAAACATATATTTGTCAAGATGGCAATGACACATTCTTGTTAGATCGATTATGGCCCTTCTTGTTGTACCTAAAGGGTGTGGGTGATGTGAGGTTAGTTGTAAAAAAAAATGAACAATTTGTTAAATAATACACTGGAATTTTTGTTTGTACTATGTTGAATTGTGTGATTATAAGACTTGTGTCGAGTTTGGTACTTAATTTTTTTCATTTACATTTCATTTCATTGGAACTTTCTTCACTTTTACAATATGATATATATGATAATTGAACTTTTAGAACTTTTTTTGCACTTTGGAAAGGATTCTTTTGACACTCCCAATACTTAAGATTGTAATTTTGAAATCTGATTTCAGAATTTTCAAGTTCTATTTTTGCACTTTTGAAAACCAAACTCAACACTTTGTGATCACATTGTTGAATATACAAAACTCCATTGAGTATATGTCTGACAAATAAAATTTAACTCTATTATTTAACAAACTAGTTCCATATCTTTTAAAATTGGAATCACATTGTGCACCCCATTTTTGGTGGAGAAAGCAAGGCCACGGAAAAAGAGGAAACCTTCGTTAAAAATTGATATTCTTATACTAGCAAATGCAATATGAAGGATTCATTGTCATTTCTCTGATAAGTTCTAAGTTAATTTTCTCATGAAACAAAGATTGTATAAATCTAGTTAAGATCCATATGTTTCATCTCACGAACTGAGAGCTTCTTTATCTTACACATAAACAAAATAACTTCAGACTGAATACTAGAGAGTTCTTTCTTTATTTCTTCAACTTTCCCAGGACATTACTAGGGGTAGAACTATAACAGTAATGGGAAGCTGGCATCCATAAATTTCCTCAAGTAATGATAAATTTCTTGGGAAGCTTTGAATCTCCCTTCGACACCCGAACTTTGTTGTGGTTTGGAGATGTCGATGAGTTTTTTTTCATAGAAGCTACTACAACCAATATTAAATGGGAGAACATATCATACAACAACAAGGGAAAAATCACAAGGGATGGAGGGACTATTTACATAATAGTCTATGGGAAAGGATATGATGATGATCAATGTGGTGTGTAACATTATGAAAATATCGATGGCCAAGGCAGGATCTTGTCCATATATAGACCTAGAATGATAGTGATATGTCCATCTGCGCATCATGAACTATATGTGAAATGATGGGTTATAAATGTAATCTTTGGGGTAATGATGTACGATGTGTCAAATGGATGGGATGACTCGACTATGAATGTGTTGTAAAGTTGAACTTGTAGAATTTTTTTGATATTGAAACACCAACTGATTTGGGGTGGTTGTGGTTTTACAGGAATGATCATACCTTGTGAGATCAGTTGAATCAATTATATTGTCACAATTCGTAAGGAAGACTATCTTGCATGGATGGAAAATATATTTATGTAGAATTTTCTGCCTATTCCTTTGGCTTTTTACATGCAAAATATTATTCCTCACTACCACATAACCTATGCTTCATCATCTCTGTGGTAATAGTTCTGCCACATCAACTGGTTACCATCATCACCTCTTCCAGGTTTGTACTAATGACAACTCTTTAACAACTTTTCCAACTCTCCTTTATCCCCCAACATTAAGCATAATATAATGGGACATGGTTGATCTTACTTATCCTCTATTATATAAATATCAAGATAATTGAGCACAAGAAGGTTCGGTCGAGCTCCTTCTTATATTGTAGATATAATGGTAATGGTGAACAAAAGAAGGAACGACTGACTTCTATTGTAGATATATTGAGAATGGTGAACAAAAGAAGGAATGACTAACCCTTCCTACAAATATCAAGCATATAGAGGATAATAAGGATTGACTACCCTTGTTGTGATAACTATTTTGGTTATTACTAAGATACAACATGGAACGGTCAACCCTTCCTACATTATAGAAATATCAAGAACACTGGGCATGAGAATAGTCCACCAAACCTACCACTCGTGAGAGAAATATAAAAAATATTGAACCTACGAACAGTCTATTGATCCTTATAGTATTGTTGGTATATTGAGATTGATGAACAAAAGAAAGAACGTCTATCCTTTCTGTATTATAAATATAGCAAGAATATTGAACACGAAATAATCGACCAACCTTACTTTAGGATTGAATTATCAAATATATTGAACCTAGGAAGGGTGATGGCCCTTCTTGTATGCTAGATATATTGAGGATTGAGAAACCAAGAACGGTCATCCAACCCTTCAAGTATGATAGAAATATTAACAACATTGAATATAGGAAGGGTCTATCAATTCCTTCTCAAAGGTATATATCAAATGTACATTTGATCTTTTACAGATACTTCAAGCAGATCTGGTGTTGATCAAAATTGATTTAGAAAGGATAGATTGTTCGTTCCTTATTGATCATTCACATCAAAATTTTCATAAAAACAACCAATAAATAGAAATTAATTGGCATGTGTAAACATTGTGTGTATATTCTTATAGTAACCTTCAAATATTTATTGTACTGCAGGTAAATTATGTCTATGTTGTTGACCCTTTGTCAATAGAGAGAAATTTAGTATCTTGAATTGACAAATGATCACAACCTTGGTTTATTCAAACACCAATGGTCAAACTGTTAAAAAACATTTGGGACATTTTGATCCATGGTTACGATGCTAGGACTACAATTATTGTAGATGGATCGAAAGAAAAAGATGGTTATAATGCGGAAGTGAGTTGTAGTAATAACAAATCATTATACTTGCCACAATGTCAACGAGACATTCTTGTTAGATTGATTAAGGCCTTGCTTGATGCCCCATAATGGTGTGAGCGATGTGATTCCAATTCTAAAAGATATAGAACTAGTTTGTTAAGTAGTACAGTTGCATTTTGTTTGTCAAAAATAAACTTGATAGGTTTTTGTATATTCAATTGCATCATTAAAATACTTGTAAAGTGTTGAGTTTGGTTTCAAAAAGTGCAAAATCATAACTTGAAAATTCCAAAATAGGTTTTCAAAATTGCAAACTTAAGTACTGAAAGTGTCAAAAGCAGACTTTCTAAATGTAAAAACAGATTCTAAAAGTGCCATTATCATATGTATCATATTAAAAAGTGAAAAAACCAATTTGAAAAGTGGCAATATCAAATGAAAACATAGACTTTTGAAACTTGGAATTGAGCACTTATAGAACCAAATTTTGCACTTTATAAACCTTCATTTTGGGGTTTAGAAATGTTGTTTTTACCATTCTTCAAAGTGACTTGGACTCGAGTATGTCCATGTTTTGATTTTAATTTTAATTTCCTTACGCTGAAAATTAAAGCCAAAATTCATTTCCCTTATTAGCCTACCTCTAAGTTATTGTTGTCGCTTGTTCTTTTTTTCATTGGCATACGGGTATGTTTCCTATTTGGCCATTTTTAAAGGCTCCACGTGCACACTACAAATAATCATCTTAACTTGTAGTAAAGACTTTTAGTCTTTCGGGTCATTACTATAATGTAAATTTGGGCTTATTTCAAACTTCAAATAGGTTCATATTCTTTACGTATCCTCCTTACCTATGAATTTGAATGGTATTCCGAACCTAGGAAAGTTTGACATGTTACTTCAGTTGTTGATGTTCTTATGGTTTAAAAATTGGATGGTAGATATATCAAGATTCCTTAGATAAGATTGCAATTGTTTATATCATTCCATGATCAAACTTATGGTTAATAAGAATGCAATTAATTAAGGAATACATTTTTATGGTATTAATTTGTTGAGCATAGATTAGCAAAGTGATTTGGTATCTAGCTAGGACAGTTTGGTCATGACAAATTACCATATGGTAAATTTGTGCTTCATATTTTAAAAGGTATGACATAGAAATTGTTTTTTAATCTTATGAAAGGATCTAAATATTGAAAGGGACATAAAATTATTTTTTTTGAAAACATAGTCTTATCAAATAATGTTGATCTCATTGAACACTTTTAAATCTAACACGAGGATTTTAAGGGTGCAATTTTGGTTGTTAATAGGACCTTATAAATAAGAGTTTACTTGAGCATTGTGTATAAAATATGCATCTTAGTTGATATGTCTTGAATGTGTGTGCATAAGCACTAGGACACAAGCATGAAAATAGATAGATATCATCTCCCAATCAAGGTTGGATAACGAGCCTTAAATTGAACCTGGGACTATTGAAATGATATTCCAAGTTGCAGTGATCTCAATATCCCTCCTACTAAAAAAGAAGTAAAAGTCCAATATTTTTTTAGATGCATTAAATAACATGACATTAGTCTTGCTAAGGTTCATCATTAATTTCCTACATTCACAAGAAATGGCATGCAACTTCCTTTGTAAAGACCCGAGAGATGATACTAAAAAGACCATGCTATCTATCCCCAAAAGAAGAGTAATAAGGACCAAATTTAGAAGGTATCCATTATATCCATGCATGTGTTCCTTGAGGCGGCATATAGATCATTTACATAGACACCAAACAAAGTTGCTAAGAGAGGGAAGCCCTATTACACATTATGTATGCTTCTAATGAAATTCGAAAGGACTTGGGGAGTGCCAAGTTTTCCATGGGTTATCTCATATAGCCTCATGATTATTGTGAGGAGAGAATTGGAGATTCCAATTTTGTGAATCCATTTAAAGGAGTCCCTCAATAGAGGATTAAAGGCCTTTTATGTTGATTACTTTCATTTCCTATACCTACGGTTCTCAATGCATGTAAGACCAAGACTAAACCATAATCATGTGAAGAATAAAACAAGTGGGAGAAAAGGAGAATAACATTAGTTTTTTAGTCACTCCAAGGAATAATTTAACAAGTGGATAAGTTTTACAACAATCTAGGGAGATTTTAGGAGTTTAATGAAGTCATGGGTTCGTTCCATGTAATCCTTAGCCCTTATTTGGCCTTATTCTTTCATACTACCACTGTACATGTCCAGGTTTGTAGAGGAAAGAAATTTATTCATTGATCCCTATGTGGTGATGTTTCCCATAAGGGTTTTTCACTACATATATCTGGAATTATAAAATGTAAATGTCATTTTCAGATCTATTTCATCTTGCTGTTCACTTTACACTTGCATGCCGATTTTTCTTGGGAATGTATCTCATTGGCACTTTAAATGTTTTACTTAAAGGAAAATTGCAAATTATATTATCAGAAATCACTCTAAGCTTTAAAATAGAGTTTAAAAAAACCATGGGGCATGGTGAATGGGTGTACTGTTAAGTAACACTTCTGGTAATGTCACCAATCTGAAACTCTGTGGGTACTAGTTTACAAAAAAAATAGAGTTTGAAAACCTTTTTTTAGAAACATAAGTGACCAATTCCATATCAGTGCTTTCTTGCAACTATAACAACACATAATGCATCAGTGTTCCTTGTAGATTATCGACTAGCCACAATAAAAAAATTGCCAATAATTTGTGGGAATGTGACCTATAATAAGCCAAATTGTTTGTTGATTCTTGTTTATTCGATCACTTTGTACAACTAGTTTGCAATTGTTCAACTAATAGGAGTGAGTGGTGATGATAGGGAACATGGGTCGCGCCTATCTAGGTCAGGTAGGGCTCTCTCTTCTAGTGTAATTAAAATTCTACTAGAGATAAATAGCATAGTAAGTTTTAAACTCTGTGCATATTTTTTTTCCTAATGATTAGCTGAGTAGTTAAAGTTGACTTCACCAATAAACTCATATGAATCCTTTGTAACTCTTTAAAAGAAATTGCTTGCAAAATGAAGGATAAGTAATATATTCTAGGTTTCTTTTTTATCTTCTTTTTATGTTTATGGACGTTTACTTCAAGAAGATGAGTTGAGCACCTCATCATTTGGTATCAGAGCTTGTGATTCAGGCCTTTCTTCTCCATGAATATGGTTATATTTGGCTTTGTGCCCACCTAAAATAGTTCACATCATATATTTTTGTTTTAGGTATTCCCATCCATCCTAGATGTTTTTAGTGTTCATGTTCTTATTAAGTTTTCCTCCTTTCGTACCCAAGAATTTTATGCATTTCCCCGATTTCATTAAAGGCCTACTCCTCCACCCTAGGTACTATTATTTCTTGATCTAGTTCATTTAGGTTACCATGCCTCACCAAGATCTCTTGTAATTCAATTTTTCGGTTATTTGTTTAATATTGGGCCTCCATCCCAACAAAAAATCCATTCGGGTTTCATATGAGTTCCTAACGTCCACCTCGAGTACATTTTGAATCATAAGTTGTACTTTCACCAACAAGTTTCTTCCTTGTAATTATATCATAGAATTGTTGATTCATGATTTGTAGAAGGTGTTTCAAGGATGAGATTCTTTTATTATTTATTATAATGGATATTATGTGTTATGCATTGTAGTTAAGGCCCTTTCCAATGGTTTCTTATTCCTCAAAGGAATAGTTCGTGCAGTTGGTGCAAGTTGTTTTCTTCAAATTGTTGCCACTTAACAGGATCTAGATTTAGCCAATCCCCTTCTATAATCCATGTATTATCTATTGGTGCTAAGCATTCCCAATGGAATATATATAGGTCAAGTATTGACCTTGTCGAGTATGAAGGGTCTCCTTATCTAAGATATCGGGAATATTTTCCTTTTTCTTTCTCGAAATAGCTTGTTTGCAATCCACCCCCTCCTCACTATCATCACCCAAACTATCCCCATTAAAGATATATAAGTCAAAAACATTAAAAAACAGGGGAAATATCAAGATTAGTTTGCAAATCAACCTTGTAAGAATTCATTAATTTTCTTGAGAATCTTGCAAGGATCGTTTTCCTTATACTTCAATTTGTGGTAGGTTCCTCTAGGAAACCACTCTTTCCATAAATAAACCATCACAAAATCACCTTCATTGAATATCTAGTGTTGTCAATGAGCATCTTTTCTAATTTTATTTTTCTCATTACTGGCTTGTAGCTTCTGTCTCACTTGTTGTTGCAACTATTAACTGTGTTCTGCAAATGCTACCCTGCCATCACTGATTCTATCCCCAAGTAGTAGCTACGCCAAATCTAGGAAACCCATACGATTTCTACCATAAACAACCTGAAATGGAGATTTTTATGTATATCTATTTAATAAACTATTTTAGGAAAATTATTCTTGAGGTAAGACCAAATTCCACTGCTCGGGATTTTCTCTGACAATGCTCCATAACAGGTTTCCCAAACTTCGATTTACTACCTTAGTTTTCCCATGTTTTGGGGGGTGATAGGAACTACTAAACTGTAATTTAGGCCCTATTTTCTTCCATAAATTCCTCCACAACTTTCCCAAAAACCGAGTATCTCTTTCATAGGTAATAGTTTTTTTGAACACCATGCAATCTAACAATTTCTAAAAAAACAAATTATGCCACCTTTGATGCATCATTAGTTCTATTACAAGCAATGAAATGAACCATTTTAGAGAACCTATCAACAACCACAAAAATAGATTATTTACCTCATTGTGTGTGTGGGAGCCCCAGCACAAATACCATGCTAAGATCTATCCATGGATCCATGGGAATTGGTAATGGCATGTATAAACTTATATTTTGTGAGTGTCCTTTATCCATTTTACAAATCCTACATTGTGCCACATACATGGTTATATACTTTCTCATCTTCGTCTAGTAATACTTATCTTTGATTAAGGCTAGCATCTTATCCTTTCCAAAATGTCCTACCAAGTCGCTACTATGAAGTTCTACGATAATATTTTCTCTCATAGAACCAATTCGAATGGATAGTTGTTTTTCTTTAAAGAGGTAGTCATCTTGCATAAAATGTTCACTCTGAATAAGATCCTTGTTTCCAGCAACTGGATTCTTCAACTGTTCCATAATATCCCAAAAATCGTTATCTGTCACATAACGATCCTTCAATATAGAAAACTAATTTACTTTATTTTCCATGGTGGTCAAAATAATAGTGTACCAAGTCAAAACATCTACAACCTGATTTTGGTTTCATGATTTGTGCTTCGGAACAAAGGTGTATCCTTGTAAAAAGGAAACCTGTTTTGCATGTCTACTGTTGAATTTATTTTGGGTGTTTACATATTTTAAAGCAATGTGATTAGTAAATAACACAAACTCTTTTGGAACTAAATAATTCCTCCAATGTCACAATGCTTGCAGAATTGCATAAAATTCTACATCATATGTAGAGAAACTCTTTCTTACATCATTCATATGTTTTCTAAAAAATGCAATTAGTTTACCTACTTGGCTAAGTACAACTCCAATTCCTACATGTGAGGAATCACAATCTACCTCAAACACTTTATCAAAATCTGGTAATGCTAATATAGGTGCCTCAGTTACCTTCTTCTTTAGAAACTTAAATCTTTCTTCATCATCATTGGTCCACTTCAATTTTGTTCCTTTGGTGCAATCTGTTATGGGTGCTACAATACTGTTAAAATTTTGAATAACTTTTTTGTAAAAGGTGGCTATCCCATGAAAACTTCTTACCTATGTTATGCTTCTAGTACTAGGCCACTCCAAAATTGCTCTGACCTTCTCTCAATCCATCTTAACTCCTTCCATTGGGATGAAAAAACCCAAAAATAACAAACTTTCTTGCAAGAACCTACATTTCATCAAGTTTGCATAAAGTTGTTTTTTTCTCAGCGTATCTAATATGATCATTAAATGTTGCAAGTGATCTTTTTTTAAAGAAAACTATAATGTCATCAAAATAAATGACAACAAACTTACAAATGTAAGGTCAAAGCACAGTATTCATCAACCGCATGAAGGTATTATGTGTGTTGGACAACCCAAATGGCATCACCATCCATTCATATATTCCATCCTTATTCTTGAAGGCATTTTCCCTTTCATCTCCTTTGTGAATTTGGATTTGGTGGTACCCACTTCGCAAATCAATTTTACTGAAGTATTTAGCTCTGAATAGTACATCCATCATGTCTTCCAAGCGCAATATAGGAAATCAATATTAGATGGTAATTTTATTAATTTGTCTACCATCTGTGTACATCCTCCATGTATTATCTTTTTTTGGAGTCAACAATGTTGGTACATCACAAGGACTCATACTTTCTTTTACCACACCTTTCTTTATAAGATTAGTTACTTGTCGGTTAATCTCTGCATGTTGTGTAGGACTCATTCTATAGGTTTCTTGATTAGGTAAGGATTATCCCAGGATCATATTTATGTGATGTTGAATATCCCTCTTTGCTGGAAGGTCATTAAGCAAATCATTAGGGATAACATCAACATATTCTTCTAGTAACTTGGACACTTCTGTAGGTATTGGTGTGTCTTCCTCAGCTCCTTTTTGCATTATTAATACATAGAATAATCATGTTTCCTTCATTTCTTTAAAAATATCTTTTTCTGACAACATATTCTCAGTTTTCCCTTCATCTTTAAGGGGAAATAAGATGACTTTTGTTCCATCCTATCAAAATATGTAGCTATTATTTCCTTAATCATGTATGACTTTCCTATCAAATTACCAAGGCCTCCCCAATAACAGATGGCATGCATCCATCATAATGACATCACACCATACTTCATCTTTGTAAGTTTTACCGATGGAAAACTTAATCAAACATATTTTATTAATGGTGACTTCATTCCCTTTTTTGAACCATGCAATTCAGTAATAGGGGGATGTGTTTCACAACATAATTTCAAATTATCTACCATCTCTTTGGAAACCATATAGTCACAACTATCTCTATCAACAGTAACTTGGCATACATTTCTCCCACAAGTGCACCTAGTTCAAAAAATATTTGTTCGAATCCATGAATATTCATTGTTGCTACTCTATATTTGCTCTTTCTCTGGAATTACCATTGACCTTCATATCATGATATTTTACCCCATATCAAGTGGGACTTCATATTCAACTCCTTCTTCTTAATTCTGAGCTTGGACTAAGTTTAAACTCATATTTTTGCATTGCTTCGGCTCTTGTATGTTGTAATTTGAGCATTCAAATGATCGATGACCCTCTACACCACACCTAAAACACTAACTTAGTTCCTCATGTTCCACCATCGTAGTATCTACCCCTCTAAAATCATCTTCCTCGTAGTTGGTTAAGGTTACCTTGTCTAGTATCTTCTTCTTTTTCATCTCCTTAGGATGATTTGCCTCTTCCATAATTAAAAGAACCCTGTGAGGCACAAAATGTGACCCTCCTTTCTCCTCTATTCCTTGAGAAAATTGTTGATTTTTTTTTCCTCGGCCTTTAAGGCTAACTGGTATGCCTCTTCCATGTTGTGAACCCTATGCATGCTCAATTTATATTGAATATAAAGTTTCAAACAATTCACATACCTTGCATCCAGTTTCTCATCAGTTTCTTGGTGATCCACATGAATGGACAACTGATAAAACTCATATGTGAATTCCTCAATTGTAGACATGTTTTTCTTCAAGTTCTGAAATCTACAAAAAAGGTTTTATGAATAGTCCAACAACAAAATATGTTCTTGCAACTTTTTTTCCATCTTATCCCAAGTCTTTATTTTGGCTTTTCCTTTTTTTGTCTTTCTACACATGATCCCACCAGATCATGATGTGACCCTTCAACTTTGTGCATGCAAATTTCATCTTATTTTCTTCTGTCGTAGGCTTCCATTAAAAAAAATCCATTGAGTTCAACCAATTTATTAACTCCTCTCATTTAAGACTCTCTAAATAGTCTAAAATTTTCATTTTGATCACATCATATCTCCCTTATAAATCCCTAAGCATCCTTTCTTCAAAAGGTATGCACTCCACTTCTTCTTCTTCATGTTTGTATGGTGATCTACAACTTTGATTTGGAGGTTTTTCATATCTCTATGCATCTAAGAAAGACCTACTCTTCCTCTTCCTCTCCCAACCATCTTCCTACTCTAATACCAGATGACGCAACCACTAAGCTTTGATTCCATACATAAGATATAAAAAACATGCAAACACATGATTGGAAAAAATAACTATCTTTTTATTCATTGTCCATCCTAACTATTATAATGAAGGTCCAACCCTTTATAGCTAATATATGAGATTTTTTAAAATTGCTAACTTTAGAAAATTCTTGCATGACTATGAAACTGAACATTAACTATAAGCTAACTAGAGAGACACTAGTTGTCAACTCGCTTTTCTAATTAGGTTTATAAATCGAGAGATAATTGTTAATTACAAATTTAACAAAAACATTAAAACCTCAATTTGAGGCCTTATATGACGGAATTTAGCATCAAAAAAGTGTCAAAAAAACTCTGATCAAAAGGATATGATCAACCACTACATTGAACACTTTGAAATGCAACTTCTTGTTAAATTTGAGCTCAAATGTATAATTGAGTCAAAAGTTATGACCCCTGCATTTTTTCTTTTCTTTTTTTCTTTTTTTTTCTATCTCTTTTTTCTTTTATTTAGAAATAACTACATCACAGGACTACCTAGTGTTGCGCTAACTTTCCATATTTCCTTTCATTTTTGGTCTACAAACAACACACTCCTCCTTCCTACTAATTCTCTAATCTCCTTTGAAACCATATGATCTATATTCTTAGTTTCTGATACTACAACCAAAGGGACTACACTCGAACTTTGGAAAGTATCAACCAAAGGGACCACACTCGAACTTTGGAAATTCCCAGATGACCATCCATACATATTTTCTATCCACCTGTTCATGGTATATTTATCTCAAACCTATAATCACATTCCTAAACTGTCAATGCTGCTATGCTATCAAGCTATCGAAGCTCCTACGCTAACTTCAATCACTATTTCCTCAATTTCAATACCATTCAAAAGGAAGTCGAATGATACTTCCAAGTTGATTGATCGAATATTTGGGTTTCATTGAATTCATTTTGGTTAAAACTAGTCCACGATCCATGATAGATTTGAACACTCAAATCAATTCATCATATATTTGAACACATCTATCTTTCTAGAACTATAGATACTTTAAGTGTAAACAAAATGCTTGCTGAAACCCTATATCAATATCAACAATATGGATTTTTTACTCTAGCATTCCCTTCCTTACGATCAAGTAACCACAATCTACAACAAACACTTTTGATCTACAACTTTCCACTCTTCTAATGAACGTAGGTTGTACTTGAGTTTTCTTCAAAGGATACATAATATAATCAAAGATCGAATCCATCCATGCTTGGTCGTGAACCATATTGCAATCACCATCAATGATGAGCTTAATACATAACAAAATAAGAACTTGTATAATTGGTTTAACAAAGGGTTTACTCAACAATCATGCTTCCAAATTCCATATATAAATCCAAAAATAGAGTATATGAGGGAGATAATTTTTCCTTTGTTCATTTTTGGAATCGCTTCATTCATACACATTCAAATCTTATTAATATGAATCCTTTAATTTATGAAATAGAACCTGTACTATGGATACTTTATTTACTTGAGGACTGTATATGCATTGAAAAATAAAATAAAATTTAACCTAACTATGACTAATACTATTCTACACACTATCACTAAAAGTAGGAAAAAAGGAACATAAAACAATAAGGAAGAACAAGCCATAAACATATCCATAAGGTTAATTGTTTGCATGCTATCTGCAAAATGGATTCGAATTTTTTATTAGACAAAAAATATCTTTTGCAAATAGATTTTTGTGTTTTATGTATATTTTCTTTCCCAAATTTTTCATATTCTGGAGAAATTCTCAGTATTTTACCATTTTGTTTAATAACTGTAAGATAGGTTAGGTTCAAGTAGTTGTTAAGATTTTGTTTTTATTTGGTAAGCAATTAATTCATCAATCATGTTTGTACTTTTGGTATCCATGTTATACATATGACAAATTCTACATTTTTCAAGTATTGATGTTTTAGAGCTCATTTTGTCACTTTGCTCGGCAACTTAGGCTTTGAAACTGGTATCTTTGTTGATTAGATTATTGTTTCATGTACATGTTGAGATATATACTACCAAGATAAACAACAAGCTTACCCAATTTGATGTAAATGCCTCACCTATTGGCAGGAAAAGGATGATCTTAGTCATATAAAGAATGATGTCTCATATTGGCTTACCCAGCTTGAAATAAATGCCATGTATTTTAAGTACGAGGTTGGTTGAATCAATAATGATAGGTCACTTGAGAAACAAGAATAAACTAAGAAAAAATAATTATGATTAGATTTATCATTCTGATATAACTACCTCACGTTGCAAGTGAAATCTTGCACTCCGAGGTGATTAGAATAGCCATATATGGGGTGTTCCACTTTCCAGTTGTGCTCATCACTAACCATACTTTCCAAAACCAAATTACCTAATTGTGAAACCTATGTTTTTTCATCAAAAACTCTATGTTGGAAAATATGGGTCACATGGAAATCATTGTTCAAGGATGCATTTAAATGTTTGTAAGAAAACAAGAGGAGATGCTAAAGGCAGCAAGTCCCTGCCTTAAGACAATTGACTATCTATTGATAGTTGGTGTTGAACGGAAGAAACATATTGTCTTCAAGCAATAAGGCAATTGATTGGTGTCAAACAAAAGAAACATATTGTCTTCAAGCAGTAGTATGAGTGTCGAACGGAAGAAACATATTGTCTTCAAGCAGTAAGGCAGTTGACTATCTATTGATAGTTGGTGTCGAAAGGAAGAAACATATTGTCTTCAAGCAACAGTAGCAGGTTTGTAATTTTTTTTAGCATGGATCACTGGAATGTTGGATTTAAACATAAATAAACACAAATAATTAAGTACACGATAGCCTATTGGTAAATATTGGCAAATTAAAGTAAAGTCTTATAATAAAATTCTCTTACAGTTTGACCCATTCAAGGTTTTTCAATAGTTCCACAAAGTGACACATGTTGATGTGTAGATGAAGATTGCATATCACATCTGCATATGGAAAATAGTCATTTCCATGAAACTAACTACCTTATTGCAGCTATCTCTACTACTGCAACCTAGTTACCTATGCAATGTCAGCATAGATAATTTTACCCTTTTATATTGTCAGTGATTTGTTGATTGACACATAAAACTATGCTACTATAAGGTTCATGCCTACCCTTCTGCTAGAGCTATAGATTCGTAGAGTAAAGGCTCCACCTTGGTTGGCTAAATAACCCCTTCCAAGTAGTTCTAAAACCTATTCACACAATCACCTTAAATTGCATAGTGGGTTATTTGGCATGTTTGAAGGTAAGATGCATATAAAATTGAAATCATATATGCTCATCCAAACTAGTAGGACAGGTTCATATCAAATTTGAAACTATATTAGTGCATTAGTTCCTTTATGTGGAAATATGTCATACGTTGAATCCAAATCTGCTATGCGTTAAAATGCGAGTAAAGAGCCATAAACTAAATGCAAATGAAACAAAAATATTGCACTCTTTTATTTGTTTGCATGAATAATGGAGGAAAATATTGAGTACTGTCTCCACCTTTCTCCGATCATAGATTTTTTGTATGGGCATAAAACTCAAAGGATAAGAGAATGCTCCCAACCTCCTCACATTTTGATTTTCATATGGTCCTGAGATTTCATGGGTTCAACATGGTGTAAAGTAGCATATATTATAATGGTCACCTTTGGTAGAGATTTCCTATATAAAAATTAACATTATTTTTTAGAGTGAATAATCTAACAAATAAGATTTTTTGAAAAATGCCATGACAAATAAAGCTTATAAACTTAAAAATCAAGTCTACATCTGCATGCAAGATATTGTGTGATAGCTACTATAGTCTCCTTAAAAGTTAACACTGTTAGTTAAGAGTGAATACAACCACATCATCAGTTGGGTGAACAATTTTATCATGGTTAGCTGCATTCTTAATTTTTGTTTTGAAAAAATCATCAAAACCTCGTTAAAATATCAAACGTGACCACCTAGCCACACGATGTTAGGGCAAGTGACTAGCAATTTTATATCACACACACAAGTGGCAACTAGTGTCTGAATATTATTGCCAGAATTTAGGCTCTCATCAATCACAAAAAATGTCCATGCAAGGGTAGTTTACCCCAAGGAAATTAAGACCATTTGTAACCAAATTGGAAAACAAGTTATCAGGTGCAGTTTAGCATAGGAGAAATAATGATGGAGATGTTGGACAAGTTCCATCTTCTCTTCATCACGAGTGCATACCCAAAATCCACCAATGAAACCTGTGACGTTGTATATAATTTATGCATGAGTTTTTATGTGTACAAATTATTTCTTTACTTACGAAATGTGAATTGAAGGATCCTTGAAATATAGAAAAATAGCTCCATCGAGTGAAAATCCAGTGCTAGGTCATGCCTTATCAACAATACCAAGCATCTGGACATTCATAGATAGATTGATTCTCGGTTGGCTAGATAGAGATGCATATTGTATGTGATGTGGGTGCATCTTACCACCAATGTAAATGAAACACACAAATGCACTTCCAGTGTCCCTGGAAAATCCCCTGACCGCATGCTTTCAAAATTATGACATTGTGTAGTGGGAACATAGAGAAGTTTCAAACATCAGTCGGCTTCATGGTTTGAAGCAATTGAAATTCAAATTGTGTTAAGAAAGCTCCAAAAATTTCAATTCGATGTTTTATTCAAAGGTGGATGCCTTCAACAAGGAATAACACCTCAACCGACTTGACTCACTACCATGCAATTACACGTAAGAAGTTATTTTTTCATTGTTACTTGATTTTGTTCCCTTATGCTATTATTATTCTACCATAAAGATTATAGGGTTTTTGCTTTGTATCTAAGGTTTCTTTGTCTCATAAAAGTAGTATCATTTTTACAGTTAGAAAAGTAGTATCGATACTACCTTCATGTGGCGATATCCTCAAGCCAACAGCCCTTGTAGCTTCTTTAGATGCTTTTCATACATACAATTGTTCTCGACATTTTCTAAGTGCATGAATTCTTGGACTGGATGAAAAGTATAAATCTTATTTTTGCTTATTTCAGAAAAAGATCACCTTGATCATATGATGAGGATAAAAAAATATTTTCTAATTGGTAATATAAGTATCCAACTATTTATCTACCCCGACACCACTTTGATAAAGCTTGTGTGTCGAAAAGGAATGGCGCCTCGACCGACTTGACTCATTGTCATGCCATTATAGATAAGAAGGATTTTTTCGTTGTTACTTCATTTTGTTGCCTTATGATATTATTCTACCACAAATATTATATAAGGTTTTTTCTTTATATCTCAAGTTGCTTTGTTTCATAAAAGTAGTATATTTTTTTAGACGGATTTGCAAACTTGATATCTTTGACGTCTATCCATATAAACTAGAATGTACTTCCATTAACAATAATAATGGAATTTTGATACTTTTACTCTCTTTTTTCATTATATATTTCTATAAATATTTTCTTGTTAGTTTCCTAGACTATCATGCCACATAATGTACTATATAATTGTTTTAAATAATGAGAATGTAGAAAACAATACCTTGTCGCATATTTTGGAAACGGAATATGCAACATAACAGTGTTAGCATTGATTCATGACTAGAAATTCTCCATTCTAGGCCACCAAAGTGAGCGTACGATCCAAATCAAAGTTGTCGATGCAGACAAATCCATGAAGATTACACTCGAGGTGAAATAATCTGTGAGCATTCCAAGCGCAACAAACTTCTGCTTGCATCTCTTGCTTTAGAAGGTTTGGATTTGTTCAAGCTAATGAAGACAAGTTCTCTACGGTGGATCCAAGAATACTGGTAACTATTAGTAGCAACCATTCTTTGTAGGACCGCGATGTTAAATAGCCCTAATCACAATAGGCATGAGCAAGCTATAATTGAGTATGGATCCCTAAACATCAATGTTGGCCTTTAATATCAGGATAAAACTTTTGAAGTATAGTAGTTTATCTTCTATACAAGGAATAATTTCGATATTGCAACTAGTTTTCTATGATAATTTTAAGTGCAATTTTTCATAGGGTTGTTGTTGCCTTTGTTACGGCATTTTTTGCTTGTGGTTCTAGCATTTTCCTCGCATCGGCAGCATGAAGAGGTACTTGGACCCGACAACATGAAGAGGTACTTGGACTTTCCAAATTTTGCACCTGTCCTATTGAGCTTAAGCCTCCCTATAACGGCTTCTCCCTTCCCCATTGGTCGATCAAAGGAAAAGACACTTGTAGTGCATGCAAAGGAGCTAGCATGGTGAACCACACCACTTGGCATCTAGAAAAGGAATGACCTAGTTCTAAGTGTAGAGAAGGCCGATAGGTGGAACATATCATGCCAAGACAAACATGTGCATGCCAAGACAGATGTTGATGTATTTGTAACTTCAGAATGTATTCATCTGTATATCTTATGTATTGTACCCTGATGTTTATTCTGGGATGTGTCTATAATGTATTTTAGTCATGTCATGCCCCGATGTTCCTATCGAGAGGTTCTATAATGTAAACAATTCATGTCAAGTCATTATGGGTAACCCTCCTATTAGTCAAGGGTTAAAGTCCCTGCCGTTGTGGGGCCCTAGGGCTATTAGACTATCCTAGAGAAGTCGACCCTAGGTGAGTCACTGTAAGTCAGGGAAATAGTCCCCACCATTGCGTTAAGGATAACCCTCCTTGTTGGTCAGAGGAGGCAAAGTCCCCACAAGTTGTGGGGCACTAGGGTTATTAGACACTCCTAGAGATATCGGCTCTAGTAAGTAATTGTTAAGTGAGGCTGACATGTTGGTGTGGGATTCAAATGAATGAAAGAATATAAATAGAGAGTGAGCCTCTCTATTTATCACACACACACTCACTCACTGGGGTGCATGAGTGAGAGAGAAAACACTGGAATCAGAGAGAGAGAATACTGCTGTCAGGAGATCATCTTTATGTTTTCGGGTTTTACTTTTGGCGTTGATTCTATCTCTGAGGAAGTTGTCGGGTTTTCTACTTTATGGTTTCCCCGAGGAAAAAATTTTGTGTCTCTTGTCTCTTGTGCTTATTGCTGTGCATGTTATTCTCTCAGTTAAAGATCCTAAGATCATAATCCTAGCTTGAATGATACAAATCTAATATGTTATCAGAGCTAACCTGAGAAGAAGACATTGTGCAGCTGTAGAAGCTATGGCTTATTAATTTTTGGGTCTCCCTCCATAATCCATCAGCAAAAGTATGCTAGGATGACTCTCCATTGAAGGGCGCATCTTTCTATCAAAGCAGAATTCAATTCCGAGCATTTTCAATTTTTGGTGCAGGAAATTAGGGCTTCTTACAGAAGAGGAATTTTTGAGTGAGCCCAGCATTAGATTTCTATCCTCATAAAAATCGAATTTTAGAGACCTGGATCAAGATTTTTGGTTGGGTGAAACTCCGGGAAAGTCAACCCCTAGTTTGACCCCGAGCTGGAAAAACCCTAAAATACTAAAATTGATCATTTTTGGTAGATTCGCTATATATTTGTATTGGAGATGGCTCAAGAGATGAAACTTTCATAGGCTGAAGATAAAATCCTGATTTACATTTATCTAAAATTCAGCCTCATATTCTCTATATTATGGGATATATGATCCCTCCAAGTTAGGGTTCCAACCCCTTCCAAGATTCATCCCTAAACAGAACACCTGGGGCGAATTGCTATATATTGGGCTACAAAGGTCCAAATAAAATTTATGAAGATGTTCCATAAAGGGCACAGGCAGTACATTTTGTGGTCCTAGTTTCATACCCAGAAGATGAAACAGTGACATATGGAAGCCCGTACAACTTCATTGTTTTGAACAGTCCTAAAACAGGTCACCTTGGGAAAACAATAATAAGTCCCAATTGGTGAAACCAATTCTGATGAAACCTATGTTTTTGAAATAGGGACAGGAGAGGATACCTCAATGCAAAGTTTCAGACACAGAGGAGTAGCAATTTCAGAGATAACGCAGAAACAGTATTAGGCATTTCTGCAGAAGAAATTGGTAAACTAGGGCTTCCTATTACGAGAACTTCCATCCACTATTTTCAGAAAAGGAGTACATTGGACAGCTCAACTTGAAGAGATCTATATTTCTATCCAATCATATCTAAAAGATTCCAAGTTTTGAAAATTATGGTTTCTCTGACAAACCCTAGATCATCCAGCTCCGGAACTAGGATGAACACCTCAAATCGGTAAGATCTAATCTTTTGCTATTTTCATTTGAGGTTATCATTTCCAAGTGATCTATCACATTAGCTTGATGATAAGCTTGGTGAATTTGACAAATTCCAATCATGGAAGTATATGATCTCTCTACAGAAAATGAATTGGACACCCACATGAGTGGATAGGTTCCAGTTCTAGAGGGAGATGAGGCTCAAAGCCTTACACAAGAAGAACTTGGTCAAGGCTAAGAAGATCATTGTTGATTCAATCACGAATCACCTTATACCACAAGTGTCTTCCCTAAAGACATTGAAGATGTTTGATTCCTTGACCAAGATATTTGAAGGGAAGAACATAAATCAGAATATGACTTTGAGAAAATAGTTGAAGAATGTGAAGATCCAGAATGCAGAGACCATACAAACATACTCTATGGGGGTCTCTCAAATCAAAGAACAACTTGAAGCGGTATAAGAAGAAGTGGAGAATGCAGAAGTGGTGATAACCACCTTGAATGGCCTCCTAAGATCATGGGATTCATTCATTCGAAGAATGTGTGCTAGAAGGAAGTGACTACTTTCAGCAGACTCTAGAAAGAGCACACAGAAGAAGAAGCTCAACTAATAATAAGAGAAAAGAAGATGGGAGCAACTGAAGATCAATCTCTCACCATCGAAAGAAGATACCTCAAGTGATGAGGAATATGAAGAACTCAACTCTTGAAGAACCTCTTATCCATCTTATCATTTGGATAAGAAACGATGCTATTATGTTTGAAGAAGATGATGAAGCTGACAACTCAAGAAGGAGTCTACCCACGAAACAAATAAAGATAAGTATTCAATTGTCATTTCATGATATTGTTTTGTTATGCATTTGTTTATATTCAGTTGATGTATTATGCATGATAGAATGTTTGCATTAATAACAGTATACTACTAATATGCATGTGATGGGTAAGTAGCTCATGGTGCTATACAACTCTCCATTGCTACTTATCTAGAATGAAACCTCTTTGATGACATATTGGATTAGTGCACAATCTCAATGTTGTCCTGGTAGAGATGGAAGGCATATAGAAAAAATTTTGTGAGATATGGATAAATGTTGTATTGGCTAAAATAGTTGCATGATCACATATTTATGCATAAGAATTTTCCATTATGAATATTCTTTATGAAATGTTTCTAACCATGCAAATGGATTTGACTTGTAGGAAAGATCGCATACATAATCGTCTACAAGCAAAGAAGAATGAGACTTGTTCCAAAGAACAAGTGATGATAGTTCAAAGATGAAGAATAATATGATGAATGCAGTGACATCATTGATGCAAAACCTTCCAGCCATGAAGAAGTAACTAAGAATAAAGGGAAGACCAGTTCAAGAAGAATGATGTCTAGAATGCAGTATCGATACATGAAGGGAAGTCCGTAGTTCCATCATGCAGTAGATGGAAACATCGTGGGATACAAGGAAAGATTCATAGCATGAGGCTTCTCACGAAAAGAAGGCATAAACTACGAAGAGACATTTGCAGCCACTGGAAATGAAGTCACATGACAAGCAGAATCATGTGTGCAAATGAAATAAGGCCTTGTACAAGCTCAGAAGACACCCATGGGATAACACATACATGAGGAGCTTGATGAAGATCTAAACCTTTGCTACAAGGTTGATAAAGGATGACAAGCTCACAGATGGGTGCGAGAAGAACACTTTCAAAGATAGAGGATCTTGGTATCCAATGACCCTAGATGGATACATAGAATATTAGTAGCAGAGGAAGCTACTTGTCACTCCAGTACATAATGTTTCAGTGCATAGAGTATGAAAGACAGAGGGAGTATGATGCTTCAGAGGGAGTGACTGCAAAATATTCTGAGGTTTGACATGGTACGACAAGATGGATAGATTACTGATGACTCTAGGATTTACTAAGACTAAAGTGGATTCCAACCTTTGCTTCAAGGTTGAAAGTGGAAGACCAGTGATGCTCCTGTTATGTGTCAATGCACTATTTTCTAGGCATGGAGGTGTGGCAGAATGTGGATGGAATCTTCCTCGGACAAGGGAATTATATAGTAGAGATCCTGAAGAGGTTCGGGATGATGTAATGCAAGGCCATGACCACACATATGGCATTGAACCGGAATCTATTGGGTGATGCTTCATCAGAGGCAGTTGATGCTATGATGTATCATTAGATGATTGGGTCCTTGATGTACCTGACAAACACAAGACCAGATATTTGCTTTGCTATGAACACCTTGAGCTAGTTCCTGATAGATCTGAGACATGTTCACTTGGTTGCTGCAAAGCATATTCTGAGGTACCTGAGGGGTACAGTTGATTATGGGCTCAAGTATGAGGCGAGTCAGAATATTAACTTGGAGGGTTATGTTGATTCAAATTGGGTAGGCAGTGCCATCGATAAGAAGAGCACTTCATGGTGTTGCTTCAGTATGGGATTAGGTGTGATCTCTTGGTTTAGCAGGAAGCAATCCTGTGTGGCACTGAGTACAGTTGAAGCAAAGTATGTTGTAGCTTGTTCAACTAGTTGTGAGGCAATATGGCTAAGGAAGCTACTGTCTAATTTATTTGATCTACAGTTAGATGCTACTTGTATACATTGTGACAACCAGAGTTGTGTGAATTTGTCGGAGAACTCGATGTTCCATGACAAGTCGAAGCATATTGAGATCAAGTATCATTATATCAAGGATATGGTGTAGAGAGGAGTAGTGAAGCTCCAGTATGTTGCAATGGACGAACAGATAGCTGATGTGTTGACAAAGCCATTAGCCAGAGTGAAGTTTGAGTACTTCAGAGAGAAGCTTGGTGTTCTCCATATCGAGGTTCCTTCCAAGGGGAAGTGATGACTCCATGAGCCATTCTGACATGGTGAGAGGATTGGTTCCTTCCATGGTCAGATATAAATGCTAAGCCCTTCTGTCATGGTGAGAGGATTTGTTCTTCCATGTCAGATATGAGTGTTGAGCTATTTTGATGTGACTATAGGATTGGTTCCTACATGATCAGATATAAAGGCTATTGCCATTCTTGGAATGGAGGTGTCTGGTCAGTTACCAGGAATACTCAGTCTATGACTGAGGGCCATTCTAATATGACTATGAGATGTGTTCTCACATGATCAGATATGAGTGCATGGCCATTCTGATGCGATTGAGGGATGTGTTCCCACTTGATCAGATACAAGGGTTGTTGCCATTCTGTCATGGTGAGAGGATTGGTTCCTTCCATGTCAAATGTGAGTGCCGGCTATTTTGAATTAGGGTCAAATATAAGGGATACTTCCATTCTCTGAACGGAGGCACCTGGTCAGTTACCAAGAACCCTCAGTCTAGGACTGACTACCTTTCTGACGAGTCAAGGTCAGATGTAAGTGTTGTTCCTTTCCACAGATGATAGTATTTGTGTACTATTATGCTGGTGGATGTGAGTGTTGTTCCTTTCCATAGATGATAATAGTTGTGTACTGTAATGATGGTGGATGTGAGTGATGTGCCTTTCTGACGAGTCAAGGTCAGATGTGAGTGTTGTGCCAATATGACAAGTCAAGGTTAGATGTGAGTGCTAATCCTTTTCACAGATGATAGTAGTTGAGTATTGTCATGCTGGTGAATGTAAAGGTTGTGCCTTTCTAACATGATGTTGGATGTGTTCCTCTCATGGTCAGATGTGAGTGTTGGCCATTCTGACTTAGGGTTAGATATAAGGGATAAAGAAGACCTACAAGGAGGCTAGGCCTACAACCAGCATGAAAAAGGGCTAGCTCTGTAGAACTTTCTGTGATGAGAAGAATCATGAGATAGCATCTATGATGATGACCCAGTGATGATCTAGATCAAGTGATGATGATCCAGTAGTGATGATCTAGATCGAGTGATGACCTAGATCCAGTGATAATGATCCAGCAGTGATGATCCAGATCGAGTGATCCAGATCCAGTGATGATGATCCAGCAATGATGATCTAGATCTAGTGATGATAATCCAGCAGTGATGATCCAGATCTAGTGATGATGATCTAGGTCGAGTGATGATCTAGATCCAGTGATGATGATTTAGATCGAGTGATGATCCAGATCCAGATGAAGATGACTTGGAGATGAAGATGATGAGAACTCAATGATGATCCCGATGATACAGAGAAGAAGACCTGTGCTAATAATTTGTGTCGAGAGAATACCTTCCTATTTAAGAGGGAGTGTTGATGTATTTGTAACTTTGGAATGTATTCATTGATATATCTTATGTATTGTACCCTGATGTTTATTCCGGGATGTGACTGTAATGTATTTGAGTCATGTCATTCCCCGATGTTCCTATCGAGAGGTTGTATAATGTAAACAAGTCATGACAAGTCATTGTGGGTAACCCTCCTATTGGTCAAGGGTTAAAGTCCCTGCAGTTGTGGGGCCCTAGAGTTATTAGACTATCCTAGAGAAGTCGACCCCAGGTGAGTCATTGTAATTCAAGGCAATAGTCCCCACCGTTGTGTTAAGGATAACCCTCCTTGTTGGTCGGAGGAGGCAAAGTCCCCACAAGTTGTGGGGCACTAGGTTTATTAGACACTCCTAGAGATATCGGCTCTAGTAAGTAATTGTTAAGTGAGGTCGACATGTTGGAGTGGGATTCAAGTGAACGAAAGAATATAAATAGAGAGTGAGCCTCTATATTTATCACACACACACTCACTCACTGGGGCGCATGAGTGAGAGAGAAGACACTGGGATCAGAGAGAGAGACTACTGCTGTCAGGAGATCATCTTTATGTTTTTAGGTTTTACTTTTGGTGCAGATTCTATCTCTAAGGAAGTTGCGGGGTCTTCTCCTTTATGGTTTCCCCGAGGAAAATTGTTTATGTCTCTTGTCTCTTTTTTTTATTGTTGTGCATGTTAATCTCTCAGTTAAAGATCCTAAGATCATAATGCTAGCTTGCATGATAAAAATCTAACAACAGACACATGCATTGTATACACTGTGCAATGTATACACTAAAGCACACCAATTCAATGCAAAGAATTTTGAGAATGAATGTATGTAAACTACAATACCTAGCAGTTAATGTCGGGAAGTAATGCTAACAAAATGCTAGCATTATTTCAAAATTTCTTTGCAATTGCTCATAGCTTTGATGGAAGGCAAAAAAACATAGGAAACCTATGACATTTTTCTCTTATTGCCTTGAGATGAGGCCAAATAAGAGATCGAATTCATTGATAGGTGGATAAAGCGGTTGGATTCGAATTATTCGTCAATTAAAAAGGTTCAAATGCAAACTTTGGATAAATTATTTCAATTTATGTGTGGTTTGATTAAAAAATGGCAAGGCAATTCATATAGTCCCTACTAGCCAGAAGGAAGGGACTAATAAAAAGGATGCACCTAAATGTTTGAAATCAAAATTTACATGCATGGCTCTTAGTTAACTAATTACTATAATAATATATTATTTTACTAACTGAAACATAAGATTTGGTTTTCTTATCATTCCTCTAGTATTTGAAACCTTGAAATCGTTATATGACTATTGGTTACTTAAAATTTTGTCAAACAACTTTGAACTGTCAATTATTTGGATGAATTATTCTCTATGTTGGTTTTGTATTCTTCGAAATGAAATAATTGGTGCAAATATGTTTGTGGATGAAGTGCAACTTCATTTTCATCTTGTCCTTTTCTTTGATTATTCTTTATGTTGATTAGCAGAGAGTGGCAATGAATATTACTAATTATATTAAGTTCATTTAGGTCCTTGATGGAAAACCATACAATATAAAATGTGATGTTTACAGCGTTGGCATCATTCTATGGGAGATTTACTATCATGATATTCCATATGCAGATTTGAGTTTTGCATAAATGACTTATGTATTTGTCAAATGGGTGAATTAATGATTGTCACATTTACTCTTTAAAACAATTTAAGATTTAGTGTCATTAGATATCTTAGTCAAATAAGTTGATTTTGAGTCAATTTACTTCATGTAAGAATCTACAACGGATAATTCCATAATGCTTCCTTAGTTCTCTTGCAAATGTGATGAAAAAATGTTGGGATGCAAATCCTTATAAAACACCAAAGGTGGATCATAGGTTGTTAAAATGTTAGAGAATATAGATACCAATAAAGGTGGAAGAATGATCCCTTTTGATCAACCTTAGGGATGTTTTATTTCAAGAACCATGGCCCTTAACTTATATGCTTAGAAATAGGTTAGAAAGGCTTAGTAAAAAAAATTTTCTAAAAAGCAATAACCGAGTAGAATATGGATGACCAAAAATGGTAGAATAAATGTGTAGCATTCATCTAAAGTACTCAAGAGATAATTAGTATATGTATATGTTAAGAACTGCTTATGGTAAATTTGATGAATTAAATAAATTATTTGAAAATTTTTCGGGCTAGAGGTAATGATCTGTAATTGAAGTCTTAGTTATGTAGTATATTTATTAATTTACCTATAACATTGTGATTGCAATTAATCATTCTAGCTCAAGAAAATTATAGCTTAAATCATTAAGGGTGATAGCTAAATGGAAGAGCACATTCCTTATAGGAATGAGGTTGGTGGTTCGATTCATCTATGCCCTATCTACGGAAATCAATGACTAATTAAATGACCAGTTAATGACAATCAATGACTAAATAAATGACCAATTAACAACAATCAATGACGAAATAAATTACCAATTAACTACACTTAATGACTAACTAAATGACCAGTTAAATGCAACCAATGACTAAATAAATGAATAGTTAACAATCAATGACTAAATAAGTGACTAGTTAACAACAATCAATAACTAAACAAATGGCTAGTTAACAACAATCAATGACTAAATAAATGACAAGTTAATAGCAATCAATGAATAAAACAATGACTAAATATATGGCCAAACTAACCAATTAGAATAACAAATAAATGACTAAAAAATTTCACTAATGTATTTATCTACATTATAATTGACTAGCAATAAATGACTATTAGTCAAGTGACTAAATTTCGTCATTTATATACAAATTTTAATAGTTTTTTAGTCATTTATCTCACTTTTTCTATTAGTGAATAAGGGAGTAATCTCCTCCTCTGTGGATATGATCCAAAATTCGAGACCACGTTGAGACCAACCCTAAATTCCTATTGAGATTGATCCCAACAATGAATCAATAACCTACTATAATCATCAGTTCCCCATTAGGGATGTATCCTCCTCATAAAACTTGAGGAGGCTAACAATCCATAAGAAGGCTCAAGTTTGTGTTGTAATAGGTCGAGGGATAAAATCATTCTCCCTATCATGCACCTCCCACTCTCATACACCATTATACAAGTTGATTTGATGATGCTACTCATGTTATTGGTCTTGTTGTTCTTATTCACATATAAATTTTGTTAGAAACAAACGCGCACACACACACACACACACACAACATTTAAAAAATGAATAAAGCATATTTATATTTATCATGTTGGAATAGATTTGTTGGACTATGGATTAACTTCCCTTGCATGATAGCTATATACTAATGAGTATGAAAATTCATGTCCTATTTAATTATATGATATAGATAGAAAATCTTTATATGTTTGAATAAGAAGTAAGTGTCTTAAAGGAGGGTTGTTGCAGGGGTGCCTTTATTTAGTCAAAATCTTACTAGTGCTCCCTAAACATCGTAATGCATCATCTGCACTGATTTTGAAACATAATCACATCACCAACAATGCTTCGAAACCTAATTGCACTTCTGGTGGTTCTTTAAAATAACTATAATGAACTGTAGTTAATGCAAGTATATTTAAAGTTTTCTACCAATGCATTTTATTCGCATAATCAAGTCTACCGTAAATAATGTGCTTAAATAATTCCAACACATCGATATGTTTACAAAAATAAAAATAAAAACATCTTTTTATATTTGTGGTACAATGTATATATCTATATGCACCAAGGTCAGTGCATATATATGTGTAGCATCACTGTATTCAAAAAATTAATAATTATTCTTTATATTTATAGGGCGTGCTCTATATATATTGATGCACAACCTACAATGCATATATATATGGAGAGAGAGAGCATCAATATGTTTGAAAAATATATAACCATATTTTTTTGGAGATGTATATTTTTCAGCGCTCAATATATGTATATGCATCCAAGGCAGTGCGCCATTATATATAAAGTATTATATGTATTGGAAAATTAAATTTGGATATTTTGTCCTTCCAATGGTGCGCTTTATAGATATCGATGAACCGCTTGTGGTGCATATATATATTCATAGGCACGGGTGGCGGTGTGTCATTATATCTAGAGAACCAATGTCTCCAAAAAAAAATTTAGTGTTTTGGCTCATGATATGGTGCACTTTATATATTGATGCACCATCGGCAATGTTTCCATATACATATAGAGCATCGTTAAGTTTGAAAAAAATAAAGGATGATTTTTTAAATTTATACATTTCTGATGTTCTTTATATAACTATACACCATAGGGTAGTGCATCGTTATATTTATAGCACCGATGTATTTGAAAATTAAATTGTATTTTTTTGTTCTTTATACAGTGATCTGTATATATATCAATGCACCACAATATATATACAAAGCACCGAGATTTCAAATGTGTGTGTGGTATTTAACGGCATTATGTAATATTTACATAAATTCATTGTGTATGGTTTGTTTATTTTATGTTGACGCACCATAGATAATGCATTTATTTTTTATTCGGTGTCCCTATTACTAGGACACTCTTTTTTTACACACAGTGCATCAATATGATTGGTGTGAGAAAAACTCTTGAAATATACCACACAATTTTTTTTTTGAAAAATGGAAAATTCTATCAAAATTTAGATTTCTAATCTGATAAAAATGTAAATAAGAAGTTAACAAAGATATTGCATGGAATATTTCCCATCGGGGAGGAACGGTTTCTACGTACACAACAAATTCTGTTTTCCAAATGTTTGGAAAAAATTGAATCCCACCAATGAAGCAAAGAAAGAGAGAAATATGACAACTAACGTGGCATTGATTGTGGGGCACATCCGAAAATAAAGTGTAGCACTTGTGCTTAGGTGGTCTTAGGTAGTATGCAACACTGATAGTTGGGTAAAAACGATTTTTCTATACCATTTTCTTTTACCCTACTCGGGTGCACACGATTTAGTGGTGCACCAATGCACTTTGTATTTGTGCTGCATCATTGTACATACCATTATAGAGAGCAATGTTTGGTTTTTCTATTCTTACTAAATAAAAATAAAATATATATTTTGTGTATTATAATGCGGTCCATTGTAGTATGTTACATGCTCTTGCATCTATGTATCTATTAGGAACCAATATGCTCTATGGGAGAAATAAAAAATAGTCTTCTTTTCTAGACGAGGGCGGGTTATTTTCACATGAAGTGGTGCATTGGATTGTGAAATGCATTGGTGAGACTATGTTATTCCAAAGCACCCAACAATTTTTTCAGGAAAAATAAAATAAACATGTTTTCACAAATTGCATCAAGTTATTTTGACTTTGGTGCTCTTAATAATTAGGCACATCGGTGCGCCGATGGTGTTGGTGCATCAGGGCAATTTGGTAGATAGGGAGAACCATTTTTTTGTTTAAAATAAATAAGAATCAAGTTTTTTGGTTTTTTAATTGATGTTTTTTACTTCCTCACACCTCAATGCATTTATGTCCTTCACACACACTAACATGTTTTGTCATGAAAAAAAATATTATTCAAGTTGAATTAATTTATTTTGACTTCAATTCTCTTCATAATTAAGCACCCTAGTGCATTAGTGTTGTTGGTGCATAAGGGTGGTTAAGTAGATAGGGAGAATCAATTTTTTTTATTAAAACAAAATCTCTGTTATTTTTCTTTTAATTGGTCTGTTTTACTTCCTCATGCCCCTGTGTGTTTCTATTTAGTATGTGCACTCCACGTTGTAAAAAAAAAAAGTATTTTTTCCAGAATGTGGCAAGTTATTTCGACAATACTCGGTGTGTTATATTTTATTATGCATTGTTTTGTCTCTATCGTTGTCGCACATCGTATAGTTTTGCAATGAAAAAAAATAAAAATAAAAACATTTTTTTTTTCAAATTGCAATGAGATATTAGGACTTGAGTTTTCTTACTATTTGGGTGCACTGGTGTGTCATTTTATGTAGCGCTCCAGTGCATGTTTTATGTATACATACACCGATTAAAAACCTCTTTTAATACTTCTCCCCACCCACCTTCGCTAGCAACCTCCACTATAAACGGATAACCGAGGGCTCTTTTTGTGAAGGATATGCAAAAACCTCTGCTAGAAGGTGTTTTACTTATACTGTGCATATTTGTCATTTATATTTATAACAATATAATCC
>LPNX011131094.1:235935-269573 GCA_001517045.1 Pseudotsuga menziesii | reverse complement strand
TAAAGTATCCCCCTACCGGGAGGGACACCGGGTACGCAATCCTAGAAGTATGGCAACTAAGATACCCCGTTCATGACACGTCCAGAAAGGTGAATCTACTGCTTGGTCCTTTAACCACAATATTCCCTATACAGGGATATTCCGAGAACTGCGAAAGGTAGCCCTTCAGTTACTGAATGGATTTCGGTATTCCACTCAGACTTCCGGAACCAATCTCACGACTTCAACCCTCCTAAGGGAGAGGCCCTCTGATAAAGCGGTTGTGACCGTGTCAAAAAATACTAAGGGATTTTGGTTCCCTAATGGACAACAACTATGTCTCACGTGTAAATAACCGAGGGGTGTTATTGGAATCCTATCCCCCCGATCCTACCTAACTACAAGATTCTTTTGTGTTCCTCAAATGAGGTTATAGTGTTGGTTGAGTTAAGTAGATTTTAGGTCTCACTTTGAATTAGGGGATAGATTGTGTGCATGTGAGGTTGTGAATCCAAAATAGTTACTCAATGACCATAATAATATAGAAAAACTTTGAAAACTTGTACCATGCAAAATTTTTTTTTTTTTTTTTTTGAAATAAATGCTAAAATTTTTCTAAACAAGTCTGTAAACAAGGGACAGAAATGGCTGTAGGGCTGCAAGTGGTACAGGTGGCTGTGCAGGTGCAGGAAAAATGGAGGCAAAGTGGCTGGGTTTCGGCGTGGAAACAAGGGCAAAAAACAGTTCGCGGACTGCGGGTATGGGGCGGACTCGCGCGGTCAGACCGCGGGTTTGAAGGCAACAGTCGCGCGCAGATCGCGGGTTTAGTGGAAACAGGTGCGGTCTAGGTCGCGGGATTCGGGCTGACAGCGGCGGTCGGAGCACGACTGTGTTATGAACAGGCGCGGTCGGATCGCGACTGTGGGATGAAAAAACGCGGTCGGGTCGCGACTGTGGGCTGAAAAAACGCGGTCGGGGCGCAGGAAAATGGCTGACAGCGGCGGGCTGGTCGCAGGTTAGGGCCTGAAATGCGCGGTCGGGCCGCGGCTGCGGAAGAAAAAAGCGCGGTTTTCGGCGGCCGAAAACGACAACCGAAAGTACAGTACGGAAAAATAAAAATAAAATTAAAAAGAAACAGCAGAGTCGCCAAACTGTAGCTAGGGTTTTCACCCTAGCTTGTGCGAATGAGCACCTACTAAGGAATCTGGAATCCTTAGTAGCAGTTCAATGATGTGTATGAAAATAAAGATAAACTGAAACAAAAGATTAATCTAAATATGCTCTTGAAGCTAAAGCAGTTAAAAGTAAATAATATGAAGCAAAAACAGTAAAGAAATGAATAATGGTTTTTATTGATGTTACCTCCAATGAGGAGGTTGATGGAGTCCGTTGCGCTGGTCCGATGTCGGTGGCTTCGAGCTCCAAGCTGCTTCTTTTTCCTTTTCCGGTGGTGGAAATGGGCCAAAAGAGTTCTTAATGGTGAAAGTAGCTTGATGGTAAGCTAGGGTTTGGAGAATAATTTCGGCAGAGGCAGGGTGCTTATGATTGTGGATTATGAAATGAGGGGTCTCCACCACTTATTTATAGTTTTTTAGTGGTGGAGTGCTGGCCCATGGTTTTGGAAACCATATGGTTTAGGGCAGCTTGTTTAGGGTTTTTTCCTCCTTTTCCTCATTATTTTATATTTTTTCTTCCCTTTTGGGGATTTTGCTATTTTAGAGGAATTTTGGACATTATTGGAGGAAAAAGGGATTTTTTGGCCTTTTGGAGGCATTTTAGGCCTTTTGGAGGCTTTTTAGATGGTTTTATGGCCTTTTAGAGGCATTTTAGGCCTTTTGGAGGCTTTTAGTGGGATTTTCAGGGAAATATGGTAGGCAAATGGACAAATGAGCCATGTAGTGGGGTAGATGAAGTAGTTAACCGTTTTTGGGTGTTAACACCGACTTCTTAACTAACTTGGACCATGAACTACAAAATCATGACCAAGCCGACTCATAGTCAAATTTTCTGCATTGCATGCCATCCTTGGTCTTGTTCATCATCCTCGGTCTTGTGCATCATCTTTAGTCTGGTGCATCTTTTCCTTACCAAAACCGCTTGCCAACAATGAGTTGTCTCCTAAGCAACTTGATTTTTCCTCTTAAGGATGTATTATTTATGTAAACTAATGTTGATTAATAATCAATGGAAGAATATCCACTCATTCTTCATTTCTCTTGTGTTCAGTGTCATTCCTCTCTCTATTTTTCTTGTGTATGCTTGTGAGAAGTATCTTGTAGCTATGTCTTTTTCTTGTATTTCCACACAGTATCAGAGATTCAATTTCCACGTGCTATCAAAGCTCTCAGGTTATCCATATATTCAATATATCAGAGTTTAAGGAGCGCATCAAGCATCCAGTCCCTCTCTAAAATAAGAACTTGATTGAGCTTACAAGTATTTCTTCTAGTTTATTTTGTCCATATTGCAGAGAACATCTCCAGTAGTGTAACAACAACAAAGCTTGGATTCCTCTTCAGCTATGATCCTGACTCCTTACAACTATCATGAATGAAAGTCCAAGATTGGAATTCTATTGCATAGTAAGGGTCTCTACATATTTTCTATGGCTATAGAGAATGAGCCAAGTGATGTTGTTGATAAAGTTAAGTGGCATAATCGAATGGATGAAGCCTATGGATATATTTGTCTCTCTATTTTTCTTGATATTATTTTTAATCTTTATGTTTTGACCACTCCAAACCAATTATAGACCAAAATTGAGTCTCTCTTTGGAGTACACGATGAGATAAGAGCACATCAATCGGAGAATGAGTTAATCTCATTGAGTCCAAGCACTTTTGAATCTGTTGAAGGGTTCTTCACCAAGTTCAAGTCACTTATTCTTATGATCAAGAAATTTGGGATTGAGAAGAAGGAATATCAATTGATTCTTTCAATCCTTTCAAAATTGGGTCCTCAATACACATTTTTTGTGTCAACTTTCCATGTTACTAGGCTTTTCTATTTCGAATTGGAAAATGCCTTTTTTGAGTACATTCTTTGATTCACCTACAAAAGAGTAAGACAAATTGATACAGGTGGGGAATCTTAAAATATACAAAGACAAATATCATTTTCTTATAGTTCAAGGAAGTAAGAATGGAAAGTTGAAAAAAAATAAAAAAGTGAAAGAGAAAAATCCAAAGTTAGATGATGAAGATGAAGGTTGAAAACCTATTGATGAAGGTTCGAATTCTATGAAGAAAGTCAAGAAGAAAGGGAGCCCATCCTAGTTTTCTTATTGAAAAAATGGTTTTCATGTTGAGAAGAAATGTTTCAATAATAAAATGGACATCATGACTCATTTTCATGAGAAACATAACATTGGTTTACCAGATGAACTAGAGAAGCCTTATGAATGCCCAGAACATTGTCATAGTGTGTAGTCCTAACAACTATGCCTTGAGTTCTAGAGTTCAATACTTTTCTAAATTATATGATATAGATTAATTTTATAATATATAAGAATCAGAAATATATGTGTCTTACTTGGATAAACCACCTATCATTCCACTAGATCCATCTCCCAATACTTGTGTTTTTCCACTAGATCCTAACTTGTCTTTATCTAGCTCTTAATCACTCCATTCAAATTCTCTAGTTTTTGATTTAGAAGTAAGTTCCTAGGATGATATGCAGGTTATGATGTCATCCACACCCTTTACCCATTCTTTGAATACTCCTAAGACTATACAAACCCCAAGTTCACTGGTTGATTCCTTATTGGATTCCTATGCAGTGTCACTTAAAACATGTTGATTTCAAGTCTTGTCTATTTTTCACTATTTGGTTATCCATGAAATTAGTAATTTTTATATTCTTGTTACATATGTTTGAATCTATTCAAAACATATATGGATTATATTTCAAGTCCATATACCATTCAGATTTACTCATCCATCATTCTTACACAGTTGCACAACCTTTTCCTACTATGGCCCTGTATACTTATGGAGACACTATAGCTATGGTATTTGTTGCTCCATATGATAATATTTTTAATATTTTAGAGTCTTTCATCCTTGTTTCAGAACTTGGAAGGTGCTACAATAGTTTGAAATGAATATATATGGTCCACTTCACCATTTTGCATCTATACAAGGAATTAATTGTATTTAGTCTTTTACTCTTTGGGAAGGAGTATGCACATATCTATTTTCCTTTATTGATTATTTTTTTAGATCAGAGTATGTTGGCAGAAATAAGAATTCAAATAATTCTCCTTCATCACCATATGATAAGCTACAAGGAGCCTCTCCACTTGTTTTTTAAGACACTACATTGATATTCTAGTGCATGATCATGGAGTTCACAACTTCTTCATCAAATTATTTAAGAAGGAGTTCAGTCAACTCATCCAAGTGAATAAAAATACATAATAAAGACATTTTTTTCATATTGTTCCTTCTCCTTTTTTGGGGAGGATTTTCCCCATGCGGTTTTTCCTTTTTCCTCAATTTTTGGGAAAAAATAATTGTAAAGGGTGATCATATCCTTGTTGTTGGGCCCTATATACATCTATATTTATGATATTTTTCATATAATCCATCATAAAGTTATACTTAAAGGAGGGTGGTATAATATTATAAATCCACTACATACTTAGGATAAAATAATTAATCATTTCTGGTTAATTTCCTATGTTCTAGACTAGGTAGCTGGCCTCCACTTGCAACACTTGGTCAATACTTTCCATATTTACCCAAGGAGTGCCTTTATTCTAATTTTGGATAGATTCTTACAACCTTATTGACTTCCCATATTAGTAACTGTGCCTTCCTACCAATTCTTCCTCTATACTGCTTTATTCCTGCTTTTCAGTGGATAAGGTAAAGCTATTAAACTAGGGAACTACTATCTTTCGTGGCAAACTCATCCTACATGATTTTCTCTCCAGATTCCATGATTAGCAAGATTTTCTATCACTCGTCATCAATCACTCATTCTTTATCCAATTCGTGAGATCTTGGACCTATTTGGAAAGTGATTTAGTCACTTATGGGGGTTTATCATATTTAGTAAGCATGCTTTATGAGCTAGAATGAGTTGTCTCCTAAGAAACTCGATTTTACCTCCCAAGGATGTATTTTTTATGTACACTAATGTTGATCAATAATCAATGGAATATTATCCAATCATTCTTCACTTCTCTTGTGTTCAGTCTCATTATTCCTCTCTCTATTTTTACTATGCATGATTGTGAGAAATATCTTGTAGCTAGATCTTTATCATGTATTCCCACATGGTATCAAAGCTTCAATTTCTACACGAAGCTCATATCCTTATTTTGTTTTCAATTCATTTATGCAATTTAACCAATGCGTTTTGTAGGATAAAGTACCATTTTTATTCACTCCTTAGTTTGTGTGGTTCTCATCATATGTTCCATGTGCATCAGTGCATTTTTTTTTATACTCGCATTATTATGAGGCTTGTATTTTTTTCACCTACATGGGTTTTACTTGAAGCAATTGTACCCTTCATCCTGTAATATTGTCGAGCTGCAAGTGATATTTCTCACATTAATTTTTTCCATGCCCTATTGCACTATCACTTGGGTTTCAAGGTATATTTCTCATATGGATTTTTCACACAACTTGTTCGCTCTCAGGTGACACTATAGTGCGACTAAGATAAATGTTAGTTTAATATATTTATTTGATTTGAAATTGTATTCCACCTGGTTGTCTATATTTTTTAACAAAATAACAAAACAACCACAAATTGTTTTCCCTTTCTTAGGCATTAAATCACTTACTTTAATTAGGGGCAAAGTCATTTTTGAGACTTTATTTTTATAGGGATTGGTTTTGAGGTTACTAATAACCTCCTATATTACACAACTTATTCATTGCTTTAAAGTTATAATAAATTGTTAGTCTAGGCATCTATGATAACCTACAATAATTTAGATTCTTGTCATTTGCATATTTATTTTAAATGCAATTTAGATTAACCAACAAGATTCACATAAACAAGAAAGATAAAAAATTATGTTCTATTTTCCTTGCACCCATAAAATTATCTTGAAGAATAAAAAATACCACAAGAGTTAAATACCTCCCTTTGCACAGTTAAGTTGTTTCTTTTGCAAATTAGTCACACTTTGAGAATTCATTAAGAAGAGTAACAAACCCATACATGTTCATATATCTTATCTTTATTTTATTATACATTGTTTCCAAAGGTTCACTTTTATTATTAAATTGCACATGTGTTTTCTCACTTGATTCACACACCACGGTACCTAAAGACTAATCTCCTTGAATTATGTTTTTCATCTTGCGATCATAAATTTCAATATAAATGAATTAGAAAAAATGTGACGTTTGAAATACCTCCTTTGTCACATTATTAAATAATTTTTTCCCTTAAAAAAAAACTCAATTCTAACCAATTTAATTCCTCTACCAATAGGTCAAAAAACAATTTATAGTTTAGGTTAGGCATCCAAATATTGCCCCTCAATCTTTTTCAAATGAAATGGTAGTGGTTGCTGACTTTTACGAAACTTTTTAAAACCATGTTACACAAAGTGTGATCAAACCCATATAAAAAGGAATGGTTCCCAAGGATTATAAAGTTGAGGTTGGGTTGTTTTTGTTTTCCACATTGAAGCACCAAGCTCTTTGTGTAGGTGACTTGATATTTGAGGTCGAACCTCTTATCCACACTTGAGGGAGGTATCTTAGTGGCCAAAAAACTACAATTTTCACTAGGTGGTACTTTTGGGATGCATTTGCACATAAGTTTTCTTTTTTTGGCTAATGGAAATGTTGTCGATTCTTATGGAACATAGCTCCAATAACCCTCATCATAACCAATTCATTCACCCCTTCACAACCATATTCAATGGGTTCATAACCATTCGATGAGAGAGTTATTGGATGGCCCGATTACACATTTTGAGAGGAATGAAATTTGGATCACATCATGTGTTGCTTTTAAATACAAAGAACCTATCTTAATTGAAAATATAATATTAATACACACTTTGTTATCAAGAATGACACCCTTCTACAAGATCACATATATAACCTTTGTTAACATATTGTTGCATTTATTGAGTTTAGTAAATTCCTATTTTCATACTTTATGAATTTTCCTTCTCTCATAATAGGAATCATCGTAAAATGTCCACCATTATGCTATTACTTGAGGAATCAAGGACTTCATCTTATCCAAGGAGCTTTTTATACCATCCAATCCCCCTATCCCATATGAGGTAGGACACCACTCAACACCGACACATGTGCATCTATGATAAGATTTGTTGTGCTTGGACATATCTTACTCAACATTCCCTCTCACATACCTTTTGTGATCCCTCTTGTGTCATGAAAATGTACCACCCCACCTGTAACTCCACATAATGACAAGTCCTTCTCCAACCACTTTGTCATTCATGACTAGTTTAAGTATTCTTGATTTATCTAAACTAATTAATAACCCTATCCAACATGAACTAGAATGGCCTAACATCCTAGTGAAGTTACTTTTTGAGATTCAAAATTTTAAATTAAAATAGGGGGATGATCTTTCCATCATGTGATGTCCTTTCACTTATGGTGATCATCCAACAACATAGGAAAAGACACCATTTGTATTCATTTATTTTAGCGGAAAAGGGTATTTCAGTCTACCAACAAGCATGCATGATACATTCATATCCATACCCAATGTCTTCTTGACCTATTTTTCAGCTCCTTGTTCACCACGACCTCAATTTAGAGATTCTTTATGGGAAAACACATCCATGCATATCACCAACCACATCCATGAATGGAATAAATGGCACACATTTTTTAAAATCAACATTCAACTAAAATTTTTATTGGATCGGTTCCTTAAGTCTCTCCTACCCATGATTTCTAAAGATGTTATGACCACAATTCCCAAAACTGAAGATGAGGACATCCTCAAATAACAACATTTTGATTTGATATGTTCTTAGTTAGGGTACTTATATAGAAACATTCATGATGCTCCTTGTAATCAATCTCTAGATCAAACCACCCTCGACACCTCACATAATGTTGATAGAATCATTGGGGCCATTTCCTATTAAGGGAGCACCCCTACCCAATATTGGTATTTTCCACCAAATCTATTGCATGGTGTTCCTCCTCCACCGGAAAATATCAACATTCTTCAAAGAGTACCCAACCATCCTTTTGGTCAAATGAAGTACAAACCATACAACCCTAATTTTCCCAACATGGTGGCGTATGTGGCTAACCAATTGTTATGCATCCCACTTCTATGGAACTCCAATGTATTAGCTCAAATTTATATGGAACACTTATCCCTTATGGAATTTCTCCTCCTCATAACCCATACTTTCAATTTTGCAAAGCTCTTGGTTCTCACACTATAACAATGTTGGGGTGAATTTGTTCAACCTTCTCCTACAAAATAGGTTCAACAATTTGAATAGTTGAATGTAGAAATCCCCCCTAGTTCAAAAAATCATGGGAAGATGAAAGACACAAAAAATGTTTGGGTATAAGGTTTCAATCCGTATCACTAGCAGAATCATAAAATGATTAACCAGAACCAAAATTTTGGTACCAAAAACTAATTGAAGCAAGGAAAGAACAATAATTTTTGGAATAAATTTTCTTTGTAGTTTCTATGGTCAGTATGGACATTAAAATCACCATTATTCATTGATACCTAAAACACATATTTAATCAAATTCAAAACAAAACAATGGATCTAGAATTTCAAAATCTAAACTAAAAAACTTATTTTTGGTGATGTTCTTGGAATAAATGTTAAATGTTTTTTGAGTGTCAATCGATGTTGGAGGCCAAGAACCAATCTAGTGTAAAACTCTCCCCAAGGTAATAATGTCACCCACCCCAAAAATGTGTTACAACACCCCTTTGTTGGTCAAGGAGTTGTTCCGCACCATTAGGAGGCTTGGCCACCAATAATGCTCCCCCAACCCAAGAGGTCTCTTACTAGAACATCTACATGAATTTTGCAGAAATTCAACTTCATACCTTCAATCGATCATACGAAACAACATAAAAATCACCCGCATATTGTGAGGATTCCCTAGCTTCCACTAGTGAGTATCTACATATTTAATGTCCTAGTAGTGACTTTATTCTGAGGACATGAAAACCACCCCTACAACATACAATCACAATGCTTATATGATAGTATTAGAAAACTACAAAATTGTATATCATTTGGACCAATCCCTCTCTATCCTTCTCTGTTATGTACACACTTGAGGTTCTCCAATCCTTCCATTCCTAAAATAAGGATCCATTAACCATGTTAGGCACGATCAACCTATGACATTCATACTTATGACCTTCTACTTCAACAGTGGTAGAACTCAACTATAATTATTAGTTTTCTTCTGAATCCACATCACAATCAAGAACATCATTATTCATCAATGCATCATTAATGAAGGTTCTTCCACTTTTGTCATTTCCATAATAGTTTGGAGATAATTGGGATTACTTGATTGTTTCCCTTTCTTATATCACCCTTTGGGACTATGGTGTTCATCCTTCACAACCACAAGGACTTTACTAGAACACTGCAATTGAAATGAGGGGAACACGATCCTTCTCTATTTTGAAATCATTAATGCACACTTAGACTATAACAACCCCTTGGGATGTAGTTACATGTATACCATGAAGGATATTTCCTCCTAAGTCTTCTGCATCATCATGTTTTCCCATGATGGGAAAGTGGCTACCCTTGACTAGCTTACATACTGAGAAATGTCTCATGACCAACCCAGAGAATATATTACCTAATATGGGCATCGATAATCCCCAATATCTCAATGAAATAGGAACAAGAGTCTCCAAAAATTATTCTCTTATGGGGAAATATGCTATACTTCCACCAGTCATACTATCAACAACTAATTGTCTCAATGTATTCACCATCTTTTCCTTCATAGATCAACCATTGTTATCTTTTGCCACCTCTATGTCCTCATCATACACCAAGTGGTGCATTGAATAAGGAACCATTCCACTCTCCTTTAGTGGTGCTAGTAGTATATGTATTGTACCCCCTATAAATTTAGGGCACATTAGTAATGGGAACCCTCAAATTTATTGACCTCATCCTTTGGATACCCATATGGTACTTAAAACCCCCATACCTAGAAGTAACCGTAAAACCATATACCAATCGCTCCTATTAATGCTTCACTTTTATATATGCCATAGTCCATAGTGGATACCACTGTAGGGTTGTCAGTCAAAACTAGTTCCATAGATGAGGGAATTAAGCCCCATTTGAAAAAAATTATAGCCTCCTCTAGTAATCCACCTAGGTAAGTCCCCCCTCCATGTTCTTTGAGCATTATAATAGGTCACCCCACTAACTTATGCCTAGGATTTCCCAATCTTAAGAATATACTATTCTCACCAACAAACACTACCAACCCAACAAACTCATTTTTAGTGGGCATAATATCTACACCATAAGTAAATCATCTTAAACTAAAGAAAACATAAATACACATGAATCATGCATGTGCTATATGTTCTCAATTTCATCATTACACTAATAATTTCCAATATCTCCCCAAATTTAGTACTACCATCGATGTTATTCATCAAATTCCTTCCCCTATCACAAAATCATAGATATATCCCTTCAAGTCAGTCACTATCAGTTTCATTTTGATGTATGAGGAGACATCTCCCACACCCGTTAATTCTTTCGATGTACACTTAATGCTCATACATTCCCCCTTCAAATTCACATATTTCACCCTATTAGAACCAACCAATATCTTTCTCGCATATTTATCACATTACAACCCACTTGCCCATGTTGATGTTGTGGGCTAATGACACGTTTCAATTTTCAATGCCCCATTTGGCATAACTAAAAAGAAGAACACATTGAAAAATGAAGGAAAACACACATCATATCTCCCCTATAAACCCTTCATATCCCACTGGACATGTGGACATGTTTTACATATCATTATCCACCATGTCTATGATTAATTATCATGTGTCATCGTCAATATGAGCTATCATTAGTACATTTTCATTACATTACGTAGTAGTATCCCCTCAAATTGAGTATTCACCATCATATGAAATCTCTTAATGCATGGGATCGTATATCTTGATATATACATCCTACATATAATGTGGTCATTTTGACTTCCCATGCTCCAAACCTATCCCCTTTGGACCCATTATTCCAAAAAAAATATTGAGAACCTCTTTCACTCAGATGAGGACGTATTGGAATCCATGACTTCTCATGTGACACTATGCGACAATTTTCATAATCTCTATTACTTCTTTCCTTGAAACACATTAAAATATACCAAGATGGTTGAGCAGTATGCCATTGAAACCATGAATTTTACCCCCAGTACTCATGTTGATTGGTTAAAAAACCCTGTGACAAAAACTGATGCTTTCAAGGAAGGAAACATGGACAATATTTTTCCTACCATAAGGGTGGGTGTTTTTATCACCCCTAGAGTAACTGATAACATCTCATTTGGAGCTTCTTGTTCCCAACAAAAATTCACAACTTACAAATAATTTTCCAGTAAGTTTTAGACATTTTCACATGTTTATACTTAGAAATAACATGACTTGAACTCTCCATCATTAAATATCATATCAAGACATGGCCTAATTCTTCACCAATATGATATAAACAATTATTGGTGTACCCCTCCAAAGGGTCTGCTATCAAAATAGAGATAGAGGAACTCTACTAACTTGGATTTATCTATCCTATTACCTGCAAATATTCGGTATCCAATCCCATCTCCATTAACAAGAAATAGGGAACAATTTGTGTATGTATTGGTTTGAGATAACTTACTCAAGATTATCCCAAATCCAATTTTTCAACCACCTTCATTGATCATGTTGTTGATGCTTGTGCCTGTTGGAGACATTTACCACCATACACACTCATTTTGGTCAATTTGTCCTAGTTATACCACTATCATAAGTTTTATTGACTTAATTGACATCAGAGGAGCACTAGATGACATCAGCAAGATCACACCCACGCCTACCTTCAGTCAAGGAGGCTAACTTATCCTTCTCCTACATTCAGGGAGGCTAACTGGAGCACTCTGGGGATGATCTAAGTGTCATTAATGCCCCATATTGCTAAATCATGGTTAAAATCAGTTAAACAAAGCAGTGAAGGCGCCTTCCTTCATTAAATTGATTATTTATTGATTATTTAATGAATTGGAGTCAACAGGGGCACCTCCAACCACTTCTGATGGTCAATTACACTTCAGTTAACCTCATCGGGGTTCATTGGAGTGATTGATGTGCTACCACTTATTGGTTGGCTTGCAGTGACATGTGTCTGAGCTACTTTTAGTTAGAATCAGTCATTTATTGCACTTCGACTTCAGTTAGGGCTCAGTTGAGTCAATTAGGGTTTTGATTAGTGGTTAACTTGAGTGTTGACTATGGGTTACATTCAGTTAATCTAGACTCACTCATTCAATTTGAATGACCTCCTTGGGAATTTGAATTTATTTGTCATTCATGCTTGCAGCATGATCATTGTATTGTATTACTCATTCTTTATGTGAACATACAGAGAGACTACTCATTTTGTAGCACAATTACACCATTTTCATGCCTTATTGTTATTAATCTTTTATGAGACTGTGTTTTAGTCCATAGATTACTGTGACAGATTAATATGTTGTCAGAGCTCATGATGGGATGAAGCTCAGATCTCTCAAAAACAAGGTTTTTGATAGATCTTGCAAGAAAATTGAGCAATAGCTCAAAAATCTATCACTGCACCAGAAGCCAAGGCTTACAACTTAATACCCCAAGTAAGGAACTTGTTGATCAAGCTTGCTTGATTGACTATGCTGGGTGTGATGAAAGCCTAAAATGTGCAGGCTGTCCAACCTTACATCGCCCCTTTTGCTGTGATTTTCAGGTTTTTAACAAGTGAAAGCATTTGCTCCAGCAGATTCAGATGGCTTCTTCCATAGATCTTTTGACTCCGTTCAATTTCCACTCATGGAAAGGAGATATGGAGATCCAATGACATGCCAGAGGACTCTATAGGGACACTATAGACATTGAAGAAGAGCCTACTTTTGTGACATACAAAGCTAGATTCTTGAACAAGAAGGATGAAGCATTCATATTCTTGTGCCTCTCTGTTTCCTGGGATCTTCTTTTCCATCTTTCGGGATTGAAGACTACGAAGGAAATTTGGGACAAATTGGAAACCTTGTATGGAAAGTAGGATGATTTGAGATTTTACCAGCTTGAAAATGAATTGATGTCTCTCCAGCCTTCCAATTTTGAGACCTTGAATGATTTTTTCACAAAGTTCAAGCACATTGTCTTACTGTTGAAGCAATCCAAAGTGGAGAAGGAGGATGATCAACTCATCCTCGCCATACTCTCCAAACTTGGAGCTGATTATTCAATTTTTGTCTCTACATTCCGTGCAGGGAATCTCACGACCCCTAGATGGAAGATGCCTACACTCAATGCCTTCATTGAGTCCCTAACAAGTGAACATGATAAGCTTATCCAAATGGGGATCATCAGATCCTCCCATGATCAAGCCCTCCATGTCTTGGGGCCCAAAGATCTGAAGGGTAAAGGAAAGTAGCAGAAGAACCCAAAAACTAAATTTGAAGCTCCTAAGCCTAAAGTTGAAAACCAGTAGCATGATGAGTCTTCTGGCTCAAAGAAGAACAAAGGAAAAGGGCATCATGGAAAGAAAAAAGTCAAGTGTTCATACTGTGGGAAGGGATTCCACCCTAAACATGACTGCATGAAGAATAATATTGATGAAGCTACCTCTCTCCTTGAGAGAAATCACATCAATCTTCTGGAAAGCTTTCGGAGGAGAGATCAGCAAGATCAGGAACCACAGCATGAAAGAGGTCATGCCCTCATGGAAAGCACTTCGAAGTCCAAAGCACTCTTGATTGATTCTAGAGCTTTGAACCACACGATGGATGAAATAGACTCCTTATCATCTTTGGAGACCAGCAAATCCATTCCCATCCACATGGGAGATGACTCCACCATCATTTCAGAAGGACAAGGTACGGTTGATCTTGATAATGACTATTTTTGAAATGTTTTGTATGTACCGTCTCTGGAATCAGATCTGCTTAGTGTCTATCAGATGACACATACAGGAGTGCCTAAGAGTGTATATCTCAGCCCAAATGATGTTGAGATAATGAAACTTGCATCCAGGAAACTTGTTGCTAAAGGCCTTGCAAACCATCATGCAAAAGCCTATGAGTTTTCCCACTTTCTGGTGGATGCAAAGCCCACTGCACTACTAACTCATGGAAATGAAGTGAGTAGGATGTGGCATGAGAGGTTTGGTCATATCAATTTCAAATACTTGCATAAATTACAGAAAAACTCCATGGTTGAAGGCCTCCCGGTCATCAAGGAAACCACTGGAATTTGCAAGGGCTATGTGGTTGGAAAGCACCCTGAGCACAAGTTCGATCGGGGGAAGGCAAATCGATCTACAGGCATCTTGGGGATGATACATTCTAATATCAGTGGTCCAATTCCTGTCACATCCATGAATGGATCAAGGTATCTTCTGACTTTTATTGATGATTTTTCAAGGTACACATGGGTCTTCTTTCTCAAAAAGAAGTCCGTAGTATGTGAAAAATTCACTGAACTGAAGGCCTTGATCAAGAATGCCTCCGGGCTTAAGATCAAGATATTGATATATAATAATGGAGGGGAGTATGTTAGTAATTAGTTGCTTCACACATGCTCCCAAAGTGGTATTCAGGTCCAACATTCAATTCCCTACACTCCCCAGCAGAACGGTGTAGCAGAAAGGAAGAATCAGTCTCTCAAGGAGATGACCACCTGTATGTTGGAATCAAAGAAGTTGGCTGCATATTTGTGGGATGAAGTCATGCATGCTGCAGCATAATTTCAAAACAGAATTCCACACTCATCCATGATAGGGAATACCCCTTGTGAAGCATAATTTGGACACAAGCCGGATGTGTCGAACCTGTGGGTGTTTGGGTCCATCGCATGGGCCCGAATTCCACTTGATAAAAGAAGGGCTTTGCAACCACAAAGCATAGAATGTCTGTTTATTGGGTATCCTAATGAATTAGAAGGTCTCAAGCTACTAGATATCAAAACAAAATTGATCATCATCGAAAGGAGTGTCAAGTTCGATGAGCCTCTTCAGGAAGTGGAACTAGTGAAGGAGAAAACTGTTGAATTTCCTTACTATTCTACTGAATATTTGGATGATGGAATTGGGGGTAATGAACCTGATTTGGATCCCCTAATTTCTGATATCAGTGTAAAGCAAACATCAGATTATGAATCAGAACCTGAAGTACAAAATCATCTTCCCACATGGGCCCGACAGACACTCTCCTCCGTAGGAGATAACATTGGAAATCTGGATGATCCAAGGAGAACTCGGTCTGATTTCCAAAGAGCATGTATTGCTATATCTTGTCCTGATAATTTGCTATCCAAAACTTGTTATTTTATGATTATTTCATACCCAAAATCATACTACCATGCTCGAAAGGATCCGAGATGGCAAGTTGCCATGGATGAAGAGATGAATTCTCTTCAGAAAAACACTACTTCTGAGCTAGTTTCTCTTCCTTCGGGAAGAAAATTGGTTCAATGCAAGTGAGTGTTTCAGACCAAGGTTGCTGCTGATGGTAGAACCTAAAAATATAAGGCAAGTTTGGTGGAAAAAGGTTTCTCTTAGGTCCAAGGTGTGGACTACCATGAGACTTTTGCACCAGTTGCAAAAATGGACTCTATTCGCCTAGTTTTGGCGATTTCAGCATCTAAGAACTGGGAAGTGCATCATATGGATGTTAAGTCATCCTTTATACATGGAGATATTCATGAGGAGATATACATGAATCAGCCTGAGGGCTACATCTCTGATCCATCTTTGGTTTGCAAGCTAAACAAGTCACTATACGGGTTAAAACAGGCCCCAAGAGAGTGGTATTCCAAGATCGATGCCTTCCTTCTCTCGCAAAACTTCCAAAGGTGTAGATCAGATACAAATGTGTATATACAGAATTTTGATGGTAATTTGATTATTATTGTTTTATATGTTGATGACTTACTGATCACAGGTAGCACAGTTGCTTCTATTTCAGCCATCAAAACTGCTCTCCACAATGCATTTGAAATGAGCGATTTGGGGCTCTTAAAACAATTTTTGGGGCTCAAAATTGAGAAAAATTATGATGGGATAATGGTCACTCAGTCGAAATACATATAATACCTATTAGTCATGTTTAACATGGCTGAATTTAGGCCTGCACCATTCCCTTTCCTTTTAGGGATCAACCTTGAAGAAGGAAAAAGAACACCACCAATGGACTGCACTATTTATCGACAGCTGATTGGTAGCTTATTGTACTTGACACATTCTCAGCCTGATATCCATTATGATTTGAATGCTGTATCAAGATACATGCAGCAGCCCCATGATATTCATTGGAAGGTAGCCAAGAGGATCCTCCAGTATATTTAGGGAACCAGGACCTACGACATTCACTATGCTGCAGACTCCAAGCTAGAGTTGGTTGGATACATAGATTCCGATTGGGTGGGTGATTCTATTGATCAGAAGTCTACTTCTAGATATGTATTCATGTTTGGTGGTGGCCCTATTTTCTGGTCTAGAAAAAAGCAGGCTTCCATAGCATTATCTTCAGCAGAGGCCGAGTATCGAGGAGCGGTGAATGCTTGCATCCAAGCAGTTTGGTTGCAAGGAATTCTTTTAGAGTTTGATCTTGGTAGTACTTTTTCCACTATCCTCTTTTGTGACAGTCAAAGTGCTATTAAGATATGCACAAATCTAGTTACCGGGCAGAGGACCAAGCATGTAGAGATACACATGCACTATATCAGGGAGCCAGTGCATGACAAGACCATCATTCTTCAATATTGCCCGACTGATGAGTAGATTGCAGACATCTTCACCAAGATATTTTCAGAAAAGAAGTTCACATACCTCCGTTCACTGTTGTGGGTGAGTCCATCAGGGTGATTAGACTACTTTCAGTGTTCAACTTGAGGGGCAGTTTTTCGCACTGGGTTTTCCCTCTTTTCCTCACTTAGTTTGTTTTTGAGCATTGTTTCAGTTTCACTATTGTACAGGGTGACCTATGGCCTTAGTTTCCAGGGCCCTAGCATTTTTATGCATTTTTTTTCTACTCCTCCTGATTATAGCTGAAGGGGGGGTGTTGGAGACATTTACCACCATACACACTCATTTTGGTTAATTTGGCCTAGTTAAACCACTATCCTAAGTTTTATTGACTTAATTGACATCAGAGGAGCACTAGATGACGTAAACAATATCACACCCATGTCTACCTTCAGTCAAGGAGGCTAACTTAGCCTTCTCCTACATTTGGGGAGGCTAACTGGAGCACTCTGGGGGTGATCTGAGTGTCATTAATGCCCCATATTGCTAACTGTTGGTTACAATCAGTTAAACAGAGCAGTGAAGGTGCCTTCCTTCATTAAATTGATTATTTATTGATTATTTAATGAACTGGAGTCAATAGGGGTGCCTCCAACCACTTTTGATGGTCAGTTACACTTCAGTTAACCTCATCGGGGTTCATTAGAGTCATTGATGTGCTACCACTTATTGGTTGGCTTGCAGTGACATGTGTCTGAGCTACTTTTAGTTAGACTCAGTCATTTATTGCACTTTGACTTCAGTTAGGGCTCAATTGAGTCAATTAGGGTTTTGATAAGTGGTTAACTTGAGTGTTGACTGTGGCTTACATTTAGTTAAGGTAGACTCACTCATTCAATTCGAATGACCTCCTTGGGAATTCGAATTACTTTGTCATTCATGCTTGCAACATGATCATTGTATTGTATTACTCATTCTTTATGTGAATATACAGAGCGACTACTCATTTTGTAGCACAATTACACCATTCTCATGCCTTATTGTTATTAATCTTTTATGAGACTGTGTTTTAGTCCATAGATTATTGTGATAGATTAATAGTGCCAGATAGGAAATTCTTTCATTTATGGATGGATATCTTGAGTACAATTAGATACAGATCCACTAGCAGGATTTGTATAAAATGAATTTCACTACACCAAGGGGCACGTTCACCTATCTTGTTATGTAATTCATTATTAAGAATGCTAGAGCCACATTTCAACATGCTATTCCCCACATGTTTAATAACTAGACAAACATCATCCTGGACTATCTTGACGACATTATTTCCTAGTCTAAAAATGTGTGTTGACAACCTCAAATACCTTCGAACCATAATTTTTCAATGTTGGAAATACAACATACACTTAATCCCCTCAAATGTTTCTTCTACATCATAATATGACATTTTCTTGAGTTGATAAACTCTTAGTAAGGGACCACCATCGATCCGTTAAAATTTCAAGCCATTCTTGAACTTCCCCACCCAAATATATATGTCAGTTACAAAGCATTGAATGAAAATAAAAAATTCTTTGTTGATTTTTCCTTGATTATGATACACAAGTCTAAGTATTCTTACATCTCCTAAGAAGAGAAATATTGATCAATAGGATTAACCAGCACACAAATTCCTTCAAGGAATTAAAGAAGGAACTTACCTCTACCCATTTGGCTTCTAAACATAACTTTGATAAGGATTTATAATATCTTATGTCTCAACATCCCCATTCTTGGTTACTAGAGTTTTAGTTCAAACAAGAGAGGACCACCTTTAAACAATCAATTTCCTTATGAACACTTGTTCACACTTTCTACCAAATACCCCTTATGTAATGATATCATCACATATATACACACACGTAGATATTCACTTCTCACCTCTCACATGGTGATTCGCCATTGTATCTTTCATTAAGCCCTCATTATCTCCTCATCAGATATGCTTATCTAATTATGAGGCTGAGGGTGCGCTCAATCATTTCCATGGTGGATCATGTGGCTATCACTTATCAGAGCTGGACACTACCCAAATATTCTGCACACTAGATACTTTTTTCCATATCTCTTTAATGATTGTATTCAAACCATTAGGAAATGCAAAAAATTTCAAAATTCCTAAAAAATATATATCTCCTCCATTTCCTTGGCACCCCATCATCATCGTTGGTCCATTTTGCAAATGAGGGACTGAAGTAATGGAATGTCGGACCTTACCTACCAATGACCATAAGTATATTGTTATCACTCTTTATTACCTTACCAAGTGGTTTTATGTGGGAAATATTGCACAAGAGTTCTTTCCTACCACTTTGGTGAGGAGAAAGGATTTGTAGGCTGTAGTAAGGCCTCAGAATTAGGTGCCCCTTGTGGGGTGTGTGAGTTCTCCAAGTGATTCTGTAAGTGGTTGTTAGCGAAAATAGAAAAAATAAAGGAAATAAAACAAAATCAAATAAAATCCAAGATGGTGTAAGAGATGAAAACTCCAACATCCAATAGATTCCAAACCACTTCTTATATTTCCCAATGGTCAATCATATACAACACCTTGGATATGTGAGCTCCAAATGGAGGGAAAAAACCCTCCTAAGGGAGTTCTATTTAGTCCACACTATATTTCATGTGGCTTGAAGAACAAATGAGGAGAACACTTTCACCTTTGAGGAAGGAGACAAGATATCTTGGAGAATGCTTGACAAGAGGGAAATGGTGAGCTATAAGGGATCTCAAGCACAAATCCAACAACATAACCTTGCTATAAGAATTCTATTACAATTATTATTCCCATGGATTTATTTTATAGGCCAAGAGGTGGACAAGAAATAACAATATCCCAATGTGAACCCAATGATCCATGATGTGGCTTTAAAGTACATAAAAGAGGCCATTTAAGGAAACCAAGTGTGTGAAGAGCCAAAATGAAGGCTTCCTATTCAAAGTGAGGGCACATTGGTTGAGGAAAGTGGGCCACATGAAGGCTTCCTATTCAAATTATTCCCCTCCTTCTCATCTTTCTCTATAGTTCTTTGAAGGAGACAATCTATGATCATGGATTTCTGGATTTCATACATTAATGGTGGATTTCATATCCATAAGTGTATCAATTTCATTGAAGAGTTTGGAGGCTGTCTTTTTCAATCCATATGTATTATAGTCTCCAAGTCCCCCAGTAATGATGTTTTTGCTAAAGGAGGATACCAATGAATTTCAAGTGAATTTCATTTCATACTCTATGATTTATAACTGATGTAATATTGCATATCTAAAAATTATATGACAATTTGAATCAATCTCATGAAGCTTCATATGAAAGTTTTCTTACCTTGCCTAGATTTTCATGAAAATTTGACTAGTTTTATTATAACTATTACCAAAATTGATCAGTAGGTACAATTTAGATTATGTCAAATATTGAAGGTCATTAATAAATAAATTAATCCCATACAAGAATAAAATTTAGAATTCTAAACCCTATTCCATTGTTTGGAAAGCATGGTTTCTAAACTAGTTGAGTTTCTTGGTAACTAGTTTTGCTAATTTCACACCCATATCAATTCTAATATTTCCTAAGCCTCTGGTTTTGAAACTTACTAATATCATGGATATAGTTTTCATCATGGATATAGTTTTCATACTGGTATTAGAAATCATCCTGGATGATGCTCGGAACCTAAATGGTCCCAACACATTGTGCAAAGGATTCTTGAGATCAAGCATTTCCCTGATTGTCTAATATAAAATTTTGTATTTTTGCACCTTTGATGTATACTTGTAGACATGATACTTACCTTACAGAACAAAACATTGATCCTGTGTGGAGTTAGACAAACTCTTCTTTGCATGAAGATTGATTTCGACAATTCTAGTCTCATTCCTATTACCTAGTTTTGCTGGTTTTATGAATTGCATATTAAGTTAATCTACTATTTGATTTAATGTGCCAAAAATTAGAAAGGTACATTACAGTGGTATCAGATATATTTCCTCTAATCCTATGGAAAGTGAGCTCTTAGTGAAGAAATATTGCATAACACATCTGAATTTGAAAGCATGAGGCTTGTACTAATACTTGAAGATGATGGATTTGATTAGTTTGTTGAAAAAGAAGAGCTGATGTTAATGGTGGATTTCAAATTTCAAGAGATGAGGATGGTTACTTTTGTGGCCATATGGACTTTGAAGACAATAAGGTTGAAACACCAATGTCTAATCATAATAATGATATATGCAATTGAAAACATGCCCCACCACTACGAAGAGTATCTTTCCTTGGGGGAAGAGATTTGTAAATCCATTCCTTCGAAATATTAATTTTACTGCATACTTGGATTTGAGCCTAAGAATGTAGATGATTATTATTTGAAGAGAATAAAACCATCTCTAGAGGAACCAAGTTTTTCCACCTCTCTCAGAAAATAGGAAGAAAGAAGAAGAAGTGAAGATTCATCAAATCCATCAACATGTTCAATCATTATGAGATTCTTTGGATTTTCTTCAAAAAGATTCTCAACAAGTGATGATCACAGTACCATTCAATATGGAAAAACCTCAAGTTTCTTGAAATAATATTATCTGGAATATCTTTCTTGTTCCCCATTACTCCAAGAAAATATGAAGACGATCCATATGCAGCTGATAACCCAACAATTCAACATTTGATTGTTAGCAGTGTGGGAGTTAAAATCACTTCCCATTTCTTTGTTGGTGATATCAAAATCATTTCAAATGAGGATGATGTTTTCAATGGTCATAATGCATATTTTGGATCATATCCAAATGAAGAACATAGATCAGAACTGAAATCACCATTTGAACGTCATAACAAAGAGGAAGACAAGCCCACACCTATTGGGTGTGAACTAGAGAACTTGGAGGAAGAAATCATGCGAATGGATGAACATATCTTAGAAATCTATGTTCCTTTGGGTCACAATGAATGTAGAATTCACATGAGTGCACAACTAAAACCCACTATCATCATTGAGAACCATGAATTTCCTAGTATTATAGGTGGTAAAGCATAAAAAAAGATTCATGAAGAGGAGACACGATCACTACAAAGTGACTACATGAGAGAACAAAGTTGTGCGGAAGAAGATGAATATTCACCTCACATAGTTGAATACCTAGCATGCTATTATCATGTTGCTATAAGTATGGAAGATGAATTAACTTACGGGTTCTTTGTAGGTGATTTCATGATCACTCCAACAGAGATTGACACTATTGATGGTGATGGTACATATTTTGGATCAGATCCAAAAGAAGAACATAAACTAGAATTTCAGTCACTACTTGATATCCATTGTGAAGTTGACATCACATAAGAACAAGAAGAATAAAAGGATGATGAGGATAAAATGTTAGACTCTTCTCAACCACATGATGGTTCGAAAGAGAATGAATTATATAGATCAGATTTTTATATTTTAGTGGACCTCAAAGAAGAATATCCTCTTGTGAAGAATATTCTTTGTGAGCCACACCATTTGGGTGGATCACTAAAGGAGGGTGAATAGAAGATCAGAGCATCCAAGGAAATTTTTGCTGATGCCAATGCCTTGGTGTCAAGATGTTATTGGAGAGATTTAGAAGAAGGATTGGAAGTAGAATATTTCTTCAGATATTTTGAAACTCTCGAAGAAGCAATGGAAAAGATGAAGGAAATCTACATGAACTTTCCCTCAGATAGGAATCATGTTCTTGAGGTGACCAAAATTTACCATCACGCACTCATAAGGAGGGAAGATGAAGCAGAAATGCTTGGTAATGAATTGGAGGTTGCATGTGTTTATTTGGAGAGCACTCAAAAGGATCTTCAAGAGCCAAATTTGCAAATATATCAGCTTCAAAAGGAGTTGGATGTACCACACCTTTCATCTTGCATGGAAGCAAATGCATGGGGTATGATGGAGGAACTTCATTTCGAGAATGAACATGAAGAAATTTTTGATTTGCAAGTGTTGGTGAAAGGAGATGCCATAGAATATCTTGAACAAACATTTGAATTATTCAAGAAATACATCCAAGAAGACATACCGTTCAGATCTGCAAGTAAATATAATTATTTTTCCATGGATTGGATAGACAAGTACGTCACTGAGATGGAGGCCTAGGGATGCACCAGTCTTTCTTACATCTATAGGGAGTTGTTTGACATGCATGATTTGAAAGAGACACCTTATGATATACCCTTATGGATGTTATATTCTTCTCTAAAGGAGGTGGATTATCACATTCCATATAGATCAACAAATGAAATTTCTTATTCATCCATTGATTAGGTCGGTATAGGCATAAATGAAATGATGAATTTGGGAAGTAAAGAGTTCTTTTGTTTCTGCAATATTTTTTTTGTTATAACTGAAATTTTCATGACATGTGAGTATCAACAAAGATTTATTTTGCAGAAATTAGATGCCTCTTATACACATGCACATTAGGTGCATTATGATTTGCATGTGCTTGAGGAGTTTGAGGTCAAGCAAGATGAAGACCAAGCACCTGCATGGTTCCAAAAATATTATGGGTCGTCTTTAGGAAATTGTTGTACAGTTTTGGGGGAGGCACATGATATAACTTTCACAAAACAAACCAATGGAGAAATATCTACATCCATTAGATTGATTGATGAGTATTGTGAGATGTTGATTTACAATTATTCATCCCACACTTTTGATTCAACCATATCAGGTGGGGATGAAAATTGGGTGAAGGGAGTTTTCTTATTAGTGCCACATGAGGAGAAGTAGGATCCCCCTTTTTTTGTTGATGGCTTGATGATCGACCCCTGGGGTTTGAAAAGTGCACCAGTACCTTACCAAATTGTTGAGTAGTAGCACAAACATCTATATGATGTATCCATCATGCACAGTGACGCATGGGAGGTCCACTTAAATCATTTGAGTGGAAGCATAAATAAAAAATTGATATCTTTGATTAGAGAGAACCCTGCACATGGGGAAGCTACATGCTTTCCATTTGGACCACTAAGTTGTATTTTCGATTCCTCCGAGGATTTGGTGAGTGTATATATGTTGGATCTTAACAATCACAAAGTTTCATCAGTGAAGTTTCATTATATACAACCCATATTTCATATGAGCAGTGGCCTGAGCATCTATAGTTGCTATATGATTCTCTCAATATACATGGATACACATGGTCGGGTCACCACCTATGCCTTGAGAACATAAATGATGTGTGTTTTAGTGCTACCTTGCACACAGAGTCATATACTTTGGAGAGAGTTGATATGATTCAACCCCACATTGAGGAGTTCCATGCTTGGTGGGGAATTCCCACAAATATTTTGTTTTGCATTGCGAGTTATTAACTTTCACTGTGGTGGTGTAATTTTGACATCCTAGAGTTGAGACATTGGAACCCTGACATTTATTGGAATAATAGATTTCCAAAATTGGTAGGAACATTTTGATCCTTACAAAGGAGGCAGTGGGATCCACACATTCTTCTCAATTATCGTAGATGGGTTGAAAATTTTATTGAAAAAGGATTAGTCATTGGGGAATGAATATAATCATAGTGGTGTAGTAGATACATGGTGAACCTTTGGTGTTTATCTTGGAATTAAGGATTCCAAATCTAGACAAACAACAACATATTTTGAGGATTGAAGTCACTGGTTGTCTTCATATATGGTTGTACTTGGTTTATTGCTTGAGTACAAGTAATTTTGAGAGGGGAGGACTGTAATGTCCCCATTTTCTAGATAACACCATGGAAAAACCCATATCTGTAATACCCCGGTTTTGACCCCGTTTGCATTAAAAGGTACATGATGTATATATTCTAATTAATCATGGTGTGGAGCTAAAGGAAAAAGCCCCACCATCGATTTGGTTGTGTTATGTTTCGGTGATTGGAATCGTTGCCAATGGTATATCGTGATATCTGGCACATTATAGTTTTGGCATCATGTAAAAATGCACTTTAATAAAAAACCTACAACCAGCTATGGCGGTGCAACGATAATGAAAAGGGCATGATTTCCTAAGGTTAAGGGGAGGGAATTGTCTAACCATGGGAGCCATTGGGAAAGTACCATGTGTCAACCACCTTCTTGTCTCTTCCAGCCACCAAGTCCTTTGGGAAGGCGTTAGTTGAGGGCAGTTACTGCTTGAGGAAACGTGGGCATGGGGGGCGTCAGTATGGAAAGATACTGTCATCTCTGATGGTACGCTTACCCAGTGATAGAGCCATCATTTCCCTCATGCAGGTAGTCATCCTGGTCTACACCTTCACGACTGGGGGTCTACGGAAATCCATCATCACGCGGGGGCGGGGGTGGGGTTCTATCTTTCCTCATGCACAGGGTTTGGGAATTTTTTTCCTCATGCAGAGAGAGATAGGGAGCCATTTTGGGGAATTCATGTTTCTAGATTGGCCCTGCTTATTGTCCTCACACATGCATACCACGACTAGTTCAGCCTCCCATTTTTTGAATTGCTATGTGTGCAATATCCTTCAATTTGTGGGTCTGTGCATACGTTTCCATCTCCATGCTGAGAGTCCACTGTATTTCCCGTTGCTTCTATGGTGAGATCATGGTTGCTAGGTTCCCATCGAGTTTGGTTGTTGCTGAGTTGTTTTGGCCATGATAGGGCCAAAAACAACAATGAATTCTCTTTTGCTCAGTCTGAGCTGTGTATTACCCAGTCTGAGTTGTTCTGTTGTCTTTTCCCTTAAATTCTAGAGTTGGGAATTGTTGTGTGGGACTCTGAGTGGAACTTGAGCATGCTCAATAAGCTTAGTATCTACACAGGAGCCTCATAGGCAGAGCTAGAGGGCTGGCTTTCCTCTCTACACCTCCTGGGTAGCACTGGAAAGGAAGTCATGGCACGAGGGACTATGTAGCAGAGAAGGGAATGATTCCTTGTGTTGGGAGGGTGTGGATGTTTTAGGAGCTAGGCTAGTTCTAGTGCAGGCATCCATAGCTCTTTAGTGAGCCCACTAGCTTAGCATTCAGTGTTTCCCTAGTTTCCTGAATATTCTGATAAACCCAACTGTGTTGACTTGGCTGATTTGTGTACCTTTGGATATGTGTGAGCCTTCTTAGTCCCTTATTCCTTGGGGAATCATGCCCATCTCAGGGGTGGCAGTGTTGCTAAGAGATTGATGAGCAAATTGGCCTATGGTTGGGTGGAACGTTGCAGCAACAAAACTGGTTGTGGGACAAGATTCGTATAAGATAAGTACCCTTGTTTATCTTGTCCCTACACTGTTATTTCATATGGATAAGGAATGAATACAATGAATGCTATTATGCTTAGGTGCTATGAATGAATGCTACTGATGTGTATTGTTTCCGCTGTATACTTAAGTAATTAGGACATCTATACATGCATTAGAATGACAAGGTATCTATGATTATTAGACATGTTCTTATCATTATGCGATTTCACTGCATTCCTATATGCATTCATTCAGTTTTTATTATGTATGTAAAACTTCATGGGGCTAGTTGCTTGGACGGTTGATTGTATGGTAGTGTCCTCTTTGTCGGTCGGAGGGTTGGGGATGTTACAGTGTGGTATCAGAGCTCATGTTGTAGCATGGGCCTGAATGGGCGGTGAAGAATCAACTAGCAGAAGAAGGTTGCCCTCTACCCAGCAGAAATTAGAAGAAATTTGTGAATGAGACGAAATTTTTTTTTTTGTCTGAGTGTGAAAATCATTGGATGGCTTAGGCTGAAGCCCATCTGTTACATTGGAGGACTTAGTATGAAGCTTCTTCGATTCCTGGATCACCATAGCAGAAGGAAGCCTGACGGGAACCACAAAATAAAATTTTCAAAATTTTTCAAATTTTTTTCTAAGCGTCAGACCGTCGGATCGTCAGAAGATTTAGTGGGAAGATCCTCCAATGCATTGGATAGCATAGTTGGAAGGCCACCCGATGAGGGGCAGTCGGAAATAATTTTTGAAAATTTTCGAAGTGTTGGATCGTCGGAGAAGACTAGTGGATGGAACCATAGATACATCAGCTCATGTAGTAGAAAAGCCGTCCGATACAGACCCTGCGGTGGTGAAAAATAGACAAACTCTGAGCCAATACGTCAGCTGGATTAGCAGGTTTGAGCCGCAACGACGTCGAAAAATAGAGGAAGTCTGAGCCGACGAAGTGGCATGAAAGGGAAGATGGAGCCAATGTGGGTGAAAGTTGAAAATTTTCTAAGTGTTGGGATGTTTTGGAAGCCTTCAGATGAAGACCTCCGAAACGTCAGCTCATCTAGACGGATGGACTTTCGATATGTCAATAGAGAATAGGTTAAGATAGAGCCATATTGTCGACGGAGATCTCTGGAAGATCGCCGAAACGTCGACAAAATCTAGACGATGAAGTAGTCGACGTGGCGGCAAATGTTGGCAAAAATTAGAGGATAAGAGAGACGAGACTTTTGGCTATAAAGGAACAAAGGCGCTGTGACGATGGTGGAAAATAGATGATGAAGGTGTCGATACGTCGGCGAAAGAAAGGTGATGAAAGTGATAATATGTTGGCGGGAAAAGGTTGATAGATCCAATGCGATGGCAGAAGATAAAAGGAAGTTTCGTCGAAAATTTTCCTAAGCAAGGAAATCGTCGGAAGCTGATCGCTGATGTGGAGCCGTAGTGTTGGTGGAGATCACCTGAAGGAAGCCAAAACGATGGAGGAAATTAGTTGGTTGAGTAGCTGATGCGGCGGTGGATAAAGGGAGAAAATTTTACGAAGTGCTGGAAGCATCAAAAACATTTAGATGAGCAGTCCGCCGACACATCAGAAAACTTTAGTTGATTGGATCACCGGCACATCGGAGGAAATTAGTTGATGGGTCCGCCGATACGTCAAAAAATTTGTTGGGATGAGGCCCGATTTTACAAAGGAAAATTTTGAGTTTCAAGCAGGATTTCTCAGTGGATTTCAGCAGCTTTTTTAGTGGGATTTCAGCAGTTTTCAGTGGATTTTCAGGGCTGAAAAGGAAGAAAAATTCTAGGTGGCTGAAGTTGACATTTCAGACCAGAATACAGTTGTAAATTTGGTGAAAATTGTCATTTTAGAAGTGGTGTGAATTTCACACCCAAATTCAGAATGGAGCATGTGGATAGGCGTTGGAAAGCTTATCCAACAGTGAACAAGGGAGAATCACCAGAATTTGAATGAGGAGCAGAAAAGTACTAGTGGTTGTTTGAAAAAAAAATGTGTTGCTGTCAATATGGACAAATCCGAGAATTGCATGCCTAGAGGTAGCAAAGACCATGAAGTTGAACCGACTGTTATGTGGAAGAGGAGCTCCATGCAAGGATGAGGGACTTAAAAAGGGAAAATTCCTTAACCCCTGTCTTGCTAACTATATTATATTTTATAAGTTTTGTACATAAAATGTATGAGGATATTCCTTGCATGCATAGGATATTACATATTGGTAAGAGTAATGGGAATCATTTACAATGAACCACTAATGGTCAATATTGTGGTTGATATGTCAGTACTGGTGTTGGTATTGGTGGCAAGACCAACGGTAACATGAGCATGGATGAATATGTTGATGATGTTGATGAATGTGACCAGTAACCTTATGGAGAAAGGGATATGGCAAAAAATCCAAGATCAAAAGTTGATGAGCGAATTCTGCAATCTCGTGCAAGAGACCAACTAAACTAGTAACATCAAGGTTGTACATGGGAGCCATGCAGGTAATGGTTTGATTATGATAACTACATAGGTGTTGAAATAAGATTGGGTAAGATTCCATTGAACTACATCCAGTAATCGTAGAATAGTATGCATTTATATTGAAATGTATTCACATGAATGACATACTGCCATAGTGTGGTGGAGCATGGAGTGTTGAGGGAAAGAGGTATCACACCCTATGGCTGTTTAGAAGTTTACCCTACATTCATATAGAAATGTATCATGCATGTATATGTTGTCATGAACTTACTAACCAGAACAAGGGAGGACTGGTGGTCTTGATTATAGTAATGCATCCTATATGAGGCAGTCATGGTTAGGCCATAGTATGTTTGAATGCATAGTATTCATGAATCAATACAAGGTAGCATTGAGTGGACATGCATTAAAAGATTTTATAAATCTTGTAGTTATGCATTGAATGGATGCATATGAAAAGTTTTAGTAAATGTTGTAAATATGCATACATAAGTATGGGTGCAAATGTTGTGATGCACTGCATGAATGCATCAAGATAGTGCTTGTGTTATCATGACTAACTAATGGCTGAAATGATGAATTGATGATAATTCTCAAATCATTTCAAGGGATGTTATGAATGCAGGATAGTAAGTGCATGAAGAGAGTAGTCATGATTGATTGGCTACTGGAATGCTCCATGGAAGGTCAAGGTGGTACAAATAATACACCTGTGAAGTAAGGAGTATCTAAACATTTCATTTAAATTGCATAAATGATGTGACTATACCTTGCAATTTTAGTATGATAATGATTCACGTAAAGTAAATGAGTTTTGGTGATATTAATATGCTAACAACTAGAAGTATTTGAATTCTATAATTCTGAAAATGCTTCAGCGATTGTTGCAGCAATGAAAAAGTTATATGCATCAAGACTTACCAAGTGTTTGGCTGATTGAAGTTCAAATTTCAGGTAGATTGTTTGGGGCATGGCAATGTGGGTAAGACCATGAAAAAGGCCGAAATCTACCATGTGAAAGAGCCAAACCTCATGAGAAGAGTCTTATGGCTGTGAAAATAGTTTGTATGCAGAATGGGTTGTCAATTTGAACTTGTAAATTTCAGATTTGAGAAATTGCTGACAACTACTAATCACTATTGGCTTGCATAGAATTGTGTCAGGAGGACGTGTTGTAAGTGGATGTTCATATTATGCTAGTAAGAATAAAATTATAATGGGCTTGGTGGTGCCTCTTACAAGAAACCAACAAATGAGGATCAGCTCATTACCAAGAAAATCAATTTCTGCAGTAGACAGAGTTGCAAATTCATGGTTAATTTAATTACTAATGCCATTGCTTGGTTATGGAACAATCAAATTTAGATTGTATTAGTAGGTGATGATTGAATGTTTGGCTACTTGATGAATGTGCTAGGGGTACACATTGCAGGAAGACCACGTGTGATGGCCTACAAGAGCCAAACTTCATGGGAAGGTTCCCATATCTTGGAAATGGGGTTCGGGTGAAACTCCATTGGACATTTTGGAAATGTCCCATCTGCACTACATGTTTAGTAAAAAACATGAGTGCGATGGTATAGATTATGTCAGTAAGAAATGTGTGGGATATGGAATGTAAAAAGGATTTGGGATGGAAAAACGAGGGACTGTAAACTCAGATAAGGGAGCCCCCATTCCTCCTTAACAAAGGAATACTAAATCGGAAAATGGATAAGTGTTCTGTGACCCTAGCTAAGAATATGCATGTCAAATTGTTAAATTCAATATGCAGAGCATGTTTGATTTTATTTCTATTATGACAGATTGCTTGAGTATGAATAGGGCCTACATGGCTCACATTGGAAGGGGGTGCACACTTTCCTGATGCCGGGTCATGAAGGGGTTTTCAATATTGACTACAACCTAGGGAGTGGATGCACTCCTGGTGTTTCAATACTTGATAGTGAATGATATGAAATATGATTAGAATTTTAGATCGATAACACTGATGAGTTTTCTTATATTTCTTGTGTTGTCAGGCTAAATAGATGCAGTTTGGTGTTGCACACTAAAGAGAAAAGGTAAACAGTTGTTGTGAGGGGTTGTGGTGGAAGGGTTGATGTGTATAAAAGGATGTTGTGGGGATTTGATGAGATGTGGTGAAGGTGTTACTGAAATAGGGATGTTATATGCCTAGGGATCCATAGTAGATCCTTGACCTAGAAATGGTCGTGGTAAAGTTTCCTTCCCAGTCGACGTTAAGGTGTACTGGAAGGATATGTTGTGTTACTGAAATAGGGCTTTTATGTTCCTAGGGATCCATAAGTAGAGCCTTGAACTAGAAATGGTCATGGTAAAAGTTCCTCCCCAGTCGGTGTGAAGGTGTACTGGTCGGACATTAATTATTTGATGCTGTGGAGTAGCCTGCATGCTGACCTAACATCCAAGTCCATAGGCAATCCCAAGGCTTGCAGAGCGAAGCAGGACCCTGTGAACCAGAGAGGAAACACACAATGTAGATAAGTATTGGATTATCTTGCAGCTTCTTGCTTATGAATATACATGTATATGGTTTGGTTATGATATTCTAACTCTTGTTTAGAAACAAATCGATGAGAATAAACTAAACATGTGAATCTATTCAATGTTTGAATATAGGTATCACTGGGAGCGAGGACTATGAGGGCATCCTAGGGGTGCATGTGGACATGTGGCTATCCTAAAGAGCTCAAAATAAGCAATAATGGAAAAGGTGCTAGTGGGACTATGAAGGTCCTAGCAGCCAAGAGTTGTAGACAAACCATGTGGAGAGACTCCATGGTTGAGAGGTGTGGAATAGACCATAGATGCTAAGTGTCATCGCCAAGAAGGGTTGGTCAAGCATTCACGGTGAAGTGAAAGAGGCTAGGAGAATTAAAACCACAGTGGTGGTGTGGGTTCCAGAATAGAACAAGACAAAGAGGAAAATAAAACTCTTATTGCTCTCTCTTTCCTTTTTTTTTATTCACTCATGCATCTATAAAAACAGAAAAATTGTTGAAAGCATGTATGGCTGAAAGTAGAATGTGTTTAATTGCTTGAAATAAATTGTGAATGCTGGAATAGTTAATTCCCTACCCAAGAATGGACATGAATGAGCTCATGTGCCTGTTGGGAAGGCATGAAAAGTATGAAAGTCTCCTTGATAAGACTTGGACTGCCATGCCAATTGGGCAATTAATTGACTGATTTTAATGCCTATATTATGCTTGGTTTAACATAATTACAATGATGCATTTCATAGGTGAGAAAAATGAAATCCAGTCGTGCACATTGATCATGGTAGCAGACCAAAAGATATTGGATTTGGATGGAAGTCTCCTTCAAACAATTGACAAGACCCAAGAAAATCTTGGAGAGATGCTTAAGATACAAAAAAGGTAGAATGAGATGAACCACCATATTTTGCAGGACTCTATTTGTTTGCAAAAGGAAGTAAAAAGCCTTATGGGAGCAATTCGTAAGGGAAAGGAAAGTGGATCAATGATGGGGCATTCGTCCAATCGGTCCATTAAGAAACGTTCTAGGCATGAAGACTCAAAGGAAAATGAGCAGGTAAAGATCAAGGAGCTAGAGAAATGTTGGAAATGCAAAGGACATCATTATCGCCAGGACTGCCCAACAAGGGAACATCAAGAGAATAGCAGCCACAAAGTTCCTAGACTTGGGGGTGAGTCGAAAGCCGAGAACCAGCAGGAGAAGCTCGGGGAAGCCAAGGGGCTTGGTCCTGAAAGTTCAAAGTAAATAATTGAACATGGGACAGATCTGCAAAATTTTGAAATTTTGGATGCGTAAATTGTATATGTATTCCTAAGTATTGGAACATCGAGGACGATGTTATTCCAAGGGGGAGGGGATTGTAAAACCCTGGTTTTGACCCCATTTGCATTAAAAGGTACATGATGTATATATTGTAATTAATCATGGTGTGGAGCTAAAGGCAAAATCTCCACCATAGATTTGGTTGTGTTATGTTTCGGTGATTGGAATCGTTGCCAATGGTATATCGTGCTATCCAGCACATTATAGTTTCGGCATCATGTAAATATGCACTTTAATAAAAAACCTACAACCAGCTATGGCGGTGCAATGATAATGAAAAGGGCATCATTTCCTAAGGTTAAAGGGAGGGAATTGTCTAACCATGGGATCCATTGGGAAAGTGCCATGTGTCAACTACCTTCTTGTCTCTTTCAGCCACCAAGTTCTTTGGACAGGCATTAGTTGAGGGCAGTTACTACTTGAGGAAATGTGGGCATGGGGGGCGTCAATATGGAAGGTGATCCAGATAAAGATTAGTGGCCACCCACCTATTCCACTGGCTCAAAAAAATTGTCCATTGTGGCAGTTTCCTAGTTATTTTTCGGTAGTTTTTCGAGTCCTAAACTTCCGGGGCCATTTTGAGGCCTTAAACGACGTTTTTTTGGAGATTTAGGGCCAAAAGGTTGCTACTGGTAGGCATTTGGTTGACCAAAATTTGTAAATCTTAGACAGACCTTTCCAACGAGTTATCGAATGCCCAAATCGGAGATCGTATGCAAAAGTTATGACCCCGGGAAGTTGACTGTTCAACTTACCACCTTGGGGATGCAAACTTTATGACGGTTCATCTTCTAGGGTTACGTTTTGGGACTTTTGGGGTTCTCACCTCATTATTATTATAAATATTCTCCTTTGGCCTCATTTTGTATGAAGCTTGGCACGAATGAGCGTAGCAGCCACATCTCTTCTCAGAGATAGCTACCACCATTCTAGCAATTGTATTACAGTCTGTTCTATTTCCGCCATTTAATAGAATATGTGTTGATTGTATCTTTGTTATATTTGCAAAATGTCTGTTATTATGATTCTGTATATTTTATTTCATTTCGTTCACACATAAATCCGGATCAGAAGGCTACTGTCAGCTTTGACGGTATGCATACCCAGTGACA
>LPNX011131094.1:150362-235827 GCA_001517045.1 Pseudotsuga menziesii | reverse complement strand
GGGGGGGGGGGGGGGGGGGGGGCGTTCTATCTTTCCTCATGCACAGGGTTTGGGATTTTTTTCCCTCATGCATAGAGAGATAGGGAGCTATTTTGGGGAATTCATGTTTCTGGATTGGCCTTGCTTATTGTCCTCACACATGCATACCACGACTAGTTCAGCCTCCCATTTTTTGAATTGTTGTGTGTGCAATATCCTTCAATTTGTGGGTCTGTGTATACGTTTCCATCTCCATGATGAGAGTTAGTTGTATTTTCCATTGCTTCTGTGGTGAGATCATGGCTGCTGGGTTCCCATCGATTTTGGTTGTTGCTGAGTTGTTTTGGCCATGATAGGGCCAAGAACAATTCTAAAGCTGCTTTTGCTCAGTCTGAGCTGTGTATTACCCAGTCCAGGTTGTTCTGTTGCATTTTCCCTTAAATCCTAGAGTTGGGAATTGTTGTGTGGGACTCTGAACGGAACTTGAGCATGCTTGGTAAACCAAGTATGTGCATAGGAACCTCATAGGCAGAGCTAGAGGGCTGGCTTTCCTCTCTACACCTCCTGGGTAGCATTGGAAAGGAAGTCATGGCCCAAGGGACTGTGTAGTAGAGAAGGGAATGATTCCTTGTGTTGGGAGGGTGTGGATGTTTTAGGAGCCAGGCTAGTTATGGTGCAGGTGTCCATAGCTATTTAGTGAGCCCACTAGCTTAGCATTCAATGTCTCCCCAGTTTCCTGAATAGCCTGATAAACCCAACTGTGTTGACTTGGATGACTTGTGTACCTTTGGATGTGTGTGAGCCTGCTGAGAGATTGATGAGCACATTAGCCTATGGTTGGGTGGAACGTTGCATCGACATAGCTGGTTGCGGGACAAGCTTCGTATAAGATAAGTACCCTTATTTATCTTGTCTCTGCACTATTATTTTCTATGGATAAGGAATGAATACAATGAATGCTGTTATGCTTAGGTGATGTGAATGAATGGTAATGATGTGTATTGTTTCCATTGTATACTTAAGTAATTAGGACATATGTACATGCATTAGAATGATAGGGTATCTGTGATTATTAGACATGTTCTTATCATTCTGCGATTTCACTGCATTCCTATATGCATTCAATCAGTTTTTATTATGTATGTAAAACTTCATGGGGCTAGTTTCCCTGATGGTTTATTGTATGGTAGCGTCCTCTTCACCGGTCGGAGGGTCGGGGATGTTACAATATCCCTTGAGAATCCCATGTTTCTTAGTGGAGAACTAGATTAATTGAAAATGGGCTTAATTTTGATAGGCAATAAATATACTTGTATGCAACTTTTATACTTCAGATATAGTTTTCATTTTTTAATTATTTTATATTATGAATATATTAATTTTTGTACCTAGTCGATGTGCTAGGTGGGAAAATGGGGGGTGCATGAGGCCTTGTGGACCCAATGGGTTGTCACACTAATTGGAAACTAAGAAAAACCTAAGAAATATCCAGAAAAGATGAAAATGATAGAAAGGATGACAAAAGCAGCCAACCAGAAAATCATGCACAAAGTAGGAAAGTGCATAAAATGTTGTGAGCATGAAAAGAATGAAACTTTTGGAAGTCAGGATGGCATGGTTTCCAAACAGGAGAAAGGAAAGTTAGCCCAAAAATCAGGAGGGTGTAGTTTCAAAAAAGGAGAAAAAGAAAGTCAGTTTAAAACAATGATGGTGTAGTTTCCAAATGAAGAAAAAGGCATGATAGTGGAAAATAAAGAAAGTCCCAATTCAACTGATCCAATCAATAGTTGGTGTTGTTTGTTGACTTTGACATCGAATACAACAAGTTCACACCTCTATAGGTTCAATATTGACTCGACAGATCCAGCATCTCGATATGCATTGTTGACCTCGGTGACTGACGAACTACAACAAATTGCCTCTGTGTCTTCCAGTCATTTGTAATGGTTGAAATTATGAACTGTTCCAACTTCTTTGTAACTGAACGTAATAGGAAAACAACCTAATAATTCTCGACACTATATTTAAGCATGTACATTATTGTAATTTACATTAGAGTAATGAGCATGATACATAAGTAATGAAGTGATAGAGATTGGTTCAAATTGTTGCATATTGTTTATGTGTGTGTATGTTTCTATGTGTAGTGTATTTCCTTCTTTGCTTATTATTCATATGCTTCTGACATAACAGTACTTGATTCATTCAGTCAAACTATTGTCGTGATTGTGCATGATCCGTGTGCACCCAGGTGCATGATGAGGATAACCATTCAATTGAATAAATCGATTACTGTTATGTTGGAAGCATATTAATAATAAGAAAATTAAGAGATAAACTACACACAAAAACATACACACATAGACAATATGCAAGAATTCGAACCAATCTTTGTTACTTCATTACTAATGTATTATGCTCATTACTCTTATGTAAATTACAATAATGTACATGCTTAAATAGAGTGATGAGAATTCTTGGGTTGTATTCCCATTATGTTCACTTACAGAGAAGTTGGAATGTTTCATAAGTTCAATCGTTATAGATAACTAGAAGACAGAGAGACAATCTGTCATAGTCTGTCACTCGTTGGTGTCGATGATGCATGCCAAGATGATGAATATGTATAGTTAATATTATTGAGGAAAATATTAAACAAATTACAACAGATATCCAATGATTTAATTGTCAACCCGGAGAGAGCGTAAAATTCTGAGGTACATACAAAATATATGCAGGGGTAGAGTATTGCTAACCTATTCTAAAATTGAAATTGGATCTAAGTTATGAAAACAATAAATTATATGGAAATAAATATAATTGCAGAAAACATGAAATTGCATAAATTAACTTGATAAACAAAGACTGTAATTTCATGAAATAAACTGGTATAAAGCAATCACAATTAACTTCTGAGCTCATGGTAAATCTATACTAACAATTCATAAGCAAAACATAGCTGAAAATATATATGAACAACTCATAAGAAAGAAATTACTGAAAATCTATATTAACATCGGAGAATCAAATGATGCGCATTAAGAATCATCTCCATTACATAACAATCAAGAATCCACTCTATGAATAACTCTAAAATATTCTCTACTTCCAAACCACTAGAGATATCTCTAACCAAAATGAGGAGAGAGCCCTCCTATTTATACATGAATTCAAGATAACTAATCATAATTACAGATCCACTATTCTCTCAACTTATCCCTTCAAATCCTCAACAAATCTACAACTCATCCCTTCAAATTCTCCAACAAATATTGGATGAGATATTCTTTCCACATTTCCATGCTCTTCTCCTTGAAATTAGCCCACATCTTGAGGATGAAATTCGAATTTGAGGCTAGGTGGTCACTTTTAAGCTTGTTAAAGTCTTCAAATACAACTGTAAGCATCACCGGACTCATCCAACTTTAAAGTATAATGAAAATATGTTATTTTTCTCAATATTTAACCACAAATTCACTCAAAATACTAAAAAATAAATGATTTGGAAAATGGTAATATAAACCCATATTTATTATGAAAGTGGTGAATATTAATGGTGTTATGGAAGGACAAAATAGGAATAAGGTGATAAATAGTATGTGAAAGATGAATAAAATGTGGTATTTTTGCGGCTCAACATTCCCCCCAACTTGACTGGTTGCATGTCCTCATGCAACTATGCATTGATTTTATTTTTAACTTTTGGCTTTGTAGTTGAGTTTTTCATGATGATGGTAATATGTAACAGTAAATCATTCCATGATTTTCAAATGCATTAGTGACAACAATTTTCCTTATGGTTGGTTCTTGTGTGACAAACATAACAAATGTTGGTTCTTGTGTGAAAAACATTCATTTCTTTTACTTATATTTTTGCCGCAATACATAAGATTCAAAAGTATACATGCATTAGAAATGATGAGCCATCAATGTATATTAGAAAGCCTTTTCTTCATATTATGAATCATGCCAACATATTTTGGGAAAGACATGTTGGTTAATGGTAAATGAGATGATGAATATGTAAAATGGTAATGACTAGCGCCCCCCAACCCCCCACCCCCCTCCCCCCAACTTAAGATGTATTAGGTTTATGAAAAGGGGAAAGGAAATGTAGTGAGGGAATTTTCCAAATTCATTCATTTTCTAGCATTTAAGGAATTACATGGTTAAAGCTTAGAAAAAAACATACCTCCCCTTACCTAAAAAGTTGATGAACTATGCAATAGGAATGTGGTTGCTGCCATTGGATCATAGAGTGTGAATTGAAGGCTGTGAACTGCTGCTTGGTTGGATGAAGTAGAACATGAGAGCTTAAAGTAGAACTATGGTAATATCATATAGTTGAAGTATGCTGCTGTAAAAATTATGATGACGGTCATGAAAAATATATAGTCTTCACCTGCGACAAAACTCGATGGTACAATTCTTACCATGTGAATAAATGTGTCGATGTCGAACATGGAAAGAAGTCATTGGATTACCAACCATTGATGAATGTCGTTAACCAATGCGAGGCAATCTTACCATTGATGTCAATGAGTGCCAAGGTACCTAAGTACATCGTGTAAAGTGTGAATAAAGGAGTTGATATCGAGCCACTTGCAAGATCTAACAATCAAGGGACATTGATGTATTCCCATGATTGTCAGTGAGAGAAATTGACATTAAGGCATGTAAGCCTCAAGGTACTAAAATGAACTCTAGTTTCTATCCTAAATAAGGTGCTGAGGTCGATGGGGCAAGACTTATTGAAATGCGGGCCTTAAAGAATCCCACATCAGTCAACACAAGTTGTACATAATGAGTGGTAGGACTATAGATGAAATATATGAGGGTCAAACAGTTTTATGGCAGGGATAACAAAGTAATGTAGTCATGGAAAGGAAACTGATTAGTTTTATTCGTAAGGAAACAAAGATAAACTGAAAATGAGGAGACTCAGAAAGGTAGGCATGCGGGAAGTCATGATGTATAAGGCAGTGAAACAATAGATTGTAATAGGGATGACTAATAGGATTAGAAGGAAAAATGATAAGTAATCATGACATGGAGAAATTTGTTTCTGAAGGCTTCTTTGTGGTAGCAAAATGTCATGAGATACACTAGGGAAAACTCAACTCCTTCGAGCTTTTTGAAAATTTTATGCGATTCTGGAACTTGCCATTTGTTCGTCTTTTAATCTGCAAAAGGGTTAGCATTTCCTTGCAATAGACTTGTGAGAGCATTAAAAATACATGAAAACATGTGCTTAATCAAAAGTTAAAGAAAATAAATAAAATGCTTTTATACCTGAAAGTAGTAATCATTCTTGTCGAAATCTGTTTCTGAGCAACTTGCGAAAACAAGTTAGCATAAAACATGTATCAAAGCATGAAGTTCTTGGGCTTAAGAAGACTCCAAGTTTATTTGCAAATTTTTACAATTTTTATATTTTATTTTTATGTTTTTTTTTTAAAATATTCAATTTTTATTTTGTTTGTTTATATAAAAACAAAGATAATATTTTATTATTATAACAATCTCTTATTATTATTATTAAAAATTTTCAATTTTATTTTGTTAAGAACAAAATATATTTTGTATATATTTTTAATTTTATTAAAACAACTTTTTTATATACTAATTTAATTCTACAGCTTTAAATTTTTTTCTTCCTTTACAAGAAAGTAAAACAAAGTAATATTTAAAACAAAGTATTATTGATTTAATTTTATGTTATTTAGTATTTTTATTTTATTTATTTTTTAAATTTATATTTAAATTTATATGTATTTTTTTTCTTCTGTTCTAACAGAGTTTTTACATCCTCATACCATAATGAATGAGTCCTTACATAATGTTCGAGCAAATAGAGAGAGAGGGTCGACAAACACCTACCTCCCCCAAATGGAAGATGTGCCAGGACCCACTATGCAAAAATAAAAATTAAAAAAAAGACGTAGTTGCGATAGCAACTGCCCTCGATTTCAAAGATGCATATTTATTTTATTATTTTATATTTTTCGTAGATATATTTATATTTATATTTTATTTATTTACCTATTGTTAATTTGTATTATATATATGTTTAATATTTATTATTATAACATCTTGATTATTAGTGTCGAATTGTTTTTATAATTTTTTATTTATTTACCTAATGCATTTTATACATAGATTTTTAAGTTTTTATGTTGTTATAATAAAAACAAATATTTACAAAACCGTTTTATTATTGTTTTATTTTTATTTTTTAAATTTCATTTTTTACAATAAGAACAAATATGTGTATGTTTTTTATTGTACGTTTTTCTTTTTAAATTTGATTAGTTTAATCAAAATAAAATAAGATATTTTCTATTTTTATAACTTTTATGTTTGACCTAAGATTTTTTTTAATTTTTAATTTTTTATTATTATGTATTTTAATATTATTGTTATATATATATATATATATATATATATATATATAAAAGCTATTTGCAAAATAAATTATGCTAATCTACAAATGTTAACTATATTTAATTAAAAAAAATGTAAATTATGCTAATGTTTATCAATATATCCTCAAGTTGCCTTACTTATAAATTCCTTAGCCTCAAAAAGACAAAGTATCGGAGCTGATTTCTTTAACAATTGCTTTTCTCATGCATTTTGACATAACTAAATTTAAACAATAGCCAAAGTAGCCAAAGTAGATAGCAAAGGAAATATATTTTTATGCTCATTAACAATAAATAACATATATGCATATATATGTCACAATCAGTCCCACGTATCCATCATTCAATATTTTTATGTACACATTATTAAATGGCTCGTTCTTAAACACAACTTTAAAAATGCAAAATAGTCCACTATTTTAAAATCATTGATTAATGTAGTGGTATGAAAGATAGATACCCATATAACAATGTGACCTATTGGCCGCTAAATTCCAGACAATGTTTACACCATTATTATCAATGTTGCAATTTAAAATAAGAACGGTATACATCCTGGAGAAAACAGTTTAATAATAGTGAGCATTCTCACATGGTTATACAAATAAGCCCTAATAATTATCATTAACCTAAAACGCTATAGAATAGAAGCTAAAGCAGTCTAGGTTAGTTTTAGAACTGACCAGAAAAGAGAGGACCATTGGGTTTTCTTTCCACAGCCTCACGACTTACCCTCCATGCCTAATGAATAATGGAAATGACATAGGTGGCTGGTGAATCAAAATCTGTAGTACTACCTTTGTTATGACTAGATCCATTAATTTTCAAAGCTTAGCACACCGTGAATACACAAGGAGAGGTCAAGTGCTGGGAGGAAGAGGTCATTGCATTGCAGAGCTGAGTCTTCCTCACTAGCATGTTATGAGAGACAGAGGAAGTCATGGCCGTTTCAGTTTATAATGGAAACAACGAACATCGTTACCATTTAGACTAGCCATAGCTTGGTCATTCTCAAATATCTATAGGAATTTTTTTGTAGACATTTGTAAACTTAATATTCCATGTACTACAGTGGCAGGTTTATACCTCTGCTCAATGAGTGAACTGCGGTTGACATGCACTCTACCTCTATAGAAATGGCATCTCACACATAGACCATCCTGTACAACAATTCCATGGCTCCAAAATTTCAAGACTGCTTGTTTGAAATTTTTGGTAGAGAACCCTCCTAATCAATCTTGTGTCTAGTACAATAATTATTTTGTATACCTTTGTGGGAAGGAGTGATGAGGGAAGGAAGTTTGTTGCCGCCTCGAATAGACACTCCTAGCTCGACGGATATTCTTTGTAACCACACAGAAGGTTCTCATAACCTGTCTTGCCATCCATCCTTTAAAGAAAATTGCTTTCCCATGTTTGATCAAACCCAAGATTCTTACTTACTCAAGGACACCAAGCGTCAGAAGTAGTAGAGCTCTAAGAATTACAGTGCCTATTCTTTCGTATTTTGAGCTGATTTGTTGTTAGATTTTTGTATCGGGAGCTGAGCAGAGAGATTGAACGATGCCAACGAAGGTTTAGGTGACTCGCAGTGTGAATCAAACCCTCTATAAGATGGATGAACCATTAATCCATTAGGAGAAGTCAAAAACTAAGAAGCATATAAAAGTTCAAAGTAAAGCATAAACAATGAAGCCAAAAACCTTCTTGAACCTAAGTTCAAGAACACACGGTCGAGACAAGGAATAGTCTGTTTAAGAATAAAAATATGGAGAGCAAACATTTATGAAAATTCCTTCATGGAATTCGTGATCTTGCTGGCGTCATTCCATAATTATCAGATCAATGATAAATTATAACCTGAGTTACCGTCTCTTCGATTGATTACGCCTGACATATCAATTTTTCACCTTATCGAAGCGGAGTTTACTAGCGTAGGATAGACATATAATATGGATCTACCGAGAGGATATTCCAATAACATGACGAAAACGACCCGCAAATCTCATACCACTTTATTGAGCCAGGATATCCATAATCCATAACTACCGGTAGGAAATCAACATTCCTTCCGTCCATTAGTTGGATTAAATGCCTTAATGAATTCAACAAAAGATTGTAATGGGCGGTTTGGTTGTTGCGATTATGTGGGGATAGAAATTCCCTCCGATAAGCATAACGAATTAGAAAAGAAACCTTACGTGAGAATAATCTGGAGAGAATCATGCCTGGAATGTGGCCATAACCACCAACAATAATCATAGCTAAATCTCGGAGAGAATCCCTCGATCGATAGACACATTTCAGTCAAGCGACGAAAAGAGATATTGATGAGTGTACTGTGTGAGAATTCCATCTTAGGAGATGATACTCAAGATTTGGTTCACGAAATGGTTTAAAGATGGTCTCCAGGCCACCCAAGAAGCAAAGTTTTGGAAACATAGAGGATTTTATTTTATTCCGGATCGAAGGATGAAAGTTAGTGATAAAATTGCTGCTATTATGCATGAAAGACTATTTGCGTTTCCGTTTGCAGGTTGCGCGTCAAGGGCTGTTTGTTTCTGTGTTTGCAGGTTTTACATTATAGGCTATTTGCAGGTTTCTTATGATAGACTATTTGCAGTTTTCGCATGGAGGGCTAACCACTCTGTTTTATTTATTTTATATTTTTTTTAACCTGTTTTTCTTTCTAATATCGATAATAATGTTTAAAACACACACATATAATGTTGATTATTTTATTCAAAAGTTTTTTTATTATTATATATTTTATATAGATTATAGTTTTAAAATGTTTAATAATATTTTTAATGTTTGACTTTAAAATATTTACTGTTTATAAGTTTAGCTAAATGTTTTACTGATTATTTCAAAAAATATTTTAAAAAAACTAAAACTAAAAATAACACGATATATATTTATTTCATAGATTCATACTAGATTTAGTAAAACTTTGGATTTATTTATTTATTTAAAAAAACTAAAACAAACAAAGGAACATATTAAAACTAAAAAAAAAGCTATATAGATTTTGATTATTTTTTATTTGTTTATTAATATGCTTATTTTATTTTCTAAAAAATAAAAACTTAATTCTTAATTTATTTTTTATTTCTAGCATGACTAAAAAAATATTAAATGAAAAATGAAAATAAAAAGAGATCAAAATTTCATAAATATATATATTTTTTGATTTAAAATTATTTTTTAATTCTTAGTAAAATTAAAAACAGAATAGTAATTAAGAAAAAAAATGAAAATTTTAGTAAACAAAACATTAAAGAAAATTAAAGCATCCTACATGCTAATTTTGAATTAGAAATAAAAACTAAAATCTACCTACTTTAATTAAAGATTAAAAATTATTTACATAAAATGAAATTTCCAAAGTAACCATCTGTTTAACAAAACTAAATTTAGAACATAAAATAATATGAAAGATTAAATGTTGGAAATGTGAATTAATAAAATAAAAGCAAAAACAAAACCGATCTAACCTAACACTTAGTTGGAACAATTGTTTAATGCAACTTTCATTTGCATGATGGTCATCGGAGATCCCTTCTTCATCCTCTTCAATCTTTAGTTTGGACAATTGTTCTTCATCTGATATGCATGATTCTTCAACTGTCGATTCTTCCTTGTTTGCTTAAGGAAGAGGGATTTCATCCTTGATTGCTATCAAGATCTCCTCTTCTTGAGAAGAGGAGATCCCTAATTTTTCTAGGATCTAAGTGAGCTGCTCTAGGCTTCTGCTCATCATTTTACTGAAATCAAATCAAATGCTGAAAATAGAGAGAAAAAATGAAAAACGAGTACATGACAAGTGCAAAAAAATTAGTACAAAATGGGTTAGTATGAAACGAGTGCAAAAACAGAAATAAAAAGTGCACTGAAATCTGTACAAAACAAAAATGAACATATACAAAATTAAAAACAAGTTAGTATGAAATAAAGGCACCCAAAAGTGAAAGCAATCCAAACTAAAAAAAGGAAAATTTGCGTAAAAAAACAAACTTGCATTTGCAGAAAATGAAAATAATTTGTAGAAAAAATAAACACACTTGTGAAAACAAAGAAACAACAAGGCTTTGGGGCACCCCACTATAGTGGATGCGTCTGGCTGTTACACCACAGAAATTATGGAAATTTTGTAGTGAAGTCGTCCTTGCATCTTACCATTTTCCCCTCTCCCTTGCTGTGTAATGTAAAAATAATCTATCTATATATCTAAACTCTGATCCTTTTTAGCACCTCGCCGGCAACAACGACAAAATGTTGGGAAAAATATTAAACAAATTATAACAGATATCCAACAATTTAATTGTCAACCCGAAGAGAGAGTAAACTTGTGAGATACATACAAAATATATGCAGGGGCAGAGTATTGCTAGCCTATTCCACAAATGAAATTGAATCTAAGCTATGAAAACATGAAATTATATGGAAATAAGGTTTGCTGAGATTCCTCAGTGAAGATTCATGGAATCTAATGGAGAATTTGCGGCGAGAAAATTTATTGTCGACGTTTCGAGCCAGGCGTGACTCATCTTTAGGACATAGCGATGCCTGGGGATTGTTCATCTTTCATCGGTGCATTAATACAGAAACCGTCACTTGAGAGGTGCCGACTAGGTTTGTCTTGTCAAAAGTTCATTTAGGGTTTTATTTTATTGTGTTATTATTTATTTTGTAATTACAATAATTAATTTTATTTGTAACCCTAATTAATTCTTAAAGGTTAATTATTAATGATTATATTCATTAGTTAGAATTACAAAGTGGTTTATTAATATTAGTTTTATTAATGTTAGTTTGAATTACAAGAGCTAAATAGTGGTTTATTAAAATTAGTTTTATTAATGTTAATTAATTTTAGTTTATGAGTTTTAATGGTTTAGTTTATTTTATTTTCTTAATCTAATTCTAGTTTATTAATTTATGAATTTAATAGTCAAATTTTAAAATTTTTAACTTTTTATTTTAATAATAATTCATTTGTTTTTATTTTAGTTGTTTAACTTTATTACAAAATATACCATACTCTTTCATTTTATTTTGATTCTAAATTTAAATATAATTTAAATTTAATTATTTTTTATTATAATCAATTTAATTAATTTATTTATACTTTAGTTAAGTTTTTATTTTTATTTTTATTTTAGTTTTGATTTTGATTTTGATTTTTAGTATAATTAGTAATAATTTTTAATTTAATTTGAACAATAATTAATTTTTATCCTAGTTAAGGATTTTTATTTAAATTAGTTTATTTTAAGTTTAACTATTATGTTTTAATTCTTATTTAGCTTAGTTAGGTTAGACAACTAGGATCGGCTAATGGACAGGCCATCATCTCTATTTAGGCACTCAAGGTTTTTTACTATTTCAATTGCCTTTCTAATTCTTCTCCTTGACCAGTTGTCGACTTGGGCTAACACCTGCATATCCTTGACTTTAATTGGGTGTTTTTTGTTATACGAGTGTTCCGCTAAGGATGACTTGTGGGTTCTATTGAGATGGATATCTGCACAGTTTTCTTTAACCCTAGTTTGGATGGACCATCCTGTTTCACCTATGTAGGTTTTTCCACATTCACAAGGACTGAGGTAAACCCCCTTTTTAAGACTCGAGTCAACTAGATATTTTACTGACCTAAGGAGATTTCTAATGTTGTTAGGTGGGGAAAACACCGAGTCAATGTTTTTCTTTTTTAGGTGTTTGGATATTTTGTCTGTAGTCCCTTGAATGTAAGGGATAAATGCCTTATGATCCCCAACTTTGCTCTCTTTTGATGCAGCCTTAGGTTTGTTTTCCAGGGTTTTTGTTGTTCTTTCAAGGGCTTTGTTGATTTGAGCTAGGTTATAACCATTGCTAAGGAAAACATTGCGTAGGTGTTCTCGCTTGGAGTCTAGGTGATCATTATCGGAGACCCTTAGGGCTCTAGTGAATAGAGTGTTAAGAACCCCCATCTTCTAGTTTGGGTGATGATGAGAGAGGGCATGGAGGTATTGTTCTATGTGGGTTTTCTTCCTGTAAAACTTGTGGGCTATGCCTCCATCCTGTTTCCTGATGACTATTGTATCAAGAAAGGGAAGCACATTGTTCTCTTCAAAATATTTTGTGAATTTGATGGAATCAATTTGGCTATTCAAATGATCAACACATTTGTCTAATTATTCCTTCCCATGGGCCCATATTAAGAAGGTATCATCCACAAATCTGGACCACCATTCAGGTTTTGGATTAGCAGAGTTCAAGGATTTTTTCTCAAATTTTTCGATGAAGAGGTTGATTATAATGGGAGAGAGGGGGGAACCCATTGCCACTCCATAGGTCTATTCATAAAGTTCACCCATAAAACTAAAAAATGTGGAATTGAGACATAGGCCTACAAGTTGTGAGGTTTCGGGATCAGTTAAATACTCTATAACTTTGATGGCTTCTTTGATGGGGATCATGGTGAAGAGGGATACTACATCCAAGCTCAATAAAATCTCATTCTCTTCCATATGTCTGTGTTTTATTTTCTCAATAAAGTATGACGAGTCCTTTATGAACGAGCTTGTATTTCCTACTAAGGGTTTTAATTTGTCTACCAGGAATTTTGCAAGCCTATAGGTCGGTGAGCCTATGGTGTCTACAATGGGTTGGAGGGGAACCCCAGGCTTGTGTATCTTGGTAATTCCATATATTCTTGGAACGAAGGGGTTAGAGATAATGAGTTTTTTCTTGATCTCCTCATCCAAGGAGGATTTCTTTATGGCTTCGATAACTCCCTTTATGATCTGATTCAAGGGGTTCTTATTAAGTTTCTTGTAACAACCACTAGAATCCAAGTGTGATTTAATCTTAGAAATATAGTCTTCTTTGTTGAGAATCACCGTAGCTCCTCCTTTATCAGCCTTCAAGATCACAATATGGTCATTCTTTTTGAGTTCTCTGAGGGCTCTGCTTTCTTCCCTCGTGATGTTGGGTTTGGGTGATTTTGCTCTTCTTAGGGTTACAGCACAATCTTGATGCACCTCTTTAGCTTCATTTTCTGGTAGGTGCCCAATCCTTTCTTCAATGCTGCATATGATGTCTTTGACCGAAATCTTTTTCGGGGCAATGGAAAATTAAGACCTTTATATGGAAATAAATCTAATTGCAGAAAACATGAAATTCTATAAATTAACTTGATAAAGAAAGACTGAAATTGCATGAAATAAACTGGTATAAAGCAAATAACATTAACTTGTGAGCTCATGATAAATCTATACTAACAATTCATAAGAAAAACATAGCTGAAAATCTATATAACCAACTCACAATAAAGAAATTACTGAAAATCTATATTAACATGGGAGAATCAAAGGATGTGCATTAAGCATCATCTCCATTACATAACAATCAAGAATTCACTCTATGACTAACTCTAAACTATTCTCTACTTCCAAACCACTAGAGAGATCTCTAACCAAAATGAGGAGAGAGACCTCCTATTTATACATGAATTCAAGATAACTAATCATAATTATAGATCCACTATTCTCTCAACTTATCCCTTCAAATCCTCAACAAATCTACAACTCATCCCTTGAAATCCTCAACAAATCTACAACTCATCCATTCAAATTCTCCAACAAATATTGGATGAGATATTCTCTCCACATTTGCATGATCTTCTCCTTGAAATTAGCCCACATCTTGAGGATAAATTCGAATTTGAGGCTAGGTGGTCACTTTTAAGCTTGTTAAAGTCTTCAAATACACCTGTAAGCATCACCAAACTCATCCAACTTGAAAGTATAATGAAAATATGTTATTTTTTCTCAATAATTAACCACAAATTCACTTAAAATAATAAAAAATAAATGATTTGGAAAATAGTAATATAAACCCATATTTATTATGAAAGTGGTGAATATTAATGGTTTTATGGAAGGATAAAATATGAATAAGGTGATAGATAGTATGTGAAAGATGAATAAAATGTGGTATTTTTGCGGCTCAACAAATATTGAACTTGTCGAGGTGCAAAACTTGTCGAAGTCGATGTCAAATTCGAAAAACAATGCCAACTGTTGGGTGAATCATACCTCCTTCCTTAAGAAACAATGGTCCCCATTGTTTGCTCGTACAAATAAAGGAACTTATTGGTTATATCAGTTGTATCAGAGCTTAATTAGAGCTTGTTCATTCTTAATTATTTTGTAGAGACTTCTATCGAGGTTACCTGACTTACGTTTGTTAAAAAATGCTCGCAAACTCATCAATTCAAGTTGACACTACCTTCAAATTCACAGTATCTATATAATTGCACCATTAGACAGAATATGACCAGAGACATAGACAATAGGCATGCAACTAATGAGACATAGAAACTCATAAAGAAAGCGTTGGCTCAACATTGAACCGATTGTTCCCTGGTTCAATGAGATTCTCACGTGATTCTCCTCAACATCAAAAGGATTCTCTACAAGATCTAAATCCAACAAAATCAGTCCATTCAAGGTGCAAATGAACTTGGACATACTGGATATAGAAGGAAATATTGACATGGAATCCATAGACAATTGGGTACAATAATCGAAATCATATTACTCTTTGAACCAACTATCATAAGCTGAAAAGATCACCATTGCATCCTTAAATATTTTGACCTATGTGCAGTGTTGGTGGGAGAACCTATCGAAAAAAATGGAGAAAGATGAAGACCCCATAGATACATGGGATAAATTTGTCAAGTATGTCCTGTTATAGCGGATTTCACCACACTAGGTGAATCACACATTGTATGGCCTTCCCCTGTCCCGCTGCAGACTCATTAGCCCCTATGGACCACTTTTTGTCTTTTGATGTGTCCTTGATCATCCTTAGAAAACATAAGAAAAGTGATATATGCGGCTTTTTCCTTGATAACTGTGTACATAGGCGGATATTCCCTCTATAGTTGTGTACATCGGGATGTGTACATAATCCAAATCCTTTTGGAGCGTTCCTTGACTTGGGTCCGACTCATATGACTCTTGGCCTTCCATATGCCTTGAGATCGCACGGATTCGACCTTTCAGTATCCCTTTGAAAAGCTATATAAGGAACCCATTGAGACATTGAAAGCATAAGAGAGAATTGAGAGTAACGAAACTATAGTCCATTGTTTCCAGAACTTATGCTTGAGTCTGCATCCCTTTGTCCCTTTGGAGCACTGTTGTGTTCTTCCCAAGCTTGCCTTTTGCTAGTGAGCTTGCTATCTGAGTGATGGAGGATTGAGGTGGTGGAGGCCCAAGTGGGGGATTCAGTTTGTCCGGTTCGCAGACGTGCCATCAGAGGTTGTCACTTGTAATCTCTGATTCATATTAATAGAAATATCTTTTCCTGTCCAGTCATGTGTATTTGAATGAATATCGTATCCATTGAAATATGTCAAATGCTTTTACATTATTGATTATATATGCTAGAATAGATCTAACACCATGAAATATAGTATGCTTGTATTGTTTACTTGTTGTTGAGGACGTGTTATAACAATTCAAGCTGAATATTGGAAAGCTCAATGGGGATCTACTTCAACCGTTCGGAATAAGGTACGAGGTTCGATCCTTTAGTGTTAGACATTTTATTTCTATTGCACATTGGGAAAGATTGATTTCTGGAGTCTAGCTGTCTGTTGTGGTACCCCAAGCCATAGGAATTTCTCTCTTTAACAGAATTGGCGACTCTGCTGGGGAGTTCCTAGTAATTGTCCTTTGGGGGTTGATTTCTTGGCATTCAATGTATTTGAATTTCTCTCTCTCTCGTGTTTCTGTGTCGGGTATGGGGGCATGTATGCCTGGTAGAGCCTGATTGGTGTGAATTTAGTCTCAGTCTATCTGTTTTCCTTGAATTGGTTCATCTTTTTCTTCCTATACATGGGTTTGTCACTTACAGTCGCGTATACACGCAGGTTCCCCTGGGATTTCCATGTATACACGTGGGTTCATTGCGCACAGTCGCGTATACCCTGGTTTTTACCTTTCTGTGGAAGATAGTGGATTGCTGGGTGAATTCTGTTAGCTGCTGAGTCTCCTTTGGCACTGCCTAAGTCTGTTAATACCTCTGTTTCTGACCAGAAACGTTTTTTTTTAGCCTAAATTTTTTCTTTTAGGAAAGTTCTTGTCATGGCATCTTTGATTTTTTGTTTGAGATTAGTGCATTAGAGTCCTTTTAGCTTAGTGCTTTGCTGGAATGCTGTTTATGTGTGCTTGCAGAGTCTGGGGTGGGTAGAATCATTCTTTTGCTTTTCGTATCTCTATATTTTCAAAAAATCCAAAAATATTTGCTTATCATCATGCATTGCATTTTGCATTTTGCATTGTACTTGCACTATATCTATATTTGCTTTGGAGTAATAGTTAGGACTTCATATAGGGAAATTTGCATTTAGCATTTGAAGAGGAAATTGCACATTACATGTAGTATGCATACCCTGTTTTCATGGACACAATGCATTTGCATTGATTGTTAGGTGTGCATTTTGCTTGTTGTTGCGTCATAACACCATTAGTTGCACGACCATATCCTATTTTTGAGTAATAAATCCAACTCAAAATCCAACTAAAATCAATGCTAATTAAAATGAATTACACTCTTTTCTTTTCTAGGGTGCACCAACAAGCTTAGGTTTTAGGATCTTGGAATAGTTCATTGAAAGTTAATTCTCCAAGATCACTAAACGACAACAACTAGGTGTCTATCCAGGGAGTGTGTGAAATCCTTGGTATAACCGACATTCTCAGGAAGCTCCTCTCAAAAGGGAGTCAATCACTAGGCAGTGTGAGCGATTGTTGATTGGGATAACCCCTGGTCGATAACTGTGTAGCACCGACGATATAGCCAGGATTGTATTTGTATCTGGGGGCTCTTTCGAGAGTTTCGGGCTTTGCTACCCTGCCCATATGGTCAATATCGCCTGAGACTGTCCGCCTGAGCGTTGATTATATTGAGGTGACCTTAGGGACCTTACCTAGGATATCGAGGGGGTACATGTAGAGGTTATTCTGCATGTGTCCCGGCCAGGTTGGGGTTGGACAGCACAGTCGCTTTACGCGTTGAAGCTGAGGGCCACAATAATTGGTTTTGAACCTCCGCTTGTGGTGACAAGGGCCTCTCAAGCCTCTCCTAGGCGAGACATACCGGCCACATTCGGGAGCTCACTTATCCAGCCCTTGTTTGCTTGCTTTTGGCTTTAGATTTTATTAGTGATTTCTCTATGCACGCTAGTTGGCCTAGGGTTGACGTAAATAGAGAGTCTTTGCTATTTTTTTAGTCATTGTGGAGTCGGGTGCGGTTCCACGCCGTTCTCGTCATTTAGCGGGACTTCCACCTTCTACTTCTCCTCCTCCTTTGGGAGAGGGACCTAGACAGTCCAGGTGGAACATGTCACACATTGATTCACACACCATGGGAGATCATTTAGAGGATACATCTGAGCCACCTCCTCCCATTCGCGTTGACGATGGGGAATTCACACCTACTTATGACCCTTCACCCGACCTAACTGAGTTAGGACCTGTGATTTCGGAGATAGGAACCATGCATGATAGACCTAGTCACTCTAGGGTTGACCCCTCATTGACACATGAGCGGTATGGAATTCCAGAAGATGCCAAGACTCACTTTGAACCTGCCAGTACTAGCTATGGTAGTTATGCTACGACTAGTTTTCCTATGCACGATTTGACATTTTGTGTCGAATCCGATTTTGAGCCTAGCACTATGCCTGGGGGCAATCCCATGCCTTACCTTGCGAAGAGGTTTGGGAGTACTAGTCACATTGCACCTTCCATCCCAGTGGTGGAAGCTCCATCTTATATACCTCCTAGGTCTAGAGTTAGTGATCCGATAGGGATACCAGGTCCTAGACGAGTGATGATAGGCACCAGTACATATCTTCTTACAGAGATTCCTTCGTCCTCGCTTCTGAGTTCTTCAAATGTAAACCCTCCACCTTACTCACGTGGTCCTTCGAGTTGGCACGTAGCTACGAGTCAGATCCGTACTGCGATTACTAGACCAATTGTGTCTCAAGCCTACATACCACCCATGGTTTCGGGAGGTTATGTTCATGTTTCTAGAGGTCAGATTGCTACTTCCACGACATATATTCCTACTTCTGGTATGTATATTCCTACTTTTGGAATGTATATCCCTACCTATGGAGTGTCTCATGGGGCATCACAAGCGATGACCTATGGACCCTATTATGGGATGCAGTATGGACAGGTCTCTTCACCTTACGAAGGCGGGTATTCACAACCTACTTACTCTCCTAATTACGGCTTTGTAGCTCCTATTAGTCAAGGTCCACCTCATTATGGTACTTCCACGCCACCCTATACGGGTCATACAGGAGGAGGTCACTATGGCCAAGGTCATGGTGGTAATCAATCCTATATGAACCAGGGAGCGGTCCATAGACCTCATCATCCTAGGCTCCCTTTCCTTGTGACACTCAATCTACCTGACTTATTGAGACTTATGAATGATCCTATGGCTCATGACCCAGCTTGGCCGGCTGTCCCTACCAAGCTTCCTTCGGACATACCTAAGTTCGAAGGAAAACCAGGAGAGGATCCGAGTGAACATGTTATGACATTCCACCTATGGTGCTCTTCCAATTCATTGCATCAGGACTCAGTCTGTTTGAGACTATTTCAATGCACCCTTATAGGGCCTGTGGCGAAATGGTATATAGAGTTACCTAGGGGTGCCTTTACTTTGTTCGACGACCTTGCGATGACTTTTCTTAATCACTTCCAGCTACCAGTACGCTATGATGTTGGTACTGAACTCTTGTTGACATTTCGTCAAGATAAAGCCACCCATATTTCTGATCATATTCAGGAGTGGCATAGATGGAAGAGATTAATTAAAGCCTTTATACCACCGGAGTTCCTCCTTGAGTGGTTCCTCAAATCTTTATTGCCATATATAGCGAAGGATGTCTCCACATATGGAGTGCAGAATGAGGAACAAGCCATATTTAGGGCACAGGAACTAGACTTGATCTATGCTCAGTCTGGTTTGTTATATGAGATTATACCTAATGCTCCTTGTTCTAGTTTCGATCCCAAGGTCAAACATGGACCACATGCCGATGGCATTGTGGGTTGTGCAAGTAAGAAACCTGCAGGTTCGGTTATGAAACAAGTTGCTCAGTTGTCAATCAACCAATCTACCTCGGGACAAGATACGGCTTCATCTCTGCCTGCCCAAACGGTGAATGTACCTGCTGTGCAATCGTCCGACCAGAAGGGTAACTAGAAATCCGGACGGAATAGAAAAAAGGGTAAAAACAATAATAATAAAAAGGGTGGGAATAAAAATGAGAATGCCAATAATAATGACAAGAATGGTAAAAATGTTGGGGGGGACAAGCAGAATAAACGTAAGGTTAAGTTTCCTTGCAAGCTATGTAAGGATGATCACCTCACTTACTTGTGCCCTAGAATGGATGAAGCTTCGAAGTTCATAGCATAGGTCCCAGCTGTGTTAACGAACCCTTTACCGCATAACCAGAATATGAACTTGAAGTCCCATGATCAATCTAGTGATGAAGATCCAGCTAAAACTAGTGGTCGTGGGTGCATTAATATGGTCCGTGCCGCGAAATTTATGACGCATGCGAAAGATTATACTTTGTCACAACCCAACCTAGGCAAAGAACCCAATCCACCAGGAACCCCTTTGCACATTGAGAAACCTGCGGATAAACCTGAGGCTGCACCTCGCATTCCTAAGGGGGTACTTAAGCGTTCGGGGCATAATCCAAATGCCTGAGCCACCCAGAATTATTCAGTTGTCGAGGACTTGGGCCATACTCCTTGTGCGATGTCTGCATTGGAAGTGCTTCAGAGTTGTCTGTTGCGAAGGAAGGCTTTGCTTTCCGCTCTTGGTGTGAATGGTGATGATTCTTCCTCAGTGATCAAATTTGAAACCACAGAACATCAGCCTCAATTTCCCTACTATGTGTCCCTTTTGGTGCATGTAGAATGTCTTAATATGATCGTCAAGCGCACTGTGATTGACGAGGGCGCTGCTGCTTCTGTGATGTCTTTGTCTTGTTGGAAGGGTCTCGGTTCTCCTAAGTTGTCAAAATCTACGACCATGTTAACTGCTTTTGATGGGAGATCGTTTAGGTCGCACGGTATCCTTCCTTCCCTTAAAGTCCGTTTGGGTGGGAAGACCGTTGCGATAGAGGTTGAGGTGGTTGATGCACCCCTTGACTACAATCTCTTACTGGGAAGGAACTGGATGTATAGTATGCAAGCCGTTGTGTCTTCCGTGTTTCGCGTTGTATGCTTTCCTCATAATGGGAAGATTGTAATGATTGACCAAATGGCATTCAAGAATCCACCTATTACTGCATCTTCGAAAGCTTCGGTTTCAAAAGTTGAACATTCCCAGCCGGCAACTGGGAGTGTGGGTGTAGGCATGTATCCATCCCTCATGGGAACCTTTAGTTGTCCTGCACCCGTCCTCATGATAGGATCTAGTTTTGATGGTGCTTCGATGTCTACGAGATTGGTTCCTTTTCACACAAGTCATATGGGAGATCCTTGGATTCTCCCTTCACTGAATCCTTCAAGTGAGGCCATTGAGACAAGCGTGCCGTTGCCTGTAGCCATGATTGCTTACCAAGCTAATCTCCAGTTTGCTGCAGAGCCTTGTTCTTCCTCTTCATGGACGGAGGAGGAAGACCCCTATGTGCTGCCAGCATGGGAAGTACAGTCTTCTCATGCCCATGACTACCTTGATATAGTTTTCCCTTCAGATGAAGTGATTATCGAGGCTAGGTTGGGAGTTGAGCCACCTTGGGAGGAATTCCATCATAGATCGGACTTTCTTCCGGAGCTTGACCGCTTGGAGAGTGAGGAGATTCCTTCATTGAATTTAGCCGTGGAACTCTTACCAGAAACTTCCCCTTTGGAGGAGCGTTTGGTTCACCTTGAGCAACTCGATGAGTAGCGTAGAGATGCCTTGGTGACTCTAGAGGTTAGTAAGCGTCGCATAAAGGCCCAATACGATAAGTCTGTCAGTTCGAGAGTGTTTAGTGAAGGAGACTTGGTCCTTTTGTGGGATCAATCGAAAGAACCCTTGGGGGCAGGGAAGTTCAATCCTATGTGGCGTGGTCCTTACGTGGTCAAGCGTGTGTTAGAGAAGGGTGCCTACGAGTTAGTGGATTATGAAGGGATGGCCTTGGCGGAGCCTAGAAATGGGCTCTATCTCAAAAAATACTATGCATGATCTTTAGCCAAGGCTGCTTGTTGTATATTATTGTACAGCTTTTTTGCATAGTTAGGTCTTGTTTATTGTGATCGGGTTTGTGATTAGTTTCCATTTCTTGTGGCAGATGTCAATGGAATCTTCCACCTACATAGGATTCGCGGATGGTGCAAACCATCACACTCAACACTCAGCCTCAGCTGCTTGGGTGATTTATACTCCTATGGGTCGAGTACTGTATTCAGGAGGTGTATGTCTACGGCCATCTTCCAATAATGTTGCTGAATATAGTGCCATTATCGAGCTTCTACGGGATGCCATTTCGCATGGTGTTCTCTCTCTTGAGATACGTCTTGATTCAGAGTTAGTAGTGTCACAGCTCAATGGTTTGTACCATGTTAGAGATCCAACGTTATTGAGGAGATTCTTATGTGTGAGATTGTTAGAACGACAATTTGAGAGTATAACATATATACACATTCCAAGAAATTATAATCAAGTTGCTGACTCATATGCTAACTACGTGTTAGATTGGCATTTCTTTCATTCATCATAAATTAATCATAAACACAATTTTTACACATGTAAATAAATAAACCGATCACCATAAAATTTTTATATATATCAAAAATGTGGTAATACATAATGTCATAATACAAAATTGGGGCTTTGAAAGCCACCATCATATACACGGTAGTACAAAATAGATACACTCCCAAGTGTCTAGTCCTGTGGAGGAGGAGGAGGGTTGTGATCATGATATCTCATCACGGCTCTAGCTAGCCGCCAGAATAAACGCACCCATGCACGTGGTACACCCACCACCTGTCTTTGCATAGCCTCAGGCAAGTCCTCGACTTGCGCCATGGGAATCCTGTGAGTCAGTCGCACGAAGTTGGTATGGATGCTTTGGAGCGTTCACTCCGCATCCACACCGGTGATATCGTCTCCTCTTCCCCTCTGTCTATGACGTGGGAAGCCCTCTAGTCACCGTGGTCCCACATCTGCACATGAATGGTAGATGTCATTATGTATTGTCACCCAAAAACATGTCTTTTTGATTCCATTAATCAAGAAAACACAAAAAAGTTAAATACTTCAAAAATTTTAAAAAAAAGAGAGTAAGGGTCGAGATTCATTACCTATGTCTCCATATGCTGATCCTAGTGGTAATGGCATGTCCAGATCTCCCCGGAAATATATCCCTGCATAAGGGTAGTCATCTATGGCAACAATCTGTCATCGCCACCATAGAAAAAAGTCTGCTGGATAAGGGTTGGCCACCCTACTACCCCCTAGTCTACGCATCACATATTCCCAACGTCATTGGGCCGGATCTCGAACCCCGTGGAGAGGAACATCCACTCTAGGGCTCAATCCTGGAACACACTCGAAGAAAAACGTGCTCAAAATGCTGCTGAACCTGAAGTTCCGTATCCTACCTGCCTTGCACTCACTGAGCTGATGTTTCATGTTGCTCAGTAGTGAAGTACTCCAATCGTAGATGGTCGGTGTCATACACTCCACCGCATAGAACATCAGTGGCCGAGAGGCCTGATGGAGTGATGCTAAGCCTGCTATCCTGCCTAGCATTAGTAGTATGGCCTTTAGGCCCAGCACCTGTATAGCGTTGGTGGGAACTTGGCTCCCCACCTTCTCAGTCTCTGGGTAGCAGTACACAGCTATGTACTCATCGATAATAAGCCCATGACCTGGCCCTCCTCGGGCACGAAGGTTCACCATCTCCCCTCGTCTAGATAGACCTATGATAAAATAGATATCCTCCACCTCAATGGTGAGGGACATACCGTCTATCCGGAAGGAATCTGAGTTTGGATCCCAATAGTCTACCAGCATCTGTAGCAGTCCTGGTTTGGCCCTCAAGCCAGCTAGGCACCAAAACTTGTAAAGTCCGCATCTTCTTAGAGCTTCTTGAGCCATTCTGTCAGCCCTTACTGCTTCCTCTACTTCACCATGCTCGCGTTCTCGCCACTCTAGCACCATCCTGCATGAGAAATTGACCAAATGTCCATTAGATTCTTGTAGATCCTTTTGTGCGGCGTCAAATAGCCACGTATGTACGCGGTTTCTAGCCCCTTTTCCACGTATTGCCAGCCCTATATGCGGAAAAAGCTTCGATACCCGTGTGGGCCGCAACGCTCATGTAGATTTGGCCTTAAAAAACTCATTTGACCATGAAAACTTGTAAAAATTATATTGAAATGCAAGCAGAGAACATGAGTAAATACCTGGAAGAAATGGTTGTGAATTCCGCCGGCTGGATCTCCCAAAATTTGCAGTTGAAAATCAGAGCTCTAATGGGTAAAAGTTTCAAATGATTTCTATTTTTTACTATTTATAGAAAAAATTTCAAATATTTGAAAATTTTTACCCCCTTTCCTATAGTTTTGACCGTTTCTAACCATTTTGGACCGTTTCTGACCTAATTGGTGATGTAGAAGACCGTTTTCAGCGCTGTTTCAGCCTTTGGATTGACCCGTTCGTACGGATCTCAGGTATAATATCTACACTGGCATATAGGTTAGGTTCACCACCGTTTGCATTTTGCATGACCTTATGACCATGTCACTATATCCTCAGGTACGAACCCACTCTATTATGTCATGGAACCTTCTTGCTGCTATAGAAGTGGCATGATATGAGTGGTAGAGCCTCACCTTACATGGGTACCATAGTTAGCGCCTTATTTGCATTTCGTGCCCATGCCGATGTTTCCCCTTTTAGGGTGTGGGAGTCTGTTGTATAGTATTGCCATGACATTTAGCAAGAGCCTCATACTCCTCTTGATCTTATGCTGGCCGTGATCCCCTGGACTCCCTTGTATCAAGTTGTGGATGCATTATCATGAGCTTTTCCTGTCTTATTGAGCTTTATGCCGGCTCCCCTGACATTGCGTTTCAGCTATATAGCCCGAGCTTGTCTCATGTCTAGCCATGCAGAGCCTTTCTTTATATCCTTCGTGGCTTGATTCCCTTTTTACCGAGAGGGGATTTTCCCCTGAGTGTCAATATCCTACACATGTATCCTTGCATTGAGCATAGGTATGTTCCACTGCTTGGAACTAGTTTGTTTTCCTTCATGACACTCATCTCCTCCTAGTTTGTAACTATAAAGCTAGTTTATTCTTTTTTCAAGATTTTCAAATAACTGAAAAAGACCAAAAAAATAAAAAAACCAAAAATCCGGACAAGAAAAGATATTATCTTTGGTAGCTGTCGAGTCGTGTCACCTTCGAATAGAGCACTGTATATCACATCCATTGGTTGGGTTATAGTTTGACTTTAGGAGCTGTACTCATTTATCTGAGTTTTATCTCCACCGACTGGTTATGCTTCCAGTCCCTATGGAGCCTCTATTGATGCCTCCTACATCATATAGATGTCCTAGTTTGTATATCGAGTCTATGCTGCCTTCATTCAGTCACCATATGCCGTTATGCTCTTGTTTGAAGGAAGTTGAAACCTGAGTCGACCATTCCTCAGTTATCTTGACTTTGCATGTCGGCCATTCCCGGTACAATTACTGGTTCGTGCACCTTATGATCGAGTCCTTCCACATTATACAGCCTTGCTGAGTACCTCATGTTGGATGATATCCTAATTCCCTCCTTCCAATGGATTTCATCCCATCGACTTCAGATCATTTATTCTGGGATTGGATTCTAGAGTCATTTTGAGTGCCTTGAGACTTGCAGTCATCAGTGGTAGGTTCTCTCGCCATCGACAGTTTTGGGAATACATCAATGTCCCCTGATCGATGGATTCTCTCAAGTGTTTGACCTCAACATATTTATTCACACTTGTTAGTTTGCACTCTAGTACCTTAATTCCCATTTTCATTATTGGTGGGTGATCTCGCGTCTGTTAACGGTATACATCAATGACCGGTAATCAGACGATGGACTACTATGTTCGACCTCGACACCTCTATTCGCATAGTAGGACATGTACTCGTAGCAGTGTGTGTAGAATACTTTCCAGATTGGTGGCATCCATTATACGCTACCTCCTTGATCGTGCCAGTGTTCATGAGGTTTCAGCTCTCGTGACTTGTTCCAGTATATGTCAGACATTTCTAGCCACTATGGAGATCTTGATCTATTGTATATCTTCAGTCATTGTGGAGATCATGGTCCTTTGTATATCTTCATCATGGAGATTTTGATCTATGTATATTGTACGTGGCGATGACCACATATGTGTTATCATGTTTCATGCCTATTCATGGACATTGTACTCTTATGTATCCGGGACTGCTATATGTATTTGCAGTTATATGCAAAGTTGTATTATTATACTATGCTGATTGGGTGGCTGGTCTTCCATTTGGGAACCTTCATCACTTCACTTCTGGGATGGACTTATAATGTATTTCGGCCATCATATAACCCCTCTGATCTCATACATTAGGGGGCATCTGTTATAGTGGATTTCACCACACTAGGTGAATCACACATTGTATGGCCTTCCCCTGTCCTGCTGCAGACTCATTAGCCCCTATGGACCACTTTTTGTCTTTTGATGTGTCCTTGATCATCCCTAAAAAACATAAGAAAAGTGATATACGCGGATTTTTCCCCGATAACCACGTACATACGTGGATATTCCCTCTATAGTCGCGTACATCGGGATGTGTACATAATCCAAATCCTTTTAGAGCATTCCTTGACTTGGATCCAACTCATATGACTCCTGGCCTTCCATATGCCTTGAGATCGCACGGATTCAACCTTTCAGTATCCCTTTGAAAAGTTATATAAGGAACCCATTGAGACATTGAAAGCATAAGAGAGAATTGAGAGTAACGAAACTATAGTCCATTGTTGCCAGAACTTATGCTTGAGTCTGCATCCCTTTGTCCCTTTGGAGCACTGTTGTGTTCTTCCCAAGCTTGCCTTTTGCTAGTGAGCTTGCTATCTGAGTGATGGAGGATTGAGGTGGTGGAGGCCCAAGTGGGGGATTCAGTTTGTCTAGTTCGTAGACGTGCAGTCAGAGGTTGTCACTTGTAATCTCTAATTCATATTAATAGAAATATCTTTTCCTGTCCAGTCATGTGTATTTGAATGAATATCGTATCCATTGGAATATGTCAAATGCTTTTACATTATTGATTATATATGCTAGAATAGATCTAACACCATGAAATATAGTATGCTTGTATTGTTTACTTGTTGTTGAGGATGTGCTATAACAATTCAAGCTGAAGGTTGGAAAGCACAATGGGGATCTACTTCAACCATTTAGACTAAGGTACGAGGTTCGATCCTTTAGTGTTAGACATTTTATTTCTATTGCATATTGGGAAAGATTGAGTTATGGAGTCTAGCTGTCTGTTGTGGTACCCCAAGCCATAGGAATTTCTCTCCGTAACATGTCTAGAAGGATTTCTACTTTCCCAAGTACATTGAACAACACTATAAGAAGTGGCAACAACTAAGGCAATGGAAAGGTCATCCCGTGTAGAGTTACACAGTTGAGTTCTATCGACTCATGACTAGACTTGGAATTCAAGAAGAAGATAAATTGCTTGTTCTGAAGTACGTAAGTTGATTTTCCCCATATATTCAGCAAGGGATGGAGTTTCTGACTGTCGGCACACTTGCAGATGCATTCCACTATGCTAGTAATATTGAAGCTAAACAAAAAGGGAAATCACACTTCATGACTAATCCAACATGATGAACATCTGGAAAGAAGTCACCAAATGAATCTGACATGTCAAGAAACCCTTATCATATGACTCCGCCAAAGAAATACCATGGAAAAAAACACTCTTAGAAAGATAAAAGAGAACGTAGAAAAAACCCAATGCTAGGAAATGGTGTGATTACCATAATTAATCATGGAATGATACGATTGAATGCAAGGCTTGGAAGATAATTTTGGAAAAATTGTCGACCTTTGACTTGTCTAAAAAAACCCTGGTATAATATGATACATAAGCACAAACCCTTTTGACATTAACATCGACCACTCCAACAGCCTCGAATACCATCAACAAGGATGAACAAGAGTGCCTATCATCATACATAGATATGGGTTCAAAAAAATCCATTGCATCTTATTATAGATAATGGAAGCCAAAATAACTTTGTTTCTGAAGATATCATGAAGAAACTAGGTCTTGTCACCAGTCCACATCACTAGCCTTATAATATCAATTGGATGAAGGATGGACATGAACTAAGGATCACCTAACAATGAAGACTCATCTACTTCATTAAGCCTTTTGAAGATGAATTACTATGTTACGTGGCACCACTTTTCGTAGTCGACACCTTGTTTGGGAAAACTTACTTATGGGATCAACATGGGAGTTAAAAATCATGGCCTCAGAAGGTGATTGTCAAAATACAGAACCAATGGTATGGTATACCAGAGTGACGAACTACACCAATGGTTGTGATCTTATATCCTAAACACACAAAGAAGCTCATCAACCATGATCAGAAATTCGCATTGATCAAGATTAAGCCTCAAAATCCTAGGAAGACTACAACATCTATTCAACTCACCAACCAGTGCATCTCCCCACAACAGCAACAGATCAAGAATATTCTTGATGAATACTGAAATTTATTTCAAGATCTAGACTATGTACCTCTACATTTCCAGGAAAAAACACTTTGTTGAATTTGTTCCTGGTTCTCCATTACCTAACACATATATTTATAGAAGATCCATTATTGAGAATGAAGAGATTCATAGGCAGATTTAATATTTGATCAAAAAAGGTCACATCTGACCTAGATCCTCTCTTTGTGGAAGTCCAATTATCCTTGTTCCAAAGAAATACATGACTTGGCACATGTGCATCGACTACCAAGCTCTCAACAAGATTTTGGTAAAGAATAGTTACCCTCTTCCAATGATAAATGAACTCATTAACTGTCTAAAGGGTGCTAAATTATTTACTAAGCTCGACGTCAAGTCAGGATATCATCAAATTTTGATCAATCCGACATATGTATGGAAAACTACTTTCAAAACCAAGGAAGTATTGTTTGAATGGTTAGTCACGACTTTCGGCTTAAGAAATGCACACTCACGACCTTCATGCGATATATGGATGACATTATTCAACCTTTCATCAACAAATGTGTCATTTTCTATCTAGACGATATCTTTATTTTCATTCGATCATGGGAAGTACATGTCCAATGATTTCGACAAGTCCTCGACACTCTTCAACAACATCAACTCTATTTGAACATGGACAAATATTCATTTGCGATGAATAACATCAAATATTTGGGGTATGTAATCAACTCTGCAAGAATTCACATCGATCCTGACAAAGTATAAATCCTTAAATAGTGTTCCATTGCTCAAAACATTCATAAACTAAGAAGTTTTCTTGGTTCAATTTTTTTATTATCTATGATTCATACTCGAGTTCAGTCACATAGCTTGGCCTTTGAATCAACTGATTAAGCGAAATGGAAAAATTTTATTCAAATGGACATCGACACAACACCAAGATTTTGAGAAGCTGAAACACAAGCTTTGTACTGCACCAATACTTGTGTTATTTGATTTTCATCATCATTTTGAGATTTAGATGGATGCATCGGACTATGATTTAGGTGCAGTGATCACTTAGTTTGGTCACCCAGTCTCTTTTGATTCCGAAACTTTCAACGATATTGTCAAAAGTTATTTGACTTATGAAAATGAAATATATGCCAACATAGAAGCCATTAAGCAATGGAGACATCACATTCTTGGGAAGGAGATGGTCATTCTTACTGCCCACAAGCCTTTACAGTTTTCCTTGTCCCATTTGAAGTTACAGACAACTTGACAACTCAAGTGGATTAATTACCTACAACAATTTTAGTTGGTAATTAAGTATAAGAAAGGTAAAGCCAATGTCATGACCAATTGTCTTAGTTGACCACCCATTACTCTGCTTTTTACAATGATGAGTATGCAAGGCTACAAAACCAATACTTGGTCTCAATTGTATTCGGTAGAATACAAATTTTATGCAATTTATCAATAACTTCAAACCAACCCGCCTTCCACTACCGACTATTTCCTAAAAGATACCTTTATATACAAGCTTGGATAGCTTTGTGTATTGACACATGAGCACTGAAAGAATCTCATTTGGGATGCACACTACAACAATATTGCATGACAGTTTGGAGTGGTGAAGACCCTTGTTATCCTTCAAAATTATTTTTATTGTCCTTTGCTTAAATTTGACATGAACAAGTACATTAGATCATGTGTGGTTTGTGCCATTGCTAAACCTCCGAATCGACAACAAGGATTGTACATGCCTTTTACGATTCCTAGTATACCATGAGAATATATTTCTATGGACTACTTAATGAGATATCCTACTACCAAACATCAACATGATGTGATCTCAGTAGTACTCAACATATTTTCCAAACAGGCCATTCTCATTCCATGCAAGAAGACTATGACAACATAACATACCTCTCAGCTCTTCTTCAAACATGTCTCAAAACATTAAGGCTTACCGACGACCATCATTTTCGATAGAGATGTCATATTTGTCAGAATATTTTGGAAGAATCTATGGCAACAGATAGATATAAGACTCTCCTTATCAAAATATTTCCATCCTCAAAAATTCGGAAAGACAGAAGTTGTGAATCGCTTGGTAGTACAAATTCTCTACATATACAACCACAAGTGTCATCAGACATGGGATGAAAGTATCCCATATAGACAACACATTTACAATCAATCTCAACACAACTATACGAGAAAGACTCAATTTGAGATATGTTATGGTTTTCAACCCTCAACTCCCATCGAGTTTATCAGTTCATCGACATAGTTGAATGACACTTACTGTAACCAGCGAGAAGTTGAAAAAGAAATGAAATTTCAAGATCAAATCTGCAATGTCCAAAAACAAGAACATGAAATGTTGCAATGAGATAATGCAAAAGATGAGGCACAACACGATAAGAATTGTATTCCTCATTGATTTCAAATTGGGGATCAGGTCTAGGTACATATCAAGAAGAAACGTTTCCCTGGTCCATACTGGAAGTTGACACCTTTGCGATATGGTCTGTACACTATTATTGAGAAAATTGGAGAAAACAATTTCCAGCTTGACATTCCTTCATGCATGGGTCTGCATCCAATATTTAATGTGGATCTATTTTGACCATACCACACACCACTATTGGAACAAAATGACACGCAGATAGTAGAACCCGAAGACATCCATCCAGATGTTCAACAACCTCTTCCTTAAGACATCATTGTGGGACGATGAATACACCATACAAGGACAAACACAATTCCATTGTTTTAGGTGGCTAAAGCTGAACATCTCCCAACACAAGGAAAATGGTACTCTTCTAATGACATAACCAACAAGTTTCCTCACTTGTATGACTGAAAAATGGGGACCATTGTTTCTTAAGGAAGGAGGTACGATCCAACCAACACTTGGTATTGTTTTTTGGGTTCGACATCAACTTCAACAAGTTTTGCACATCAATAGGTTCAACATCGACTTCGACAAGTTCCACACCACGACAGGTTCATTATCAACATCGACAAGTTCCCCACCTCAATAGGTTCAACATCGAATTTGACAAGTTTCACACCTCAACTAGTTCAATATCGACTCCATAGATTCAACATCTTGACATGCAGAGTTGACACCAACGACTGATAAACTACAATAGATTGTCTCTTTGTCTTCTAGTTGTCTATAATGATTGAGCTTCTAAATCATTCCAACTTATTTGTAGCTGAACATAATGGGAATACAACCCAATAATTATCAACACTCTATTTCAGCATGTGCATTATTGTATTTACATCAGAGTAAAGAGGATAATACAATAGTAATGAATTAACATAAATTGGTTTGAATTCTTTCATATTGTCTGTGCGTGTGTGTGTTATTGTGTGCAGTGTATTTCATCCTTTGCTTATTATTAATATGTTTCTTCCATAACAGTACTTGATTCATTCAATCAAACTGTTCTCCCTATGTGCACTCAAGTACACAGAGGGGACAATAGTTCGATTGAACGAATCGAATATCGTTATGGTGGAAGCATATTAATAATAAGCAAAGTAAGAGATACACTACATATAAACAATATGCAAGAATTTGAACCAATATCTGTTACTTCATTATTGATGTATTATGATCATTACTATGATGTAAATTACAATAATGTACATTCTTAAATATAGTGCTGAGAATGCTTGAGTTGTATTCCAGTTACATTCGGTTACAAATAAGTTGGAATGATTCATAATTTCAACCATTATAGATGACTAGAATATAGAGAGACAATCTGTCGCATTTCGTCATTCATTGGTGTCAACAATGCATGTTGAGATTTTGAATCTATCAAGTCAAGATTGAACCTATCAAGGTGTGGAACTTGTCGAAGTCGATGTCGAAGTCGACAAACAATGCCAACTATTGGGTGGATCATCAACTCATGAGGGTACAATGCATGATAAAATTGGACGACATGAAGAGAAAATTTGACCTAGAATCCATGTTTCCTATAAAAAAATGATAACAAACCCCTCTCATATCTTTTGTCATTTTGAATTTGTGTGAGTGATCTTTGAGCTTCTTGAGTGCTTGGATATGTGCCCAAGCCAACTATGGGAGATGTGCCCCAAGGTATTGTCCTAGTTTTTCCTTAGTAATTCAAATATTAACATATGAATCCAATGATGGAGGTTTAATTGTAGGTATAGATATCCATTTCATCCATATTCGATATATCTTCTCAAAGAATGAAGGCTTCCTATTCGAATTATTCCCCTCCTTTTCTTCTTTCTCTCTAGTTATTTGAAGAAGACAAGATCGAATGACGGATTGATGTACTTTTGAAATTAATGGTGGATATTTTTATTTTTTCTTATCATATCTATAGGTGTGTCAGTTTCATTAAATATTTTGGAAAATGTCCCTTTCAATCCATATGAATTATGGTATCCAATTTCCCTAGTAATGATGTTTTTGCTAAAGGAAGTTACCCTTGATTGTGAAGTGAGGTTCATTTTGGCCTCTTTGATTTATAATTGATGTAATATTTAATCTTTGAAAATTATATGACATTTAGAATCAATATCATGAAGTTTCATATGAAAGTTTTCTTACCTTGCCTAGATTTTCTTGAAAATTTGACTAGTTTTATTATAACTATCACCAAAAGTTATCAATATGTCCAATTTAGATTATGTTAGATTATGTAGGTGATTTATACCTCTCTTAATCCCATACAAGAATAAAAATAATAATTTTATACCATATTCCATTTTTTTGGAAAGCTTTGTTTCTAAAATAGTTGAGTTGTCCCAGTAACTAGTTTTGCTAATTTAACACCTAGATTAATTCTAATATTTCCTAAAAATTTGGTTTTAAACCTGGTTGAGATCAGGGATCTAGTTTTGATATTTTTGGTTGACCAGGATCATGGTATTATACTTCATCCTGTCTAATGCTCGAAACCTAAATGGTCCCATCACATTGTGCATAGGATTCTTGAGATCAAGCATTTCCATGATTGTCTAATTTGAAATTTCGTATTTGTGAACCTTCGATATATACTTGTAGACCTATTAATTACCTTAGAGTACCAATCATTTATCCTATGTGAATTTACACAAACTCTTTTGTGCATTAAGGTTTATTTCAATAATTCTAGTTTCATTCCTAGCACCTGGTGTTGCTTGTTTTATGAATTGCATATTTAGTTAATCTATTGCTTGAGTTAGTGTGCCAAAATCAGAAAGGTAAATTAAAGTGGTATCAGAGCTATTTCCTATAATCATGTGGAAATTGATCTCTTAGTGAAGAAATATTGCATAACATATCTAAATTTGTAAGAATGAGGCTTGTACCAATACTTGAAGATGATGACTTTGATCGGTTTGTTGAAGAAGAAGAGGTGATATATTTTAATGGTGGCTTGCAAATGTCAAGAGACAAGGATGGTTACTTTTGTGACCATATGAAATATGAAGACATCATGTTTTAACCACCAATGGCTAATCCTAAGAAGTATTATAAAAGATGATATATGCAATTGAAAACATTCCCCACCACTACGAAGAATATCTTGCCTTAGGGAAAGAGATTTGTAAATACATTCCTTTTAAAGATTATTTTTATTGCAGATTTGGATTTGAGCCCAATGATGTAGATGATTATTCTTTAAAGAGAATAAGACCATCCCTAGAGGAACCACATTGTTCCACCACTATGAGAAAAGAGGAATAACAAGGAACCAAAAGTGAATATTCATCAAATCCATCATCATATTCAAGGATTATGAGATTATTTGGATTTTCTTCAAGAAGAGTATCGAGAAGTGATGATCACAGTACCATTCAATATGGAGAAACCTAAATTTTATTGAAATAAGATGCTCTGGAATATATTTCTTGTTCCCCATTACTCCAATACAGATATGAAGAGGATCCATATATAGCTAAAGATCCAACAATTCAACATTTGATTGTTAGCAGTGCAGTAGGTAAAATCACTTCAAGATTATTTGTTTGTGATCTAAAAAAATTGCAAAGGAGGATGATGTGTTCAATGGTGGTAAGGAATATTTTGGATTAGGTCGAAAAGAATAATATTGATCATTTCTGAAATCACCATTTGAACTTCATAATGAAGTGGAAGACAAGCCCACACCTGTTGCATGTGAACTAGAGAACTTGGAGGAAGAAATCATGCAAAGGGATGAAAATAGTTTAGATATATTTGTTCCTTTGGGTAAAAATGAAGGGATGATTCACATGACTGAGAAAATAAATCTTGTTTAAATATTGTAAATTCAAAGGATATTATAAATGTATTTTACTAATGTAACCCAAGGGAGATGTTATTATTCCTCCGACGAGGTGTTACTATTATATTTGGTCATCATAAATTCATGAGGTAAAGCTTCCATTGTAATTCGGGTCATTAGTACCCTAATTAATAATATAATATACTATTTTGAGTCTTCCTAGTTGAATTCAACCCAGACAGTTTAGTTGGGTTTACTTGTTTAGGATAATAGTCAGCTGGCTTAATGTATATCAATAGGAGAGTTGTGATTCTTATTTGGACACAGTCTCACTCACTTGAGTAGCGCATAGGAGAGACAGAGAGACAGAACAAAAAGGAGGAGAATACATTTTTTTGGGGTTATATCTTATACATCTTATACGTAGTAAGTTTTGGTTGGGTTTTCTTCCCCTTGAGGGTTTCCTAGGATAAATACTGTGTCTATCTTGTGATTGTGTTTCTTTCAGTGATTTTGCATATGATACTAATGCGATTTTGATTTGAATACTAATGATATCTAGTATTTATTATGAAATATTAACATGGTATCATATCTATCCTGAATACGTGTTGAGCCTCATTTTGTTATTAGTTTTTGGCATTAAAATAACACATTTACATGCATATTTTATTATCTTTTGTGTATTTTATGTCATGCAGATCATTAATTAGCATGAGGTAAGAACAAATTTAACGTTTATTCAACTTTAGTTATTAATATCATTTTTATGACTTTATTAACTTAAATCTATATTATTTAAAGCATATTTGATATATTTATTGATTTATGTATTTGTTTGCAGATTTCATAACCCTTTTGGGAGAATTTATAAACAAAACGCGTTTAGCTTACCATTCAACCCAATCTGCGTAACCATTTTCCAGTTCATCATGTAGTTCGCCATCCAGCTCGTTAATCAGGCTGCACACTATCCATAAACTATCTCAGGCATTAAACATTGAAGCAATCTACAAACTATTTTGTTGACCATGTGCCCAGGTGATAGCATAATCAACAATTTATAAGAATCGTCGGTGCGTTGATTTCACCAATACCAAGCTGCTCACTACCCACATGTTTAAAGAAGGCACACTCTTGTTCTAGAATTGTTCATGGTCTCTTCCAAATTTGCCACTAGTCTCCGCATCTAAAACAATGAACAAACTTTGTTCTGCAAGATTGCCCTCACACCAGTTTCTGTGCCATATTTGAAGTATGTTTACACTGATGAAGGACCCATGCTTTAAGAAACTTGCCATTGTGTACATTGTCTGTGTCAAACACCACACTGTCAGTTGCACCAAAGGAGGGGCTGCATGCCACATCATACGTTGAGGAGATTTTTTCACGTTGTAGAAGGAGCTCTTGTTCTAGAGACTCACTACTGTGTATTCTTCGCTGCCAACATGCCACCATCAATCATGCAGGAGAGGAAGCCTGCATGCCACATTCACAATGAAGAAAACCATACTTACACCAAAGAAGGGATATGCCTATGCGCTGGCCTGTAAACTGTTATTGCCTTTTATGATTGACTAAGTTTAGAAGAGTAGTCGACCACTAAAGGGTCGACTTGCTCAACCTCTTGAAAACAGTGTGTATATAAACACCTTCATACAGAAATATAGGGGGTTGATCAATCCATTAGATAGATAGTTAGTTTGCTTTGAGGGAAGGATATTGTAACTATGTTCCTTCTATTTAATAAGAACTCTACGCTTTGTTGTTTATGATTGCGTGTGTAAGAATTTGCCAGGCATTATCCATGATTGTTGAGAGGGCCCCTTGACAATCTGTGGTTTCTATTTTTCATACGAGTTTTTGTTATCTCATCCTCACAGGTAAGTATTTTTATTTCTAATTTGTTTAGGTAGTTAAGTTTCTACAATCATTTATTTCTCTGTTTCCTATAGCATGTATTTGTTGTAGTTAATAAAATTCATACTATGTTGTTAATGTAGTTTTTGTTTATAAATGGCCGGTCATCTATAGTTTGCTTTCAGGTTTTCTTTTAATCCTTTCATTCTTAGCTTATTGTTTAGTCTTATTTACAAGCATATAGAATAGGTTGTTTTTATCAATTTAAATAGAATTTAAATAGGCACATAGAATAGGTTGTTTTTATCAATTTAGATAGATTAAGTTCTGTTTATTCCTTTCATAAGTTTATGCAATTTAAATTCCAGTTTGTTTATTAATATGTAATGATTTTCTTATTTTTATGTATTTGTATTTGTTTGTTTCACTGTTAAATACGATGATTAATTAGGTTTAAATTTTTCCCTTATGCATCTTATTTTCATATGCACAAAATTAGCTGATAATTAAATAATTTAGGTATGTTTTTATTATTTTCTATTTATAGCCTTTCATTCGGCCTGTGCATTTGGAATGACATTCGGACCTTCCTTCCAGACTCCCATCCAGCCTTCCATCTGACCTTTAGTGTTTTTAATTTATTTTTAACCTATTTTCAGTTTTATTTATTTGGCTTTTTGAATTCTGTTTTGGGTAATTAGGTATTAGTTACATTAGTCCTTAGGACCTTAGGTCAGATTATTTTAAAATACTTATTAAAATCTCTTTTTGTATTTCTTTCCAATTAAAGCATGTTTTTGAGTAATGATTTGATTTTCTTCTTTTTCCTTTAATTTCCTTGTTCAACACTCTTGCAATACTTTATAAATTCACCTCTAGTTTAATTTAATTCATTTTTGAGTATATTAAGTTTAGGGTTAGACATATTAATTTCTAGAAAATACACCAATGCTTTGACACTAGCATAGGCTTTATTTCTTGAATTGTATGGTTATTGAAAATGCTTATAAGTTAGAACATTAGAGAAGTCTTCTTAATTAAGTTCTCTTTACTAAGTTTTCTATTTGCTTCTCTTATTCATTTTTCTTTATTAAGCTTTCTATTTGTTTCTCTTACTTAGTTTTCCATTCACTTGTTTAAGTTTTCTTTGTATTCCAGCCTTTTAAGTAGTTGTTGATGGTATCCTTGTTGATTAGTAGTTATTCGCATTTCCAAATATACACTCTCTTCGGTTAATTATTTTTTGAAGTCACTAAATAGACTTTGTTGTAAAAAGTAGTGTTGTATTCTCATTCATTGAATAAAGTAATATAGCTTGATAGTATTTTAGTTTGATGTTTTTTCTTGTTTTGATCACATTAATAATTAATTTTTAGGAGTTTGACTCGGTTTTTCATTTTGAAATATTTTTCAATCTTTTTTTATTAAAATATTTTCTACAACACCCTAGGAACTTTTCTACCTTCGCATATATTTTGTAGCAACTCGAATTCTACCAACCCCGATTGATAATTAAATATTAGATGTATTTAAGATGGTAGAACACACACCCAACAAAACGACAACTTTCACAAGGTGAAATTCTCTCTCCTCCTTCTCTGGAAGAAACTAGGGTTTCTGCAAAATTTGGAGTTTTGAAGATATGCTTGCAAAGAAAGTTGTGCCTCCATAGAGCGCATCTATTGAGCCTCGAATCAAATTTTTTGGTGGTTGAATATCTGGGAAAGCCAAACCCTAGTTTTTCCCTAAACCAGAAATTCTGCAGAGCTGCGACCTCGCAAGTAGGATTTGAAGGGTGAAGATTTGGGATCTACAGAAATCAGTTGAGCCAACCAATTGGCCTTAGTCAAACACATCTCCTAGTAAGGTCATCTTTCCATTTTGAGAAATTTCATTTTTTAGTGACCTAGTGGACAAGACGGCCCCAAGCACTAAGCTTGAGGACAAGCTGGAAGGCATAGAAAACTTCCTAGCTTAGAAGTACAGGGTTGGTCTAATCATGAAAGAGAATGGCCTTGAGAAGTACAAAAAGGATGAGATTGCATAACCTAAAGAAGATGAAGCTAAGGAGAAGCATGAAAAATAACTAATCAAGGAAATGAGGATCATTTTTTATTCTATTAAGGATCACTTGATCCCTTAAGTGTCATCTAAGAAAACACCTAAGTAGATGTATGATGCAATTTCCAGAATGTATAAGGGAAGGAACATCAACATAAATATGAATATCAGAGCTCAATTGAAGGGCACCGAGATGAGAAAAGGAGAATCAATTCAATATTACTTCATAAGGGTATCCCAGTTCAAAGAACAATTAAGTTCTATTGGAGACACCCTTGATGAGGATGAACTACTTATGACTGCTCTCGATGGTCTCACTAGACCTTGGGACTCATTCATTCAGACTTTGTGTGCCAGAAAAAAAAGTATGAAGTTTGACATAGTATGGGAAAATTGAATACAAGAAGAAGCTAGAGTAGCCAATAGAGAAGCTCTACTCAGAGAATATGATAAGGATATAGCCACCCATAATAAAGGAAGAAAACAATAAAAATTCAAGAAGATTAATCATAAGCCTTCAAAGAATAAGTTTAAGAAGAAGAAGAAGAAGGATTACTCAAAGTTTCAATGCTACAACTATCATAAGATAGGACACCTATCCAGAGAATGTCCATCACCAAAGAAGAAGAACAACAACAAGAGACATCATGCTCATCTAGCTGAAGATGAGGATGAATAAGAAGAAAGGCCTCAAAAGAGACTAACTAGAGGTGAATATGTAGAAGAATGTGTTATTCTCTACACTCCCTGGGTCTATAACACCTGGAGAAGATACATGACTTATTTATAGTGGTGCCCCAAAGAACATGAAAGGGAAGAAGAAAACACTATCAATATATTCTCTGCACTCTCTGGGTCTGTAACACCTGTAGAAGATACATGTATTATTGATAGTGGTGCCTCAAAGCACATGACAGGGAAGAAGAAAACTCTTCCAAGAATTGAAGAAAAGAACTCTCCCCAGAAGGTATCATTGGGAGATGAATATCAATATCCCATAAAAGTTATTAGTGAATCAAGCTACAAGCTTGAGTCTAGGACTTCCATGAAGATGAAGGAAGTACTATATGTACCTGGTTTGAAAAAGAGCTTACTTTCCATCTCTTCTATAGATAAGAAAAGATATAGAGTTGCTTTTATAGATGGACAATTACTTATGTGCTCCAAAGGAAAGACACTTGAAGATGATTTCGTCATTGGAGACGAAGGAGGAGGATTGTACAAGCTCAAAGGAAATCCAGTGATATCCCTTTTCCATGAGACTACCTGATCAAGTGAACTGTGGCATAGGAGACTTGCTTAGATCAACTACAAAGCATTTCTGTACATGAGAAAGGTATTAACATGTTTACCAAATCTAAATATCAACCATGAGGGAACTTGCAAAGGATGTGCAAGAGGAAATAACATCAAGAATCCCTTTCCGAAAAGTGAAACAAAGACTAAAGGTACATTAGAACTAAATCATTATGATGTATGTGGTCCTATGCCCTCCATAACATTAAGTGGATATGAGTATTATGTCACATTTATTGATGAATATTAAAGAAATACTTGGATATAGAGTCTTGAAGAATAAGCGTGAAGTGTTCAGGAAATTCAAGGAATTCAAAGCCTTGATAGAGAACCACTCAGAAAAGAGAATCAAGACAATGAGATCAGATAATGGTGGAGAATACAATTCAAAGGAATTGGAATCATTCTGTAAGGAGGCGAGAATCAAGAGGGAACTAACCACTCCCTATAATCCTCAACAAAATGGTGTTGTAGAAAGAAAGAATAGAACTATAATGAAAGCAGTGAAGACCATGATTCATGACCAAGACCTCCCTATGCACCCGTGGGATGAAGCAACACAAATAATCGTATATGTGTAGACTATATTATATCACATTTCTCTTGGATTCAAGACTCCTGAAGAGATGTATACAAGAAAGAAACCTGAAGTGAGCCATATCAATATATTTGTCTTCCCAGTATATGTACATATTCTAAAAGAGAAGTGAACCAAATTGGATCCTTCTGGAAAGAAGGGAATATTTGTTGGATACTGTGAAGACTCCAAAGCATTCAGGATATACATCTCACGATTCCATCATATCCAGATTAGTAGGGATGTAACATTTTATGAAGAGACAGCTCTAAATAAATCTAGAAGGCGTCAACTTGAAGAATTACATGAATAGGATGTACCTCCCAGAATGGTAGAAGCTAAACCCTCTCCTGAAATAGTAGAATATGAAGATCATGACATGCTAGAACCTCAGGAACCCCCTACTATGGATATCAATAAAAAAAAAACATGCTTGGGTAATAGAAATCATACAAGAAGCGGAGAGATATGGAGCTCCAAAAGGCTCCACAAGAACCAACAAAATATCAAAGACATATTCTAGCTATGTAGCTTTGATGTGTGACCTTGTAGATCAAGAACCCACTAGCTATGAGGAATTTGCACAGAAGAAAGAATGGCTTGAAGCAATAATGAATGAATACTAGTTGATAATGAAGAATGATGTTTGGGATATAGTTCCCAAACCGGAAAACAAGAGTGTGGTATCTTTGAAATGGATCTACAAGATAAAACATGTTGCTGATGGAATTATTGAAAACTACAAAGAAAGATTTGTGGCTAGAGGATTCTCTCATAAAGAGGGAATTGATTATGAACAGAAATTTGCTCCAGTAGAAAGGTACACTTCCATTAGAACCATCATGAAACTTGCTTCCATGATGAAATGGGACTTACACCAAATAGATGTAAATATATCATTCCTTAATGGTGTGATTGAGGAAGAGGTTTACATCAAACAACCACAAGGATTTGAAGTTGAAGACAGAGTGACTCATGTATGCAAGTTGAAAAAAGCTTTGTATGGACTGAAGCAAGCTCCTAGAGCTTGGTATGGTAGAATGGATAGCTTCTTGACAAGCTTGGGCGTTACCAAGAGTAAAGCCGATCCTAACCTTTAAATGAATATTATGGATGATGAACCTGTCATACTATTACTATATGTGGATGATCTATTTCTAATTGGATAATGAGAAATATATCACAGATTTCAAGAAGAAGCTAACTGAATAATTTGAGATGAAAAATCTTGGATTGATGCGTTATTTCCGAGGGCTGGAAGTGTGGAAGAGCCTAGAAGGAATATTTCTGAATCAGGGAAAGTATGCAGTAGAAATCTTGAAAATATTTGATATGTTGGATTGTAAATCCCTGGCCACACCCATGGGAACCAACCTGAAGCTGTTATCTGATGAGACATCAGAGTTCATTGACATAAATTAGTACAGACATATTATTGGGTCATTAATGTATCTGACGAACACAAGGCTAGATATATTCTTTGTTTTGAACACCTTGAGTTAGTATCTAGTTAAACCTATATGGTTGACCTGATAGTTGCAAAGAATGTGATGAGGTACCTAAAAGGTATGATAGATTTTATAATTTACTATAGGAGAGATCATGACTACAAACTATATGGATATACAGATTCAGATTAGGCAGGAAGTGTCGCAGACAAGAAGAGCACCTCAGGTGGATGCCATTTCCTGGAATCCTCCATGATCTCGTGGTTGAGTAAGAAACTATCCAATGTTTCTCTCAGTATAGATGAAGCAGAGAACATTGAAGCTTGCTCCACTTGTTGTGAAGCAATATGGCTTTAGAAGCTTATGTCAGGATTATTTGACATGGAGTTGGACACCTCAGTGATTCTTTGTGACAACAAGGGTTGTATAAAAATTACAGAGAACCTAGTGTTCCATGAAAAATAGAAGCACATAGAAATCCGATACTTTAATATAAGGGATATGGTACAAAAGGGATCTATCAAGCTCCAATATGTGAGCATCGATGAGCAAGTTTTTGATGTACTGACCAAGCATCTATCTCTAGTAAAGTTTGAATATTTTTGTGACAAGCTTGGTGTAATTCGAAAATATCTTCCTCACAAGGAGGAATAGTGATGGAACTACATATGATTAAGATATCGACCTTCTTCGAAAAGGAAGATCATGTCAAATACATGAACCCTCCTTGGACAAAGGGGGGCTAGGTTGATAATATGGAACTTCCTAGGAAAGGGGGAGTAATGATGAGACTGACATCGATGATGGATGACAGTGATGATGAAGTTCTGACATTCACTTGTGGATGATAGTATCATCTCTTGAGTATGGAAGGTATAACACTCTATTCATGAAAGTGGTCCTTACTAAGGATGGCCCTATAGATGTTACTATCGCATGGAGACTACCCACATTCAGTTCTAGATACCGTAGAATAAACACTCGCTCAGGAGTGGTCCTAACCTCAATGGTAAGGATGCTCTATGATGAGTCCTCATGGATGATAGGACTGAAATTTTGTATGCAATCGAGATCTGCTCTACAAACAACACTCTTGTATAGAGAGGATACCTACATTCAAATGTAGATTTCATAGAATAACACTCACTTGGGAGTGGTCCTAACCTCAGTGGTATGGATTTTCTATGATGATGGTTTGCATTGTGTATGCGGTTGAGATTTTCACTGTAGACAATACTCTTTCATCGAAGAGTATACCTACACATGAGTGTAGATACCATATTATAACACTCACTTGGGAGTGGTCCTAACCTTAGTGGTATGGATGGTTTATGATGAGTCCTCATAGGTGATAGGGTATGCACTCAGTGTGGTCAAGATCTACATTTAGTTGTAGAGGATTCAGATGGTCGATATCATGGATTAGGACAATGGTGGATTGCATCATCCTTTTACTTATGTCCTAAAGTGATAAGGATTGATTATCTCACAAAGAGATCATGTGTATTGCAGGTAGCGTGGCGACAAAGGATCAAGTAGATTGAAGTGTGGTTGCAAAGGATCAAGAAGATCGAAGTACTGCTGAAAAGGATCGAAATGATCGAAGTGTTGCTGCTACAAAGGATCAAGAAGATTGGAGTACTGCTACAAGGGATCAAAGATCAAAGTGTTTCTACGAAGGATCAAGAAGATTGAAAGTTTTGCAAAGGATTGAAGATCGAACTACTACTGCAAAGGATCAAAATATCAAAGTGTTGCTATAAAGGATCAAAATATTGAAGTGTTTCTACCAAAGGATCAAGTGATCGCATGATGCATAAGATGAAGACATTGAAGAGTAACTACTCCAGTTATAGATTGTGAGAACTTGCTATGACGTATAGATGTATTACCTCGATAATGCTAAATATATTGTATCTATGTTCTGCTATAGTCTATGATGATATTGTTAGTATAATAAGCTTCTTGTTAAGGGGGAGTGTTGAAATAGTGTAACTTCAAAGGATATTCTAAATGTATTTTACTAATGTAACCCAAGGGAGGTGTTATTATTCCTTCAGCGGGGTGTTACTATTATATTTGGTCATCATAGAGTCATGAGGTAAATCCTGTATTGTAAGTCAGGTCATTAGTACCGTAATAAATAATATAATATACTGTTTTGAGTCTTCCCAGGTGAAGTCTGCCCAGACATTTTAGTGGGGACGACTTGTTTAGGGTAAAAGTAAGTTGGATCAATGTGTATAAATAAAAGAGTTGTGATTATTATTTGGACACATACTCACTCAATTGAGTAGCACATAAGAGAGAGAGAGAGAGAGAGAGAGATGGAACATAAAACAAGAGAATACATGTTTTGGTTGGGTTTTCTTCCCCTTGAGGGTTTCCTAGGATAAATACCATGTCTATCTTGTTATTTTGTTTCTTTTAGTGATTTTACATATTCTACTACTATGATTTTGAATTGAATACTAATGATATCTAGTCTAGCATATGAAATCTTAACAAATCCCACTATCATCATTGAGGAGAACCATGAATTACCTAGTATTGTAGGTGGGAAATAAGAAGAAAATATTCATGAAGAGAAGTGCAATTCCCTACAAAGTGACTACATGAGAGAATAAACTTGTATGGAAGAAGATGAAGAGATACCTTGCATAATTGAATACCTAGCAGGACCTTATCAAGTTTCTAGTAGTATGGGAGATGAATTCACTTTTGGATTCTTTGTGGGTAATTTCAAGATCACTCCAACAGAGATTGAAATAGTTGATGGTGATGGTACATCTTTTCGATCATATCCAAAAAAAGAATATAAAATAGAATTTCAATCACTACTTGAGCTCCACTGTGAAGTTGATCTCTCAGGAGAACAAGAAGAAGAAAATGATGATGAGGCCAAGTTGTTAGACTCTTCTTAGCCACATGAGGGTTCAAAAGAGAATGAATCATATAGATAAGATTTGAATCTTTCAGTGGACCTCAAAGAATAATATATTTTTATGAATAATATTCTTTGTGAGCCACACCATTTGGGAGGATCACTAAAGGAGTGTGAATAGAATATTAGAAAAGGCAAGGAACTTTTTGTTGATGTCAATGCCTTGGTGTCAAGATATTGTTGGAGATATTTAGAATAAATATTGGAAGCATAATATTTATTGGGAGGTTTTGAAACTCTACAAGTAGTGGACAATATCAAGGAAATATACATGAACTTTCCCTCATATAGGAATCATATTCTTGAGGTAACCAAAATATACCTGAATGCACTCAGAAGGGAGGAAGTTGAAGCAGAAAGGATTGGTAATAAGTTGTAGGTTGCATGTGCTTCTTTGGAGAGAACCCAAAAGGATATTCAAGATTCAAAATTGCAATTATATCAACTTCAAAAGGATTTTTATTTACCACACCTTTCATCTTGCATGGAAGAAAATGCATCGAGTATGGTGGAGGAACTTCATATGGAGGATGAACATGAAGAAAGTTTTGATTTGCAAGTGTTGGTTAAAGGAGATGCCATAGAAGATATTGGAAAAAAATTTGAATTGTTGCATAAATACATTCAATAAGACATACAATTCATATATGAAAGCAAAGCTACTTATTTGTACATCACTGAGATGGAGTCCCAAGGATGCACCAGTCTTTCCTGCATCTATAGGGAGTTGTTTGGCATGCATGCTTTGAAGGATATATCTTATGAGATACCCTTATGGGTGGTGGATTCTTATATAAATGAGGTGGCTGATAACATTACATATGGATAAGAAAATGAAATTTCTTATTCATCCATTGATTGAGTTGGTATAGGAATCAGTGAAATGAAGACTTTGGGAAGTAAAGGGTTCTTTTATTTCTACAATAATTTTTTTTTTATAACTGACATTTTCTTGACATGCGAGAAACAACAAGTATTTATTTTTCAACCATTAGATACCTCCTGTACACATGAACATGAGATGCATTCTGATTTGCATGTGCTTGAGGAATTTGAGGTCAAGCAAGATGAATACCAAGCACCTGCATCGTTCCAAAAAGATTATGAGTTTTATTTAGGAAACTATTGTACAGTTTTGGAGGAGGCACATAATATCACTTTCATTAAATCAATGAATGGAGAAAGTTCCACATCCATTATCTTTATGGATGAGTATTGTGGGATGTTGGTTTACAATTATTCACCCCACACCTTGAAGGATGAATATTCGGTAAAGGGAGTTTTCTTATTTGTGCCACATGAGGAGTAGGAGGCTCTCCCTTTTTATATTGATGAATTGATGATAAAATATTGGGGTTTGAAAAGTACACTAGTCACTTACCAAATTGTTGAGAAGAAGTAGATGAATCTATATGATGTCTCCATCATGCACAATGATGCATGGGAGGTCCACTTGAGTCATTTGAGTGGAAGCATCAATAACAGATTGAGATATTTGATTAGAGAGAACCCTGCACATGGGGAAGCTATATGCTTTCCATTTGGATCACTAATTTGGAGTTTGGATTCCTCCCTTGATTGGGTGAGTGTATACATGTTGGAGTTGAACAACCCCAAAATTAAATTTCTTTCTTTCATCAATGAAGTTTCATTATATGCAACCATATTCATATGAGAAGTGTCCTGGGAATCTATGGTTTATATATGATGCTCTCAATATACATGGATGGACATGGGGTATCCATTTGTGCCTTGAGAACATAAATGATGTGTTTTTTAGTGCTACCTTGCACATGGAGTCACATATTTTAGAGAGAGTTGACATGATTCATCCCCACATTGAGGAGTTCCTTGCTTGGTGGGGAAGTCCTGTGGATATTCTATTTTGCATTGGTTTTTATTAACTTTCATTGTGGTGGTGTGACTTTGGCATCCTTCTTGACGACATATTCTCCCAATTGATTGTCATGTTTGGGATGATGCAGCTGAGACATGGGGACCTTGGAATTTATTGGAATAATATATTTCCAAAAGTGGTATGAACATTTGTATCCTTGCATAAGACGCAATGGAATCCAAGCATTATACTCAATTATCTTAGCTTGGTTGAAAATTTTGTTGAAAAAGGGTTAGTCATTGGGGAATGACTATAATCAGAGTGGTACAATAGAAACATGGTGGATAGTTGGTATTTGTATTGGAATTAAGGATTCTAATGCTAGATAGACAACAACATATTCTAAGGATTGAAGTCACTGGTTGTGTTGATATATGGTTGGACTTGGTTTTTTGCTTGATGATAAGCAATTTTGGGAGGGGAGGACTGTAATGTCCCCATTTTATAGATAGCACCATGGAAAAATCCCTATCCCGTGAGAAACCCATGGTTCTTAGTGGAGAACTAGATTAATTAAAAAGGGGGTTAATTTTGATAGATAATAAATATCCTTGTATGCAACTTTTAGACACGATAAAATTTCCATGTTTTAATTCTTTTATATTATGAATATATTAATTTTTGTACAAAGTGGATATGCTAGGTGGGAATGTGGGGGGAGGGGGGAAATGAGGCCTTTTGGACCCAATGGGTTGTTAGACTAATTGGAAATGAGGAAAAAATTAAGAAAGATCCATAAAAGCAGAAAAAGATAGAAAGGATGACAAAAGAAACTAGCCAAAAAAGCATGCACAAAGAAGGAAAGTGCAGAAAAAGTTTTCAACATGAAAATAAGGAAAATTTTGGAAGTCAGGAAGGTGAATTTTCCAAAAATTAGAAATTAATGTCAACCCCAAAATTAGGAAGTCATAGTTTCCAAATAAAGAAAAAGGCATGTCAGTGGAAAATCAGGAAAGTCCCAATTCAACTCATGAGGGCGCATTGGTTGAGGCAAGTGAGACACATGAAGAGTAAATTTGAACTAAAAGCCATGTTTCCTATAAAATAATGATAGCACACCCCTCTCACATCTTTTGGAATTTTGAATTTCTATGTGAGTGAGATTTGAGCTTCTCTAGTGATTGGAGATGTGCCCAAGCCAACAGGGGAATATGATATTGTCCTAGTTTTTCTTCAGTAATTAGAAGAGTATCATATGAATCAAATGGTGGAGTTTTAATTGCAGTTATGGAGATCATTTAATCCATGTTTGATATATTTTTTAAGTGATTGAAGGCTTCCTATTCAAAATTTTCCCCTCCTTCTCTTCTTTCTCTCTAGTTCTTTCAAGGAGGCAAGATATAATGATGGATTTATGGATTTTAGAAATTAATGCTGGATATTTTCAGGTTTTATTATCATATATATATGTGTAAAAGTTTAGTTGAAGAGTTTGGAAGTTGTCCCTCTCAATCCATATAAATTATGGTCTCCAATTCCCCTAGTAATGATGTTTTTGATAAAGGAGGCTACCATTGATTTTCAAGTGATGTTAATTTTTTCTATATGAGTTATAATTGATGTAATATTTCATATATAAAAATTATATTACAGTTTGAATCAATATAATGAAGTTTCATATGAAAGTATATTTACCTTTCCTAGATTTTCATGAAAATTTGACTAGTTTTATTATAATTGTCACCAAAAGTTATTAGTAGGTCCAATTTAGATTTATTCATATGTTTCAAGTCATTAAAACCTCTGTTAATACCATCCAATCATAAAAATCAGAATTCAAAATGCTATTTCATTGTTTGGAAATCTCTATTTCTAAACAAGTTGACTTGTCCTAGTAACTAATTTTGCTAATTTGACACCCATATCAAATTCCATTATTTCCTAAACCTATGGTTTTGAACCTTCATGAGATCAAGGATATAGTTTTCATATGTTGGAGTTCCCATGATATTGGTAGTATACTTCATCCTAAATGATGCTCAAAAACTAAATGATCCCAACACATTGTGCATAGGATTCTTGAGATTGTGCAATTCCATGATAGTCTAATCTAAAATTTTGTATTTGTGCACCTATGATATATACTTGAAGACATGTTACTTACCTTAAAGAACCATTCATTGATCCTATGTGAATTTAGACAAACTCTTTTGTGCATTAAGGTTGATTCTGGTAATTCTAATCTCATTCCTAGTACCTAGTTTTGCTTGTTTTATGAGTTGCATATTAAGTTAATATACTTCTTAATTTCTTGTTCTAAAAATTAGAAAGGTGCATTACAAAGGAGAACTAAGGACTATCCTTACTTAGTCTAAGGAAATTCCTTGTAGTGATTGAAAGGAATTCGAAGGTACCACTATAATTGATTCAACTCTTAGAATATGAGGATTTGGAGTCGATGAGAGATAAAGGATTGTGACAAGATGAGGGTATTGTTATTCAAGCCAAGATGATGTTGTAACCAATTGTGGGACTGACTAACCTGACACAATATGAGATGGTAAGTATGGGGATCATGAAATCCTTTGATGAATGTAAAATTGGGGAGTAACTAATGACATCATACTTCAAAGTGGATGGAAAGATTGCAATGAATAGAGACAAATTGTTGATGAAGGGTAAGATGGGAGACACAATACTGTTGGGCACCCTTTATGCAAGTTAATTAAAACCAACATACAAAGTGTTCAATATAAATTGTCAACCCAGGGAAGTCTCTTATTTCAAGGATAATATGCATTGTATATGCTTTAAACACTAGGTAGCTGATGTTGTAAGTAAATGATCCTACTTTCCTGTTCAACCACACTCATCCCATAATCCACTTAATATAATTTACCTTCTCAAGAATACAATCACACGTACTTTCTTACGATTATTAATCTAGAATTAAAAGATTCAGGAAATAACATCTACATTGCTTTTGCAGAAACTAAAATCCCTAATTACTAAACCATCTAAAGATCCATCCAACTATCTTGACTAAGCTATTCTAGAAATTCAAAGTACAGGAATTAAATTCTGCAATTATAAATGCGAAGGAACAAACTGCAAATATATAAAGAAAACAACAATTGAAAGAACTAGGGATGAATAGGGATGTTACATCTATCACATAGTTGTATAAAATAAATTTAACCTATATAGTTGACTGACACACCACACCACTGCAGTTTTACAAGAGATGCAATTAATAATCATTCAAATGACACAACAAATTGATAACTGTTGCAACTTACTGTAAATAAAGGAAGTTATAAAAAAATAACACAATAGAATAAATAAAATACCTAATTAACTCAGCAATCCCTATGGGAAGGTGGGCCCAACCTTCACACAGAGATGTTGGAAGTAACACACGTTAAAACACTGAGATCTGAAGAATCAAACTCCTTTTATTGAAAGTGGCAGATGAGCACAAAACCTTAGTCACAGCTGATACAATAATTTGGTTAATTTTTCAACCCCTGGCTCAAAATAGTTCCCAGTATTTATACAATTACAATCATAACATCTTCCTACTATTATCGGGAAGCCATAAAGATCTTTGATCTTCAGGCTGCCCTAATTACGATGAGCTGTTATAGTCATGGGAATATGAGAGCAAAAGATATAGGAAAGTTGTTATTCAAGCCAGAAATAATGATCATGATTAATTGAGAAGATACTCCATGGATTGCAGCTAATTTTGAGCAGCGGTGCACTATTTCCTCCGAATCTATTGCATCTACCCTTGTCCATCTCTCCTTTGGCATGTTCATCCCGCTACACCTGTATCCTTTACATATTGAATTATCTTTATATAACCACCATATGTTAGCATAATTTAAGATGTAAATCCCTGATTACAACAATCCTAAGCATTAATAAAATAAGACAATGATTAACAATACCTATATGACTTGAGGGACCAAATGAGGGAAAAACATATGTTTAGTATGCATAATAGAGTAGGATGAGGAAAAAAGAGGTAGATAAAGGTGGCCAAAAAGGGGCCATTTCTGGGTCCAACATCTCCTCCCAACTATCTTGTTGCATGTCCTCATGCAACAACCTCCATTATTCTGAATTTGAATCTTCCAGTGTGCTCCGTTCATGGAGAGAAGAAAAGTTGTATGGAAATTCAGATGTTCCCTATTTTTCTACAAATCCCTTATAGACAACCCAATATCTCCAACTCTTCTTCTCTTCTGCTCTTGTTAATGAGAAATCTTCCCTGTATGGTTTTTCTGGCCACCAGATGAGAGGAAATTTGAATTTGAGTCCTAGCTAATTAACCCCACATTCCTTCATGCATAAAACATATCCCTCAACCCTAGAAAGTGCTTGTTCAAAATTCCTGTAATAGTAGGGGTCCCTATTTCTCAGGGTTGAAGAGGCAACCTACCATCTGTGTTGGTTACCTTCCAAAGTCACTCATTGATGCATGGAAATTTGGCTGACAGAAGTAGAAATAACCCTTTCTTGAAGTTCCATTATATGTTGAGTTTGGATGGGACACGAGAGTACACTCTAATGACGAGCAAGGAGAAGATGAGGATTCTGAGGTTTTCTTTGAATCCAAAGATTAGAGTGGGCCTCATTATGAGAGAAAGTTTGGAAAGATATTCCCCACTGAACATGATTGCTCACAAAGGAGGAAAAATCCCTCAGTTGAACATCACCTAAGAAAGGGACAGGATTCTAATGGCGGTCCAAAGGGCAAGCCAATTCATGCAAATAAAGCTCACATAGCAAATTATGGTCCTCAAAGTCACTTTTCAGAAATTTTTCCAGGAATTTAGCTGAGGTTGCTATTTCATATGGTCTCCCTTCTTTTACAGCCCTTAGTTTAAACCAAATGAAATGCTCAAATAAAAATATAGGGTAAGAGGAAGATGGTACTCTGGTACCCAACAACTCCTGAGAAAGAGTATACAGCTGATCTTTTTCCACTTGCATGGACTTGAAGTTTTTAAGCTCCTTTATCTCCTTCTATAACTCTTCCCCATGGATTTTCTGGGTCATAGGTTCTTCTATACATTTTTCCTTCAATTCCCTGATGGTATTTTTATGTTCAGTGAGGGAAACCATCCCTTCTTGATATCTCTCCATGTGACTCCTCCACTTCCTCACTTCTATTCTCAGGATTGAGAGTTCTTTTGTCAGCTTCAGGATTTCTTCATCTTCAGGATGTTCTTCATTATCAAAATCCAAATTGATAAAATTTTGAGGAATTTGATTCCATACCTTATCACCTGATGTGCCAAATTGAACATCCTGTACTTCTTAAATCACTTCTGGGGGTGCTAGTTCTTGTGTAATAGCATCCCTTCCTGGAATTTCTTCTACAACAAATTCAACCATAGGTGTTTTTGAAACAACTTCTAGAGATGGTAGTTCTTATGCAACATCATCCTCTCTTTGGAGTTCTCCTATAGAAACTTCAGTAGCTAATTGTGAGGATGTTAGCTCTTGTGTGACAACCTCCTCCTAAATTTTAATCTCCTTATCTGTCTGATTGTCAGTTGCAGCTTTGATAGTGGGATGCAAGGCCGCTGGTTCTTGTGTAATAGAGATCTTCCCTTCTCTTTCTTCATGCTACTGGGATTGTCAATTTGCTTCCATGTATTTTGCAATATGGAGTTGTTCCTAGAGGATTTCAGTGTCCCCCGAGGATTGTGATTTCATTTGTTCATCCTCTCCTAAATCCAAATTAGGAATGACGTCCATTCCAGGATTGACTTCTTGTTGCATCCTGAGAGTCTCCATAGAAATTTCCAGGGATGTTGGTTCTTGTGTAGCAACATCCTGGTTAACTTCCTCATTTTCCTACTATTGGGATTCCATTTATATTATCTCTGTGTCCTGAGATGGTTTAGGAGTCACAGTACAAACTTCTTCATTAAATTCTAGAATATTTTCAATCTCTAGTTCTTCTTCCCCCATTTGGGTGGCAACTTCAACAAGAATATTCAAGGATGTTGGTTCTTGTGTATCAGCATCCTGTTCAACCTCATCATCATTCTGTTTCTAGGGTTCCATCTCTATTAGTTCTGTGCCTTGAGAAGGTTCAAGAGTCACAACGCAGACTTCTTCAACAAAATCAGGAATAATCTCAGCCTCTGGTTCACCTGTCCCAATTTGGGTGGAAACTTCAACAAGAATATTTGAAGATGCTGGTTCTTGTGTATCAACACCCTATTTATCTACTACTTCCCTTTACTGGAGTTTTCCTTGGGGAGCTTCACCATCCTTCCAATTAGGTTGTTCTTGTTCTTCCACAACTGTAGGTATGGGTTGTTGTGTCACAAAGGCACGAACTATGACTCTGTAGCCTAACTGGTTAAAGATTTCTCCACACATAGTACAAACCACTCTTTCTTCCTCATCACCATCCTCAGCAGGAGTTGATCCTTCCAATTGGTCTGCAGCTTCAACCAATGTGTGTAGCTTCCTTTCCACCTGTTTCCTACATGCTTCCTTCCAATTTTATAGTTCTTTCTGAAGTGATTGTACTTCCTCCTTTAATAACCCATTTTCATACACAAGTCCCTCAATTTGAGGTTCTTTTACAGATGGTTCTTGTGGGGCATCATTTGCTTTGGGTCTCAGAATGGGGAATTCGATCTATGCTTCTATGGTTTCCCATCTTTCCCGTGCTGCTTCTGTTGCTGTAACTGACCTGGTTCTTTTTCGTCTTATTGGTGGTGATGCTTGTATTTCTTCTTTTGATCCCCTCCTTTTCCTCCGTGATGCTGGAATTTCCAGATTTGCAATTGATGTGGAAGGGATATCCTATGTGTCAGCGTTTTCCTATTCTTCCTCAATCAAAGTTCCTCCCCATTCAAGGGAAGATTCAATGGTCAACACCTCCATGTTTTCTTCTGTTATCATTGCTCTAACATCCTCAGCTTCAGTTGTCGCAACATCTAATGCTGCTCTAGTTTCAGCTGATGCTATTAGATATTCCATATTATTTAATCTCTCTACAGGGTTTTCTTGTGCATTTTCCTCCAATTTTTCTACTTGGTCTTCTGACTGATTCTCCGATCCAGTCTCATTTCCCCTCGCCAACTAAATTGGAGGGTCTCTGAACGTCCTGTTGTTCTTCATTCCCCCCCAAATTGTGATTGGTAGGGTCTTCTTGGTTTTGATCTGGCCCCATGAGTATAGGTACTTCTACTTCTTCTTCTATTGGAATGCTAGGAAAAAGGGCGGGTTCTTGAATTTGACCTGTGAATTGCTCCCAGGTTTGGTTTTTTTGAGCTAATGCCCATAAAATTATTAATTTGATTAGGCCATGGTGGGTAAGGGAGGTGTTTGGATGCTTGGTTGTTCTAACAAACCCCGCCATATGGTGTAAATCATTGAATAGGTAAAATGGAATGTTCAGTAAGGCCCTATGAAGAAGATGAGATGATAGAGGAGATTCAAAGTAATAAATCATTTGATACCTACCTTCACAGGTGATATAATTCTTGAGGAAAATTGATACTTGATCCCATGGCCGGGGCAGTGACTGTAATTCTATCCCTCTTCGTGACTGCTGAATGTGCTCCCCCCCCTTATAAAATCCTATACTATAGCAGCATTGGGGGTTCTTCGACCAAACCAGGCTCTGCTCACCTGAGGAAGGCTAGTGACCTCAGCCACTATTGCTTCAGAGACTTCAATACGTAACCACCGAACCTATGAGTGGATTTTTGTAATATTTAAGGAAAATTGTAGACTTGTCTCACGAGAAACCCATTTAGGCATTGGAAGAATTCAGTCTAGCCCGCAGCTTCAAAAATAGCAAACACTTTGGCATTTCTTCTTATTTTTTGCAGATTTCGAAGTTCAAGCCGAGCTGGGATACCCATGTTTGTTTGACTTCAGAAGTGTTTCTCAGTACGACAGATTTGAGGTCCCTACAATGGAGGTTAAAGTAGAGATTATGCATGAACAACTGAGAGTGGAGTTGGGTAAATTCGGAAAGTTTCAGAGCATACAAATATTTGGAATTTTATCCCAAATTAGGAAAGTTGGCAGTTATCAGGTAACATAAATAGTCATTCAGTCATACGAGTGGATAGTTAACGATATGCAGGTGTAATAATGGGCATAGAAAGGAAGGTATGATTAGTGTTGTCAAATCTAGTTAACACTTAATCAAGTAAATAATCAAAACTATACCTTCGAAAATATGTGATGAATGGTGACCTTTGGAAAATAGTAGAGCATGTGAAGTGCAGCCATTTAAATTTAATCATTATTGTAGGTATGTTGTAATGACTTTTTTTGCTGGCGATCCAAAACCATCGTGTCAATTTTGTCGGAAACATAATGAATGCTAAAAAATAAATCGGAATCGCCAGCATCAGGAATTGGAGCCAGATCTGGAGGATTCACTAACCAAGGTTGCAAAGAATTCTTCCAAGAATGGAGGAGTCACAGCAATATACCATACAGAAATCAAGCAGTTTAGCAGAGTGACGGCTGTGAATTATAGAAAAGGTGAAAAATGGCAAAAAGTGAAACGGTGTCGCAGCTGCTGAAAAAGATGAAAATGGACAAAAGTGAAATGGTGTCGCAGCTGTCGAAATTGGAAAAAGACATTAATTTGATGGTGTTGTAGCTGCACGAAACAGGGTAAAGGGTGGGAGTTGACGGTGTTGCAGCTGCGCAGAATGGGGTAAAGGGCAGGAGTTTACAGTGTTGTAGCTGCGTGGAATGGGGTAAAGGGTGGGATTTTATGGTGTTGTAGCTGCATGAAACGGGGTAAAGGGTGGGAGTTTACGGTGTTGTAGCTGCAGAAAGATGGGAAAATAGGCAATGATTTGATGGTGTTGCAGCTGTGCGCAGTGGGATAAAGGGAGTTTACGGTGTTACAGCTACAACAGATTTGTTCAAGGAATTTTCTTCTGATGCAAGAAGTTACAGAAGGATGACCCTTGTCGATAGGCCCAATAATGACCACCGCTCCTTAGGCGCTTCCCTGCACATTTTATTTATAAAAAAAATGGATCAATTGCAAAAAGAAAAAGATAAAAATAATAGTAAAAATATCAATTTATTTATGTACAAAAATTTTATGTAAGATTTACAACGATTATCTAAGGATTAACAGGGGCAGAGAAAGATTCCTACCCTTGTTCTAACTGGTATTCTGAATTAGCTGCAATTTGTGAAGTGAATGCATCTTTTGAAATGGGCTTATGGTACAGTTGTATCCTATGACCATTAGCAAATAATGGTGCATGATTCTCATCAATGGTTACCAGGTGGACTGTACCATTATCAAATACTCTGTCTACCAGGTATGGGCCCAACCATCTTGTGCATAATTTACCCTTGAAGTCCCTTTTGAATCTTGAATCGTACAATAATGCCCAATATCCTTCACATAAGACTTTCTTTTTGATGAATCAGTCGTGCCAATTAGATCTCTATTGCTGGATTAATATTGTCTGATCCACAGTAGCTAAACGATTCTCATTAAGTTCATTCAATTGATTCAATCTTCTCTTTTGGGCTTCGGTCACATATAAGTTTACCTCCGTAGCTGTCTTCAAAGTCTTAACTTCAAATTCAATTGGGAAGAAAGCAATTTTCCCATACACCAAGTCATAAGGAGAGAAACCTGTAGTATTGCGCCAAGTTGTATGATATGCCCACAATGCTTCCAAAAGTATATCAGCCCAATCTCTATGATGGCTCTTGACCGTTTTGGTAAGGATGGCTCCAATAAATTTGTTAGTGCTTTCTACCTAGCCATTGTCTTGGGGATGGTATGGTGAAGCTATCCGGTGCTGAATATGGTAATTTCGTTGCAAAGCTTCGAATTGATGTGACAAAAACTGAGGTCCTCCATCGGTAACCACTTCCTTGGGTACTCCAAAACGGGTAAATATTTCACCATACAGGAAATTGATAACATCCTGGTTATTGACTTTCACCAAAGCCATAACTTCTACCCATTTCAACACGTAGTCGGTACAGACCAAGATGTAGGATTTCTTCCTGGAATGAGAGATGATAGGACCAACAAAATATAAGGCCCATCTATCAAAGGGTTCAACCACTGGTTGTAGTTGAAGAGGCATTTGTTCCAATCTTTTGGGTTGGCCCATCCTCTGGTAGCTATCACAAGACTGGACATATCTTTTTACATCCCTAAAAAGGGTTGACCAATAGTATCCCATTCTCAGTGCTTTGTGTCTTGTCCACCTGTCTGCAAAATGTCCCCAACAAGGCTCATCATGGCAGTCCTTCAAAATATGGAATATTTCATATTCTCTTACACATCTTTTGATCTCAAGATCAGGGCCTATTTAGAAGAGATGACCATCTATCCAACAATACCTGGCACTTTGTTGAATAATTTTACTCTTTTCTCTTTTGGACAAATCTTCCAGAAGCTTCCTTGCAGCCAGGTAGTTAGCGACATCTACATACCAAGGGGAGTGAGAGGAAACTGCAAATGAGTGTTCATCTGGAAAATAATCCTCAATAGGAAAATTATCATCATTGTTAGTAAAATGAGATAAGAAATCAGTGACAACATTTTCTTTTCTAGGTTTGTCTATAATGGTGATATCAAATTCCTGTAATAATAACAACCACCTAGTTACCCTAGCATTTGTAACAGGTTTATTCATTAGATATTTGATGGCTGAGTGGTCAGTGTGCACAAATGTAGGATATCCAGTGATATAATGTCGAAATTTGTTAATGGAGTAAAAAATTGCTAAAAACTCCTTCTCGGTAATAGTATAATTAAGTTCAGGAAGGGCTAGGTTTTTAATAATATAATAAACTGCATAAGGTGATTGAACATCCTGCTGTCCTAAAATTGCTCCAATGGTAGTTTCAGAGGCATTTGAAGAAATGTTAAAAGGTAGGGTCCAATTGGGCCCTCGTAGGATGGGAGCTGTGGATAGATTCTCCTGAAGTTTAACAAACGCTATCTGGCATGCCTCATTCCAAATAAATTGCACATCCTTCATTAGTAATGAAAACAAAGGAGAGGTAAGTTTGGAAAAGTTTTCTATAAATCTTCTGTAATATCCAGCATGCCCTAAGAAACTTCACACTTCTTTTTGAGTTACAAGAGTACGTATATTTTTTATTACCTAGATTTTATAGGGGTCCACCTGGATGCCATCAACAGAGATAAAATGCGCCAACACCACTGCTTCACTCATCATCATATGGTACTTTTCAGTGCTCAAAGATAGCTGGGTCTATTTGCAGCGAGTTAAAACCCTTTCCAAATTTTTCAATGCTTCTTCAAAATATTTGCCATAAGGAGTAAAGTCATCCATGAAAATTTCCATACTATCATTAACTAATTCTGAAAAATTTCCAATCATAGCTCTTTGAAATGTGGTTGGTACATTGTATAAACCAAAGGGAAGCACTCTGTATGAAAAAGTTCCCCAGGGATAGGTGAAGGTAGTTTTATCCTGGTCTTCAGGAGCAATCTAGATTTGATTGTACCCGCTAAACCCATCCAAGAACTTCTTCCCAGATAAGGTGTCAAGTACTTGATTGATGAAAGGTAAGGGAAAGTGATATTTTTGTGTTTCCTTGTTCAGCTCTCTATAGTCCACACAGACTCTCCATTTACCATTCTTGTTGGGTACTATTACAAGTGGAGACACCCACTTGCTGTCTAAAATGGGATATATAAATCTTGCTTCTAAGAGTTTTTGAATTTCTTCCTTCACTATGTCCCTGAGATTGGGGTTCATTTGTTATTGAGGCTAGAACACAAGCCAAGAGTCACTTTTGATATAAATGTGATGGGTGCACAGATTAGAAGGGATTCCCCTCATGTCTGTGTACTCCCAGGCAAATGCCCCCTTGCATTTTTTTAAGAGAATGGTGAGGTGCTCTTGTTCATCTGGGGAAAGGCTAGGATTAATATTTAGGGTTTTTCCAGACTCTACCTCGATAGGAACACTTTTTGAATTTTTCAACACTGGAACTATGTGAGTGTCACTGACTAATGTCTCTTCTTTGAGATTTTCTTGTTCCTCTTCACCTAGAGTAGCATTCAAGATCTGATAAATTTTCTTATTGACAGAAGTGGGTTCACTGATGAAATTATTAATGGCATCGTCTTTAGTTTCATCTTTAAAAGTTAAGGCCTTCCCTATTGTTAATAATGACTGAACGCCCTCTTCTTCCTTTGGCTCCATCCCTAATGGAGTTTCAGCTTCTAAGCTCGGCTGAGCTAGAGGATAGAGAGTGAGGTTCTTTATATCGGTTCCATCTGATATGGTCATAGACCCAGATTGATAGTTGATGCAAGAATCAACTGTAGCTAACTAGGGCCTTCCTAGGATCAATGGGTGTCCTCCTAGCTGCGACTTAGGTTGTAAAACCAAGAAGTCAGCAGGATACTCCCAAGAATCAACTGAGATAATGAGATCATCCAATATTCCTTCAGGTTTAATAATGGATGTATCTGCTAGTTCTAAAATGGTAGGAGTTGGCCTAATATTAGTGAGTCCAAGTTTTCTTACAGTTTCAATAGTCATAACGTTAATTTCTACTCCTAAGTCTACCAATATGTTGGGTGTTTGTGTGTGCCCAATCTACATAGTGACAGTGGGATTCCTAGGGTCTTCATATTTGGCCAAGAGGGTTTTTCCCATTATTAATGTAGATAATTTCCCTATGACATGAACAATGGGAGTATCCCTAGGTTTCCTTCCTGGTTTCCTTGTACACAGATCCCGAACAGTTCTAGAATAGATAGGTACATATTGAAGGGCCTGAAGGAGTGAAATTTTAACATAAATATTTTTTAACTCTCCTAAGAGGTTAAACTGAGGTTGTCCCACTACCTTTGGTAACATTAGTCTTTCAGGGTATGGTGTTTCCCTCATCAACTGTGTAGGCTATGTGTTGATAAATGTGTCTTTCTATCTTTTAGCTGTCATATTAGTGGGATGCTCAATATCTTCAATAATGGGGGTCACTATATTGGATAAATACTATGGATTCATCCCTTATTCACGCACAGGGGATGGAACATCCTCAATGATCAAAGGCTCCACTACCTTTCTTAATCGTAAGTGGATATCATTGCAGGGTACAGGAGTAATGGAGTAAGCAGGCATGTTGATAGTCTCAAACTGATGGATTGCTTTATTATTTGGGTTAGGATTAGGTTGAGTAGGCAACTGTGGTTGTATTGGCATATTGGGGACACCATTATTCTAGAGTTGCAGCTGTGACTGCTAATAAGGATGAGGATATTGTTGAGGAGGGTATGGTTGTTGAGGAAACATTTGATGTGGAAGTTGTTGAGAGGGTTGGTTATGGGGAAACTAGTTCCCTAGATGGAAATTCTTCCATCTAGGAGACCAATAATTTTGTTGGTTTGGTGGCTGTGTCTAGGGGTTCCAGGAGTTAAAATTTTGCACTGGAGGTTGAGAGGGGTACCATTGAGGGTTAGAATAAGATGAAGGGAATTGTGTATTCATGTGCTGCATATTATTCCAATTATTCATGTTATTCAAAAATGGAAACAAGTCTGGAGTCATACCTTGATTTCGAGGCTGCCAGGGTTTTTTCTATGCAATAAAGTAAGCTGGTTCCGCATCTGGAGTTGATTCCTGCAGACAACCTTCACTTGAGGTAGTGAAGGGAATTATTTTGTGTCATGGTTCAGCTCACACAATTGACACACTTCTACCTTGTTGAGTGGGCACTCCTTTAGAGGGTGGTTCTTCCTACATTTAGGGCAGAATACACTTAGTGTGAGATTGTCTACTACTTGTTTCTGCTTTTCCCTCAGGACATCTATTTCTCAGGAGATGGAGCTCATCATTTCTGTTTTGAAATTTTCAAGGAGATTTCCTATCTCTGCATGGGTGGGTCCTCCATTAGATGAATTTTGTGTTCTGCCGAAGACATCATGTTCTAATTTGTCCCATTTCTCCCATTTTTTATTCCTAGAAGATCCCTTGGAATACCTTTTGCACAGTTCCATGATCTTTTCAAAGGACTCCTTGGAGATATCCCCCTTTCATAATAGGTTTAACATGTCTAGGAAATCATCCCTAATCCCATGAAGTAGGATTATTTTGAGCACATCTAACCCAATATTAGTCTGTCCATCTCTTTGCACATTATATAAAAGCCTTTCAACAAAATCTTCCATACTTTCATCGTCCCTCTGTACCATTTTAAATAGTTCTTCTCTCTTATCCTTGGTATTGCAATACTGCTAATATTTCTCCAAGAACACATGTTTCATCCTGTCCCAGTTAGTGACAGTTCCACCTCCCAGGCTCATAAACCAACGTAATGCATTGTCCTTCAGAGTGGTAGGGAAAAGTTTCAGCTTCTATGCATTGGTGGTGCAGTCATAGCTGCAACAGAGGATGTCAAATTCAAAAATAAATTCATCCAGATCCTCTGCCGCTTTTCCATAAAAGAAAGGCAACACCGATGGCAATATATTTTTCATGGGGGCTATCCCTTCTGGATGTTGAATTGGAAACTGAAGTGTAGCAACCGTCTCTTTAGGCGGGGAATTACCCTCATGATGATGATTTTCTCCCATTGCTTCTTCCTCTTCGGGATACCATCTATTGCTCATATCTTCCTCTATTTTATCCTCTTTGTCCTTCCACTGGTCGTTAAATTTTTGATGGAACTATGTACACTCTTATTTAGTCACAACCTTCCAATTAATGTGATAGATCAAATCTCGGTTAGCCAATCCTGCAGTACTAACTCTGTCTTCCTCTGCAGGGGTATTCGAGGGTGTTGCAGCTCCTCGTGTGTTCTCCACTATAGAGACTGACATTGCCACTTTAGGGGTGACAGGGATTCTTTTGATAGGTGTTTCCTGATAGCGAGCCCCAGTAGAAGAATTGGTTCTATCAACTAGGTCATCAATGAATGTTCTTCTTCCCAATGCTGAATTTCACCCACGGCCTCGACCACCTACAACGTTAGTGTTCTATGGGGTTATAAGATTTATAAGATGGTCACGCTATACCCTTCTTGTATTCATGCAACTCAAAACATGCAAACTTAAAAAAACTGAAGAAGAATGAATAAAGATAATTACTGGATGTAACTACTATAGTGTCTAATACTTATCCTCCCCAGTAACGATGTCAAAATGTTGGGCACCCTATATGCAAGTTAATTAAAGCCAACATACAGAGTGTTCAATATAAATTTTCAACCCAGGGAAGTCTCTTATTTCAAGGATAATATGCATTGTATATGCTTTAAAGACTAGGTAGTTGATGCTGTAAGTAAATGATCCTACTTTCCTGTTCAGCCACACTCATCCCATAATCCACTTAATCTAATTTACCTTCTCAAGAATACAATCACAAGTACCTTCTTATGATTCTTAATCTAGAATTAAAAGATTCAGGAAATAACATCTAGATTACTTTTGTAGAAAGTAAAATCCCTAACTACCAAACCATATAAAGATCCATCCAACTATCTTGATTAAGCTATTCTAGAAATTCAAAGTACAGGAATTAAATTCTGCAATTATAAATGTGAAGGAACAAACTGCAAAGATCTAAAGAAAACAACAATTAAAAGAACTAGGGATGAATAGGGCTGTTACAGCTATCACACAGTTGCATAAAAGAAAGTTGACCTATACAGTCGATTGACACACCACACCACTGCAGTTTTACAAGAGATGCAATTACTGATCATTCAAATGACACACAACAAATCGATAATTGTTGCAGCTTACTGCAAATAAAGGAAGTTATCACAAAACCACACAACAGAATAAATAAAATACCTAATTAACTCAGCAATCCCTGTGGGAAGGCCGGCCCAACCTTCACACAGAGATGCTGGAAGTAACACACGTTAAAATGCCGAGATATGAAGAATCAAACTCCTTGTATTGAAAGCGGCAGATGAGCACACAACCTTAGTCACAGCTGATACAATAATTTGGTTAATTTTTCAACCCCTGACTCAGAATAGTTCCCAGTATTTATACAATTACAATCATAACATCTTCCTACTATTATTGGGTAGCCATGAAGATCTATGATCTTCAAGCTGCCCTAATTATGATGAGCTGTTATAGTTGTGGTAATATGAGAGCAGAAGATAAAGGAAAAATATTATTCAAGCGAGAAATAATGATTATGATTAATTGAGAAGATACTCCATGGATTGAGGCTAATTTTGAGTAGCGACACACTATTGCCTCCGAATCTGTTGCAGCCTATTGCAGCTACCCTTGTACATCTCGCATGGAATAATACCCTTGGACCACATTCTTTGGGAAATGATGGATTGGATGGCGATCAACTCAACAATGAATGTCCATCCCTCCTTTGGCATGTTCGGCCTGCTACACCTGTATCCTTTGCATCTTGAATTATCTTTATAAAACCACCATATGTTAGCACAATTTAAGATGTAATTCCTTGATTACAACAATCCTAAGCATTAATAAAATAAGACAATGATCAACCATACCTGTATGACTTGAGGGACCAAGTGAAGGAAAAACATCTATTTAGTATGCATAATAGAGTAGGATGAGGCAAAAAGAGGTAGATAAGGGTGGCCAAAAAGGGGTCATTTATGGGCCCAACAAATACTGAGGGTATGGTGATTGAAAAAACTTGACCATGTGTGGCTAGTAAGACTCAACTACATTAATCAAAGGAGACCAGAGGTTGATACCGAAAGAATGGGTGGTTCCTGTGGTTGTTAGAGTGTCGGGTAACCATGTGTATATAAGGAATAATTGGTGGGGTATCCATAGTTTTGGGCATGTTGGGGGACCAATTTGATGATGGGTGGGACTCCCATAGTTTTTGGGTGAGTCAAGGAGTCAATTTGATGATGGGAGGGGTTTCCATAGTTTTTAGTGGGTCAAGGAACCTTTTCTAAAATTAAGTGAGGGGTGCTTTGCAAACACAAAGATAGGTTCCCCATGAATCAATGCCATGCAAAGTGTTCCTATGGGAATAATTGAATATAATTAGGTTCTTTAAATGGAAGGTGCCCCATTGATATATTCATGGGGGTGATGATAAGAGGAATATTTTATAGAGGGATGAATGCTCATGAAGGTATGAAAATTTCGTGAGAAATGTTGCTTGTAATTGGTGTCAAGGAATTTGGTGGCCTAAACTGTATGAGGTGTGGGAGTAAATGCACAACTATGAAATAATTTTCTTCGAGTGGGTTACTTCCCTTAGAGGGAGAAATTATTATGCTTGTGGGAGTATCAACATCATGGTTCTCAAATCATGACAAGGATTGTTGTGAGAGAAAACCCATGGGGAAAATAGAGTGGTCCTCATTAGTGATGTTGATGGCACATCAATATTGGGATATTGATTACTGTATGGGATGGAGGCTTATTCTTGTAATGTAAAAGTTAGTTTAGATGTGTAGTTAGCAAAGGGAGAATGGTGGTTGACAAGAAAGGTTCATGATGATACCTTTGGTAAAATTCTTGCATCAATGACGATGGTGGAGGAAATATTTATGTTTTGTGAGTAATCCCGCACACATGAAACACCTTCCAAATTATAGTAAAGGACATGACAAGAGTATTCACAATGCATAAATAATAGCTCAAAACATGGTGCGCTTGTAGGATTCCTATCGAATTTAGACCCAAATGGGGCACTACTGATAAAGTAAAATGATGCATTACTATGGAGGTCTCAGTGTACTAATCATGATGGTATAGATGGTTCATCAAATAGATCTATGTTTTATTCCTGGGGAGGTTTTGAATTTCAGGCCATATTCTTTTCAAATTGGGTGGGCCCACTTTCCAAACATCATTTGTACTATTCGAATAACCTACTCCCTTGACAAATTTTGTGATTTATGATAGAAAGGGTCATCATTTTCCCAAGTAATGAGATATAGGTAAGACTAAATGTTTTTCCCATCATGTTTTTTCGGGTATATTTAGGGTTGGGGAGTTGATAGATGCTTATACAGATGATTTTAACCTTCAAAACTGTATAAGAAGTTTTTTCCATTTTAGCACATTAATAAATGATAAAAGGGATGTATTTAGTGTGGAAATATTATTTACAACAACATATAGGATGTAATTGATTCCTCACAACTCAAGAATTTCATAAACTATGCAGAAAAATAGTGAAAAGAGAAAAATTAACACATAGGAATAGTGCCAATAACTGAAGTTTCTATTACTGTACAACATGTAAATATGTCTGAAAAATAATTATAATACAATAAGTGAAAATTTTTATCATTTGGAGGAGAACTGGAGGCATACATGTGGCAGGATTATATTGGACCTCAAACCCCCTTAGGTGGACTGATGAGCTCCCAAACCACCTCAAAAAGTTGCGAATGGATATGTGAATGTGGGTGAAGCATTATAGGACATAAATTAAGGTATATTATGTTTTATGGAGTGCATGGGTGAGTGGGAGTGGCTCTAGGTAGCAATAAATGCTCTAAAAGCGAAACAAATACTCAAATATAATGCATGGGAGCCTATGGTCAAACCTGTTCCTTGTTTGAAGGAGTGGGAGAACACCAAATATTGAAATTTCGTAAATGATGGTACATGTTTCTATTTAATGATCAAATATGAGTGCTTTCATGCATTAATGAGTCCAAAACCCTCAAATACCTTGCTAGACCAACATAACCAAGGTTTAGACCATATGACATCAGTACAAGACAAATAAAAATGTGTCCTAGGTGTATTTTACCATGGTAATAGGTGGTATTATTCTCTAACACCCCAATTAATCATGACTTAGTGTAAACACATGAAAAATTTAGGACTTGGCAACTAAGGCTCAAGTCACCTCTTACAATAATTTATTTGTCCATATAACCAAGGTAAGGAGGAAAAACACATGGGAACTAAAAATACCCTCTAAAATGGACATGGATAAAAATATAAAAGTGAATATCATTCATCACCATGTGTCACCCACTCCAAGTAGTGACCTCATAAAGGTGAAGGTCTTCTCTGTGAAGCTCTTGGTGAAGATGCCAGCAGTTTGCTCTACAGATGGGCAATACTGCAATGATATCACCTGCTCATGCACCAATCTACAGATTTTTTGTATGTGTATCTCAATGTGTTTGGTCCTCTATATATGTACTATATTAGTGAAAATATTTATTTCACTTTGATCGTCACACCAAATGACAGTGGGTGAATCAAATGCAAAATAAAGTTCTCCAAGAATGCCTTGCAACCACACACATTGTGTAGATGCATTCACTGCTCCTATGTAATGGACCTCAATTGATGAAATGGATATAGTTTGTTGTTTATTACTTTACCAACATATGGAATTTTTGTCAATGGAATCTCTAGCTCAATTAGAATCAGTAAATCTAACTAGTTCTAGTGGAGAACTAGCAACACAGAGTATCACGAAGTGTTTGGTTTCTTTCACATAATGAAAGATCCTTTTAGTAGCATTAATATGGATCTCATGAGGATCCTACATATACCTTGCAACAACACCTACTGCATAATACAAATCAAGTCAAGAGTGTGTGAGATACAACAAGCTCCCAACTAGTTTCCTATACAATGAATCGTCCAACAATGGAGATGAACCAAAATCACCTAGTTTGACTCCTGAAAGGAAGGGACACTTGGATGCCTTATAGTAATCAATTTTGAACTTCAATACCAGGTATGCAACATACTTTGATTGGATGACCTTGATAACTTCATCAGATTTCCCAATCTCCAAGCTAAGGAACCGTTTCAACAATCAAAGGGCAGACATTGAAAACCCACTATGCAAAGAAGACTTAATTGAACCTATATCAGAAATGAAACTTTGAGTGATAAAAATATCATCAAAATAGAGTACTATAACATGAAATTAATCACTTAAATTCTTCAAATATACATTAGGATCATATTTGCATCTTTCAAATCCTAGTGATAGAATAAAGTTGTCAATATTGGCATACCAAGCCTTGGGGCCTTGCTTGAGGCCATAGAGAGACTTCTTCAACCTGAAAACAATTGAAGGGTCATGAATTAAACCTTCAATATGTTTCATATAAATATATTCATGAAGTTAACCATGAATAAAGGCACTCTTCACATCCATGTAGTGCACCTCCCTTTGCTTAGATGCAACAATAGCCAAAACTAGCCTAATAGAGTCTGTCTTTGCAACCAGTGCAAAAATACTGTATAGTCCAATCCTTGGATTTGAGAGAATAATTTGGAAACCAACCTGGAATAGTACTTGATATAATAACCATCAACAACCACTTTGTTCCTATAGACCCTCTTACATTGCACCAGTTTCCTCTTGGAAGGTAGAGGAACCAACTCCCACGTTTCAATGTCTTGCAAATACTTGATATATTTTTGCATGGTTTTTTTCCATCTTGGGTCATGTGATGATTCCTAATATGAGTGAGGATCATATCCAACAATCATGAAGAATATCTCTGGAATATTTGAATCATAAGTGGAGAATTCATTGTGAAATTGAGGTCTTGTCTTCTTGGAGTCTAGTGGATCTCCAACCAGACCACCAGCTACTTGTATGGTTTTTTAAGCCCATTTTGGACTTATGGATGAGTCATGATATTCATTCATGTCATAATATTAATATTCCATATTATAATTAGAAAAAATAGATAAATAATCATCACTTACATCATCATTGAGTGGAGGGTGTGAGCATTCCTCCTTGACTAGTTCTATCTCCTGCATGGGTTCTTCTTTGAACTGTACACTTCTTTCAATGAATGTTTTCTAAGATGAAGGATAAAATATATTTTGGCCCTTTGGATCATCAACACATAAAACTATTATGGAATCCTTTATTTTAGGTTGCAATTCCTTTCACTTCTCATGAGGAATTCTAGCCCAAGCCTTTGAGCCAAAAACCCTGAAATTAGAGACATTGGGCTTGTGACCACTCGAAGCCTCAAATCTAGTTTTATATTCCAATGATTTGTGTGGAAATATATTATTAACATATGAAACACAATTTATGGCTTTATCCCATATATTAGGAGACAAATACTTATCCTTCATCATGCATGTGGCCATATCCTTTAGTGTTATATTCTTGTGCTCTGCAACACCATTTTGTTGTGGTGTGTAGGGCACAAATTGTTGCATATGGATGTCTCTCTCTTCATAGAGATGTTGTAGGTTCTTGTTGAAATACTCCTTCCCATTATCAGTCCTAAGTACCTTGATTTTATTCCCACTCAATTTTTCTACCAAATCCTTGAACACTTTGAAGGTCTTAAAAAAATCATATTGTTTCTTGAGAAAATACACCCAACAATACCTTGTGAAATAATCTATGAAAGTCAAAACATACCATGAGTTTCCATAGGAGGGTGTGGGAATTGGTCCTATCATATATGAATGGATCAAATAAATCACTTTTATTTCCCTCCTTGTCTTTCCCTTGTCATATTTTTCCTCGACATGTTTCCCAACTATGCACCCTTTGCATGTGCCTTTGGAAAGCATGATACTTGGAATCCATTCAACCATGTTTTCTTTGCTTAGTGCTTGAATATACATGTAGTTGAGGTGTCCAAAATTATTATTCCATAGTTTTCTGGTCTTGTTGGCATGTGACAGGAATTCATTCCCTTGGTATTAAGGAAGGAAGTGAGAGAACTTATACATCCTTGAATCATGGTCATCAATACCCACTGCAACAAATCAACCTGTAGAAATTTCTGAAATATCCATATCATTTTGAGTAAATGTTACTCTCTTGGTTGTACCTATGTGTTTCATTTGATAATGCAAGATTAGGAACATACAACACATTGTTGAAGTACTCATTGTCAAGGTAAATCTTGCCAATCCCTTTGGCTGGGATCTCAGAGTCGTCACCCATGAGAATGGATGGACCACTGTAAGGATGTAGGGACAAGAAGGAGTCTTGTATGGAATCCATGTTCCTGGAGGAACCAAAATATATGATGAAGGAAGAATATCCTGAATATCTAGAAACCAGTGCATGGCATCTATCCTTGTTCTATGAGATTAAACCTCCCTATTTATCCCTTTCTCTTTCTAGTATGGGAATGTTGTTCTTCTCAAGGAGTTGTGCAATCATGTGACAATAAGTGCACTATCTGGATTCTATCCTTTGTGACAATAAGTGCATTTTGTCTTCTCTTTCTTATTCTTCTCTTTTTTCTTGCTAGGATTCAAACCCCCATCTCAATATTTGGGATTCTCTTGCTTCTTCTTCTATTGCCACTTTGAATATTTGGCTTTATTATTTTCTTTGGCTTGATTCAAAGCACCTGCAGCAACGGATTGATCCTTGGTGAATTTGAAGGTACCCATTTGCACCAATTCGTCTTGTTCCCAAGTTAAAGACTCCATGAAGTATTTCAGTGTAGGAATTATCCAATTTCAAACTGTCATCTTTCCTGAGTGGAATGTGGAGGAAAACAATGAATACTCAGGTCCTAGATTTGAAAGAATGGACAATATCAGTTGCTCCTATTTCTTCTCGATGCCAAACTTTTTCAGTTGAAGTACCAAGGATTTGAACTTTGTGAATAAATCCTAGATGATCTCAAAGTGTGTTGGGATCATTGTGATCAAATTATTTTCAAGTTGGTGTCCTCTCATATCATCAATATTCCCAAATAATGAATCAATATTTATCCAAAATTCATTGGGTGTAGTAAGATTGTTGACATGGAAGAGAATATCCCTTTAAATATTGAGACAAAGCATCTTGAATTCCTCATCCAACCTATTGATGTACTTCGATATTTCCATAGCCGATATGGGATCATTCTCAATCCCCATGGTTACTATGTAGATTCCTTTTGACCTCAACTGGATCACCATTTTGGAATTCCATTTGAAATAGTTAAATGGTGTTACAGAGAGAAATTCCTATGGCTTGGGGTACCACAACAGACAGCTTGACTCCAGAAATCAATCCTTTCCAATATGCAATAGAAATTAAATGTCTAACACTAAAGGATCAGACCTCGTACCTTATTCTGGACGGTTGAAGTAGATCCCTGTTGAGCTTGAATTGATAAATTACTTCCTCAACAACAAGTAAACAATGCAAGCATACTATATATCATGGTGTTAGATCTATTATAGCATATATAATCAACAATGTATAAGCATTTGAAATCATCCCATGGATAAAATATTCATTCAAACACACATTATTGGGCAGGAAAAGATATTTATATTAATATAAATAAGAAATTACAATAGATACAACCTCTGTCAGCAAGTATGCGAACCAGAGAAACTGAATCCCCCACTTGTGCCTCCACCACCTCAATCCTCCATCTCTCGATAGCAAGCTCACAAGCAAAAGGAAAGCTTGGGAAGAACACAAAAGTGCTCCAAGGGACAAAGGGATGCAGACTCAAGCATAAGTTTTGGAAACAATGGACTATAGTTTCTTTGCTGTCAATTCTCTCATATGCCTTCAATGTACCATAGAGTTCCTTATATAGCTTTTCAAAGGGGTAATGAAAGGTCAAATCCAAGTGATCTCAAGGAATAGGGAAGGCTAGGAGTCAAGTGAGTCGGATCCATGTCAAGGAAAACTCCAAAAGGATTTGGATTTTGTACACATCCCGATGTATCATTTTTCACATGTTTTTAGGGATGGTTAAGGAAACATCAAAGGACAAAAAATGGTCCACAGTGTCTAAGGAGTTTGTAGAGGGACAGGGGAAGGACATACAAAGTGTGATTCACCTAGAGTGGTAAAATAAGCTATAACAAATGGGGTAACCAAGACATGACTCTGCTCCATTTCTTCTTGTGGACTGAGTGACAAAGACACTGGAACTACCTGCAATGAAAACACTTGAATTTTTCTAGAGGAGGCCCTATCTTGGAACTCAAACTCTATGAATTTGAATTGTATCTCTAAAGAGATATGATACCATGTTAAAATATGATTCACAACAATATCTAGGAGCTAAGGGAATACTCACAACTCAAGAATTTCACAAACTATGCAGAAAAATAGTGAAAAGAGAAAAATTAACACGTAGGAATAGTGCCAATAACTGAAGTTTCTATTACTATCCAACATGTAAATATGAATGGAACATAATTATAATATAGTAGGTGAAAATCGTTAGCCTTTGGAGTAAAATTGGAGGCATACATGTGGGAGGCTGAGATTGGACCTCAAATCCCTCCAGGTGGACCAATTAGATCCCAAACCACGTCAAATGGTCACGAATGGCCATGTGAACATGAGTGAAGCATGATATGACATAAATGGGGGTAGGTTAGGTGTGATGGAGTGCGTTGGTTGGTGGGAGTGGCTCTAGGCAGCAGTAAATGGTCCAAAAGAGACAAAAACACTCAAATACAATGCATGGATGCCTCTGATCAAACTAGTTCCATGTTTTAAGGAGTGGGAGTACACCAAGGAATAAAATATAATAAATGAGGGTTTATGTGTCTCCTAAATGATCAAATATGGGATATTGGGTGCATTAATGAGTCCAAGAACCCCAAATACCTTGCTAAACCAACATAACCAGGCTTAATTTGGACCATATGACATAAGTACAAGACAAATGAAAATGTGTCCTATGTGTATGTGACCATGGTACTAGGTAGCATGATGCTATAACAATTAGCATGAGTGTAACACCTAGGTTTTGACCCCGTTTGCATTTAAATAAATGATGTAAATAATCATGGTGCGGAGCTAGGAAAAATCCACACCATCGATTTAGTATTGTTAGAATATTAATATATCATTAGTACCTTAGTTACACTAATTAGTCAATATTATTTCCTTTTTAAGCTTTAATACACTATGAGGTGGACTAGGGGTGCTTAGGTGGACATATGCCATGTCAAGTTGAGGTTATATGACCCACATGGGTACTTTAGCATATTCATCCAACCACATATTCATAGCCATAATTTATAGTGTGCTCCCATTCATTGAATGTGGACAGGAAAGTTGACTTGGGGCGCTAGAGTGGGATTTTGCCCAAATTTGGCTTGATTTGGTGCAATTAATGTTGCATTGAGAGTTTAAACCATATATTTTTACACACCCACACTTTACAAGGTGTAATAATTGACCCAACACACATAATCCATGCCACTTCAGAAATTCATGTCCATTTGGAGAAATTTGGGATGAGATTGGCCCACCTAGGGGGGTTTGATGCCAATTTGGCAATTTTGGGATTTTTGCTCACAATTGGCTTCCAAATCCATTCGAAAATATTATGATGTATTTATAAACCTATTAATAACAATTTCAGAGTGAGACAGTCCAAAATTATCTTGTTTCCAACTATCATTGTGTGTAATTTAACTGTAATTTGATGGTTTTTGCTGAATATTGCACCCAAATTTGATTTGTGAAATTCACTAATGCTCCTAGATTCTCCTATGGTTTGAATTAATCACTTTATGGTTTGAATTTCTCACATGGTATCAGATCTGGTTGGAGATTTTTGAGTTGCAGACCAAATTCTTAGTGGATTTGAGCTGCTCTGTTAGTGAATTCCAGATAAAATCGAATTGCTGAGTGTAAATCAGTTAACAATTTCACCACCATTAGTGTGGGAATTAATGGAGGATACCCACATCATGCTAACACCTTTCAAATTCTTTGAATGGAAGGCAGAGATGGTGATTCAATTGAGAGCCAAGGGGATTTTCAGAGTTACTATGGGTACTGAAGTGGAACCAAATTCTGCCGCAGAAAAAGCCAAGTTTTTTAAAAAATTGGATGAAGCATATGGTTTGTTGTGTCTAAGCATATTGAGAGAGTTGTTGTTCCACCTTGACAGTTTGACATCACCAAAGGAGGTTTGGGAGAATCTTGAGTCTCTATAATTTGGCAAAATTTATGAGCTACATGGTCACCGACTTGAGAATGAGCTGATAAGCTTGAGCCCAACACACTATAACACAATACAGGACTTATTCACTAAGTTCAAATCACTTGTATTGTAGTTAAAACAATGTGGGATTGAGAAGAAGGAAGATCAACTAATCTTGTCTATACTTTTGAAGTTGGGGCCAGAGTTCTCAGTCTTTGTGAGCACATTTCACTCAGGCAAACTCACCCTTCAAAACTGGAAAATGCCAAGTCTATAAAATTTCATGGAGTTACTCAGTCAAGAGAAGGACAAATTGGTCCAAATGGGTTCCATCAAGACCAAATATCAAGCACTAGTAGTGGGGGTTTCGAATTCATCAAAGGGCAAACCCAAGTCCGAGAATTCGAAGTTGCCGGACAAGAATAAATTAGAAAAACCCAAATCTAGTGAGGGAGCTACGAATCAACCCAAAGAAAAGGAGAAGAGAGGGAAAGAGAAGGCTAAATGCTCTTATTTTTGGAAGGGATGGCATCCATAAATCTCAATCTTGAAGGAAACCATAGACACCATGGCGTAGTTGCTGGAAAAGAACAACATTCCAGTTCCTGACAGCGCTAGGAAGAAAGATGGCAACTCTAGGTCAAGTGAAGGCAAGGAGAAATGTCATGCATTGGTGGCAGGTACTTCTAATTCCTCATCATTTATTATTGATTCAGGAGCTTCCAGGAATATGGTATCTAGGAGAGAACTCTTCTCCTCCATGAGTTCGAATGCTGGCACAACAGTTCGAAAGGGAGATGATTCTGAAATCTAGACCAGAGGGATTGGGAAAAATGATTTAGACCATGGGTCCTTCAGTGATGTACTATATGTACCAAACCTTGCAGCAAATTTGCTTTCAGTCTAATAGATGACCCATACAAGAGAGACAAATAGAGTAATCTTTACTCTTGACTCTGTAGAGATTTTTGAAATCTCAACAGACCAAATTGTTGTAGTTTGGTATGCTGATCATCATGAGAGAATGTACAAATTCTCAAATTTCCTCCCTCCTTCTAGTGATCAAGCACTTCACTCACATGCCAATGAAGTTTCCAAAATATGGCATGATAGGTTTGGCCATATGAATTATAGATATCTCCAAACATTGCACAAAGAAGGAATGGTGGAAGGTCTTCCACAAATTCAACCATCTACTGGAGCATGTATTGGATGTGTGATTAGGAAGCATCCTGAGAAGAGCTACGAGAAAGGGAAGGAAAGGAGAGAAAAACAACAACTTGGGTTGGTGCATTATGATTTGATTGGTCCACTACCCACTCCCTCATATGGTGGATCTAGGTATGTGCTTACATTTATTGATGAATACTCTCGATTTTGCTGGGTGTATTTTCTGAAATTAAAATCTGAGGTGTTTGAGAAACTCAAAGTTTGGAAAGCACTAGTAGAAAATCAGAGTGGGAAGAAGATAAAAGTCTTTAGGACTAATAATGGAAATGAATACGTGAATAAGAATATACAACAATTTTTTGAGGAGTGTGGCATTCAAATGAAACACTCAACTCCCTACACACCACAACAAAATGGTGTGGAAGAGAGAAAGAATAGGTCTCTCAGATAGATGGAAACTTGCATGATAGAAGTGAGGGAACTTAATCCCAATATATGGGCTGAAGAAATCAGCTATTCTTCTCACATTCAAATAATATCCTTCCACAAATCAGTGAAATGGATGACACCTTATGAGGCATGGTTTGGTGAAAAACCAGATGTCTCAAATTTAGGATATTTGGGACAAAAGCATGGGCAAGAATTCCTTCAGAGAAGAGGAAAGCCTTGCAGCCACAAAGAAAGGAGTGTTTCATGGTTGGATATGGTGAAGACACCAAATGGTACAAGCTATTTGACACATCCACTTGCAAATTGTTTTTTGAAAGAAGTGTCAATTTCAAAGAAGAGCCAATTCCAGACTTTGAACTTCCATCGGGGGATTGCTCCTCTCCTCAACCATTCGAAGATGTAAGTGATGAAACATGCTCTTTTTTTTTCTCATAATTATGATATGAATGTTTCTGAATATTATATTTCTGTATATAACTCACCATCTAGGCCCAAATGGGCTGAAAAAAGTCTCCAAGAAGCCTGGGAATCAGTAGGCAATTCTCAAGAGCCTAGGAGAACTAGATCACAAACTAGTAAGGATTCATTTGCTAGTGATAGTGCTCTTGCTGAGCACTATTACATGCTGATAATTTATGACACATAGGCATATCAGCAATCTTGTACATACCCAATATGGAAGTCAGCAATGGAAGATGAGCTCCAGTCCCTCCAAGTGAACAGTACATGGAAATTGGTTCCCCTTCCTCCCAAGAGGAAAGTTGTTCAATGTAAATGGGTCTACCGGACCAAAATTGCTGCTTATGGTTCTGATATAAAACATAATGCTATATTAGTGGCTAAGGGATATTCTCTGGTCCATGGAGTTGATTACACATAGACCTTTGCACCAGTTGCAAAGATGGACTCAATTAGACTAGTTCTTGTACTAACAGCTAGTAAGTGTTGGGAGGTTCACCACATGGATGTAAGGAGTGCATTCTTGCATGGTGAAATATAGGAGGATATCTATATTCATCTACCTAAAGGTTTCCAAGAGGATCCTTCATTAGTATGCAGGATGAAAAAATCATTGTATGGACTCAAGCAAGCACCTGGGGCTTGGTATGCAAAAATGGATGCTTTCTTGCTTTCAATTGGCTTCACAAGATGAAAATAAGACCCTAATGTGTATTTGCAGCAAAATGATGTTAAATTTCAGATCATTGTTCTCTATGTTGATTATCTTGTTATTACAGGTTGCTGCACCAATTCAATTGGAAAAATTAAGAACTCTTTGCACAATGAATTTGCTATGATAGACCTAGGATTGCTAAGGCAATTTTTGTGCATAGAAATTGAGCAAAATGGTAAGGTCATCTTGCTGAGTCAGTCATAGTATGCTTCAGACCTGCTGAAGAATTTTAATATGGCTGAGTGTAAGGAATCCAAGTCTCCCTTTCTTTCTGGTATTAAATTGCATGAATTTGGCAATTCCCCAATCATGGATATCACACTCTATAGGCAACTAGTGGGAAGCTTGCTCTACCTCACTCATAAAAGACCTGATTTGTATTATGCTATGAGTGTTGTAGAAATACATATGCACCAACCACATGAGATAAATTAAAAGGATGCTAAAATAATTCTTCAATATGTCCAGGGAACAAAAAAATTCGGAGTGCATTACACAGCTAGTTCCTCACTCCAACTAGCTGGATTTTCTGATTCAAATTGGGCTGGTGATCCAATTGACAAAAAGTCAACATCAGGTTTTGTCATAATGTTTGCTGAGGATCCTATTTTCTGGTTAATTAAGAAACAACAAACCATCTCACTTTCATCAGTAGAGGCCGAATATAGGGCAGCAGTCAATGCTGCAACTCAGTGTGTTTGGTTGCAGGGAATTCTTCAGGAGTTTGGTGTCACAATTGATTCTTCAACCAAGATTTGGGTGGATAATCAAAGTGCCATCAATGTATCTATTGATTTAGTACAGAGGCAGAGGAAAAATCACATAGAGATTCACATGCATTATATTTCGGTCTTAGTGCATGACAAGGTGATCTCACTGTGGTATTGCCCATCCACCGAACAAACAACCGACATTTTTACCAAGGATTTCATTAAGAATACCTTCACTTACCTGAGATATTTTCTTGGGGTGAGTGAAGGATGGCAATTTTCTATTATATAATTGCAGGTCCATCCCCATGTCTATTCTTGAGGGGAGGTTTTTCCCATGTGGTTTTCCTTCTTTCCTCGATTCATATGGACAAATAAAAATTGAAATTTCTGATTATGTACTTGAGGTGACTTGAGTCATTGTTTCCAAGGCCTTCATAATTTTGTGAGAATACTTAGTTGTTGGATTAAGGGAGGGTTTTAGAACAATAATCCATCATTGGTACCTTACTTACACTAATTAGTCAATTTTATTGCTTTTTTAAGCTTTAATACACTATGAGGTGGACTAGAGGGTGCTTAGGTGGACATATGCCATGTCAAGTTGAGGTTCTATGACCCACATGGGTACTCCAGCCTAGCCATCTAGCCACCTATGCAAAGCCATCATTTTTGGTGCACTCCCATTCATTGAATGTGGACAGGAAAGTTGACTTGGGGTTTGTTATCTCCTAAAAGAAATTAGTTTTAAATAAGTCCACTCACACAATTTATTTTTACATAGTAATGAAGTTTTTAGGGAATATTATGAAAGATGTTTGGGTAATTAAAAAAGTTGTAATATTTGGTGTTCTGTTTTCAAGAAAATTTAAAGTTTTAGTTTTCGATGTCTTAGGTGAACTTTCCCACAGTTCATTAGCCACCGAAAAGCCCATCTTTCAGCAGCTAACAGTTTCAACTCAGGACCACGTTAACCAGTGAAATCCTGTTGATCACGTTTTTATAAAATTTTTGGGAAAAATGGATTTTCGGTGGCTTAGGAGAACCTACCAGTAGTTCATTAGCCACCGAAAAGCCTTGGTTTCAATGGCTTAGCAATGGGTCTGAGAAGACAATCAACCACCGAAAGATCATTAACTACGTTATTGATAAAATTTGGAAATGGGCATTTTGGTGGCTTGGGAGAATGTGTCAACAATTCATTAGCCACCAAAAATCCTAGCTTTAGGTAGCTTGTGAATAAAACCCTAGATTCTCTTAACCACTGAAAAGGACAAAAGGGGAAAATGGTTATCTATCCTTCAAAATCAAACTAGTCAGCATGAGGGATGTCATAATTCAGAATGATTAACCATCAAAAATACCAAGGAACTTCTTTAAAGCATAAATTGATGGGTAAGAGGTCATTATTGATTTGAAATGACTGATGGAAATCAAAACCCTAGCTTGTCCTCCATCTATCCCACGACTATAGTAAACCTCCACGAAACACCAAGTTGAAATTGAAAATGATTACTCGGTTGGCTATCTTGTGGATATCACCAGAATCCACCATCATCTCACTCGAGTACCGATCAAGTGGTCCACCCCCCAAAATCAACACCATATCCTTAGTACACTCCTCACTTTCTACATGCATCTTTACTGCTCAAGGCCATCCTTGAAACTAGCACGCTAAATTCCATTCATAGAGTTTGAATTTTGGTTTTTGCAGATACTATGAAGCACAACTCAGAGACAAAGAAAGGAGGACCTACCCTCATATAGGAACTAGGAGACATTAGCTATATTGACTCACATCTAGAAGTCTACCAATTCTTCAAAGATGCAGGCTGTTACAGATTTTGTGAGAAGATTCAAGGTTCACACCAATAGATTACAAAAGCATTTGCCCTTTCTTTTGATGGCTCCAAGGTGCTGATAGGAAAGGAAGAGTTCCTAGTGGATGAAATCCTAATTGCAGAAGTGACAAAACTCTCAAGAACTAGGAAGAAGTGGTTTAAGACCACCATTACTAAAAATGTGGAGTTCAGATCATATTTAAAACCTGAACACAAAAATATAGTATGGAAGAAAAGTGTTCCATCCACCTAGCTAGAGGAGAGGTGGAAACAATTATTGAAAGCAATTTTAGTGTATATAACCTGTGAATGAAGGTACAACAAGGTGATGATATATCACTTCAAGTTGATACAACTCATTTTCCAATAATTGCTGCAAAGAAGAAACATAGCATGGACATATTTTTTATTCTGGAATGAGTTTGAAATAGGCCTATAGGTAGAAGGTAAAGGAAAGTCCCCTTCAAATATATCCACCACCCCTAGGAGTGGAAAAAGGAAAAGGAGGGCTATCTCACCAGTAACAGTGGATCAGCCTTCTCCCACTTCTAAAACCAGCCAAGCTAAAAGAAACCTAGACTTTAGTGGAAAGGAGAAGGAGGTTCCAACATAAAGTGAAAATATTCTGAACTTACCCTAATCAGACTCAGAAGAAGAAAGGGAGGAATAAGTTGACCTAACAGAGCAGGTTGCAGCAGAAAATGAATAGTTTCCTTCACCAACAACAAGGGAAGGGCAGGATGAACCAATAGGAGATACCTCCTCAAGCAAACCTAGGTCTCAAAGAGTCAACCAAATGCTAGAGCAAATACATGAACTAGAGGTCTTGGACAGGGAGATAAAAAGAAATAATGCAATATTAACCAAGAGAAATAAGGAGTTGCACAATTATGTTCTGGAGATGAGAGGGATGTATGTCCTATTGAAAAGAAGGAATATGAGGCTGATGAAGGACAACACTAGACTTTACAAAATGATTAGACTGATGATTTTACAGAAGAACAATTCAAACGCTAGCCCTCAAGCTCATCTTGCACTAGAAACCCTAGTTGAGGCAGCAATGAGCCTTCAGAATCCAGATGCAGCCCATGATGCTGCTTTTTTTTCCAAACCTTCTGCAGGCTAAAGAAGTTCCAAAAGATCAATAACAAAGATGAAAAGGGATAATTGGAAGGCTGAATACAATTTTGTAGAAGCAAAGCTTTCGGTGGCTTAGGCGAATGCAGAAGCGATTCATTAGCCAATGAAAGCAGAGATTTTGGTAGCTAATAGACTTGAGATATTGTTTCCTTAACCACCAAAAGAAAAAAAGGGTTCAGAAATATATTTTGGCACACAGAACCAATTTTGGTGAATACAAATATCTCAGGGATGAAATACAAAGCTAAAAGTTGCTGAAAAACACCATTGGAGGAGGTATGTTCCGGTTTTGAGGATACAATCAAGGAGAAAAGGGCCACAAACCCTACCTGTTTTTTACCCACAGTGGCTTATCTATTAGATGATAGGTTATAGCTCTACTTTAGTACTCACTGCAGTCATCAAAGAGTTCAATGAGTGAAAACATGTTAGATTTAGATAGACTAGTAGCTAAATTAGGGTTTTTGACCTAATTTTGCAAAAAACATTTATTTTATCTATTTTTAGTAAAATAGATCCAAGTTTTGAGGATCTGAATATTTTTGTAAAGGATATAAATCCTAAGACTTATGTTAAAGAAAAGGTTCAACTTAGGGGACCTTTATACCATTATCATTATCAATATTCTCATGTTATTCATGACCTAATATAAGCTATTTTGCTATTATATGTTCAACTTCCATATCTTTTTATGTTATGTTCTTGTGCTTGAATGTCCGATTCAGGTTTATTCATGTTATCTAATATATGATAGCTTCCATCCTATCTGTATGTTGATGAGTTCAATTGCAAGCACTTTTCCTTGTTATGATTAGCCATTTGTATGTAATTGCTTCATATATGAATCTACCAGCATAGAAAGTTCTCCATCTGCTCACCCTATTATCAAACCTCTGAACATTGGTAGTTACAAGCCTTATCTTTTGATTGATTTTTATGCATATCTTGAGCATGTGAGGTCCTTTAGGTCATCTAACTTGATCTATTTAGAAAAACCATAAAAACATTTAAGTTACCAGGCATCCTCGAGATGCGACCTAGAGGAGTTTCGTGGAGTGATAACAAATTGGTGCCATTGCTGTGGAGAGGATATTGAATATTAGCTTCCATGGGAGATGACATAGATCCTAATTTGATGGTAGACAAATTATGGATGCTATTCTGGTTGTAATCATTTATCTGGAAAATCCATTGGAATAAGGTGGCTTCAAGAAGACCAAGTACCAGATCAAACCCTCAAGGGCCACCATTATCACCTATTTCATATACAAAAGAGATCATAAGAAGAGCTATGGATTAACTAAGGCAGACCTCTAGATATACAAAGGGAGATACATCAAGTATTTCAAGAGATATTCCTGCTATTATTTATTCTGCTAAAACATATAATTCTCAGGAATTTATAAATACATTAGAAAATTTTAGGGTTGAGGGATCTTCAAACACTGCTGCTTGTGAAGATCCAATCCCTGGTGACTCCACTGAGATAAATCCATCATGCACCCCCTCTCAGCTTCTACTCTCACCAGTAGTATCTCCTTCTGCCCTTTCCATACCCACAACCCACATGGCTACCCCACTGACCAAAATGGAAAGGATCCTTGTAGCTAGGTATGCCCCTCTGAATTTGCCTAACCCCCTCTCTGCTATGCCTACTGGAGACTATCTCAAATACATTGCTAAATTTACTGGAGAGGGAGATTTTACAACTGAAGAACACCTAGAAGCATTCTATAGTTATGCTGAGAACATAAACATAGAACAAGAAGATGTGTGGACTAGGGTTTTTGTGCAAATCCTATATGATCAGGCTAGGAAGTGGTTCAAAGAGCTGCCTGCTAGATCAATAGTAGGCATTGAAGCCTTAAATGACATATTTTTGAAGCACTGGGGAGAGAGAAGAGACCATATTTGTTATATCACTGAGTTTATTATTCTAAAGAGGGAGAATGGTGAGTCTGTTTCTAACTTCACCAAAAGATTTAACAAGATGTTCAGCAAGATCCCTGCTGCAATCAATCCAACTGACACATTAGCTAAGATAACTTATGCCAATGCCTTTGAATTTAAATTCTTCCTTCTACTCAGAGAAAGAAGACCTGCATCCCTGTCACTCTGTAGAAATAATAGATCAATGTTATGTGCAATGATGCTAAGAAGAAGCACAGGAAATATATCTTGCTACTAAGAATTATCACAAGCATACAGAGGAAAAGTAGAGAGAAGAAAAGAGACTGAATCACATGAATGAAAAGATGAATATTGGTGTGTATCCTTCCATTTAATAATTATGAATAATATTGTACATAAATAGTACATCCCTCATAGGAAAATCAAATTGTATGGAAACAACTCATAAAGCTCAAAAAGGCCGACTTACCAAAATATAGAAAAACCCCCATATGTGGATAAAGCACTTACCAAATCTATCAAGGACCTCATGAGTTGGAAAAAGCATGAGTGATTTGTGAAGGAGATGGAAAAAACATGCTAATCCTAGAAAATGGAGAAAAAATAATGGAGGATGGGTTGGAAACAAAAGCTCCCAGTTTCCTAGTTGACTAGCTTTTATCTTATCCATAGAAAAGCAGGAAAAGTAGAAAAAGCAGAATAAATCATAATCTACTGTAAAGTCCTGTATACTAATTCTGGATGGTCAAAAGGTGGTCAAATCAACCCAGAATTGGAAATAAATCATTCCTAGGATATAGATGGCATGTATTGACTTTAAGGTGCAAGTGGATGCCAACTAATTAAGCTAGTGGGTGAATAATCAATCAAATAATGATTAATTATTTTATCCTAAGTTCTGAGTGGGTTTAATATATTCCAACACCCCCCTATAAGTCTGAATTTATGATGGTATGAAAAAAAATATGGATGCATATAGGGCCCAGCAACAAGGCTATGGTCACCCTTTAACAATTATTATGTCCAAAAAAGTGAGGAAAGAGGCAAAAACACATGGGGAAAATCCTCCCTCAAGATAGGACAAGGCACAAAATTTGAAATATGTATTCAACATATCTTCATATTCACTTTAATGAGCTGACTGAACTACTTCTGGATGAAGGAATTTTTGAAGAAATCATGAACTCCATGATCATGCGCTGGAGTGTAGAACCTGCAAGAAGGAAGAGGAGAGACTCCTTGTATCTCATCAACTAATGAAGTAGGAGCATTATCTGAATGCTTCTTTCTACTGTCAAACTCTGATATGTAAACATAATCTGAAATGGAAAAGAGATCTGTGCATAGTCCTTTCCAAAGAGTACACAAAATAAGGTAATTTATTTCACACCCAATTCCCTGAATAGCTGCAAAATTGTGATGTGAATCACATGTCAATATTCCAATATGATGTAGCACCTGTATAGATCTAATATGAGGCTGATAAAACTCTGATATATCAGAAATATTATCATATGGAATAGAAAGGACAAAGGCTTCGGTGGCTCCATGAGGATATAGGGCTAGACTAGGAAAATTATGAGCAACTGGGGAAAAATGATAGGTGTAAAAATATGAATGATGGATGGGCATAAGATCTGAAACATAAGTGTTTAGAACAGATCTAAACATGTTTAATATCAGTCCATATATGACTAAGTACATGGATAACCAGCCACTGAAAGTTAGGAAAGACTTCAAACCATGTAAGATAAATATCACTGCATAAGAGACCAATGAGGAATCAACTAGTGAGCTTGGGATTTGTATAGTATTTGGATTATTCAGAGGTATGGTAGATGGTATGGATGGTGATATTATATGTGTATAAACCTACAAATATGCTTCTAAATCAGAATCCAAAGGATCACATATAATCATATCAATAGACTCATGGGAATATACTGGTAATGAATCCTCTGTATGAAAGGAGGAAAGAATGAGATGTTCACAATATTCAAGAAGGATATTAGTATTCATGCCAAGAACAAAGGAGGATATTTTGAATCACATGATATCAAGTAAGGTAAGTGGTATGACACAAAGAAGGCTTGATGTGGCTAAGCAAACATCCTGGAAGTCATTGGGTTGCACACCATCAATGAGATAGGTATGCAAAAGGTGTGAAGAATCTGGAACATAGATCTCATAATCTAAGATAGGAGATTTAGAGAAAAATGAATGGGTTAAATGATCATAATCAATATCAGAATTAGCTCCATATGTTACTTCTTTTTCATCAATAGTATCACAAGAAGAAAAATCACCTTCAAGAGACACAAAAAAAATGGCTCTTCAATATTTGCTTCTTCATTGAAGGAGGAAGCATTCGAATGAAAGAGGGAAGCAGAAACATGAAATTTATGAGAAACTTATTCATCATTATCAACTTCATCAGAGAATGTATATGCCAAGAAATCTTGAGAAAGAGAACAAGAGGAGATGCTAGGTTTGCTCCATGCTTCATCTTCAATTTCCTGCAAACCAAAAGCTTTGTCCAAAATTTTCCAAAGCTCAAATGGAAATTCAGTAGAATCTATGAGATGATATATATTTGGAGACATTCCCAAACAAATAATTCCATAATATCTATCACAATTATTTATCCAATCAATCTTCTCTTCATGAGACTCAGGTTCACTCAATGCACCAATGGAGACATCAAAGAAACATTGCCTCTTCAAGTATGCACTCATCTTTGGCTTCCAATCAGCATAGTTGAAAGGAGATATTAGAGAAAATTTTGAATCCATATTGAAGTTGTTTATATGTTCTAAGAGATACTCTTTGCAACCTACAAAATAAACTAGGAGAAAATCTTGTAAGCTAGACAAGCTCTTCTTCAGAGAGGGATAGGAGACTAGAAGTGCTCCTCAACTCTGTAGAAATTGATCAACCTTGTAGCTCTGATACCATGTAGAAATAATAGATCAATGCTATGTGCAATGATGCTAAGAAGAAGCACAAGAAATAGATCTTGCTACTAAGAATTCTCACAAGCATACACAGGAAAACTAGAGAGAAGAAAAGAGACTGAATCACATGAATGAAGATATGAATATTGGTGTGTATCCTTCCATTGAATAATTATGAATAATATTGTACATAAATAGTACATCCCTCATAGGAAAATTGAATTGTATGGAAACAACTCATAAAGCTCAAAAAGGCTGACTTACCAAAATATAGAAAAACCCCATAGGTGGATAAAGCACTTACCAAATCTATCAAGGACCTCACGAGTTGGAAAAATCATGAGTGAGTTGTCAAGGATATTGAAAAAACATGCTAATCCTAGAAAATGGAGAAAAACTAATGGAGGATGGGTTGGAAACAAAAGCTCCCAGTTTCCTAGTTGACTAGCTTTTATCTTATCCATAGAAAAGCAGGAAAAGCAGAAAAAGCAGAATAAAGCAGAATCTATTGTAAAGTCCTGTATACTAATTCTGGATGGTCAAAAGGTGGTCAAATCAACCCAGAATTGGAAATAAATCATTCCTAGGATATAGATGGCATGTATTGACTTTAAGGTGCAAGTGGATGCCAACTAATTAAGCTAGTGGGTGGATAATTAATCAAATAATGATTAATTATTGTATCCTAAGTTGTCATTGGGTTTAATATATTCCAACACACTCATGTAGGATGCTACCCTGGAAGTTGATTCCAACATCATTGCATCTCAGAAGGTCAAAGGAAAGATAGATAGGAAGAAGCAACCCACATATCCTCTTGGGGATTCTTCATCAGAGAATAAAATTGACAAAATGGCCAAAATAGTGGATAGTTTGACTGTTGAAATGTCTAGGCTTAAAGACTGAGGGAAAATTCCTGTGAAGGATAAAGGGCCAAATGATTTTTCTCCCATAAACCCTAATTTTGTCCCTTACAGAAGAAATAAGCCACCATATGAGATCCTTCAAAGGGATAGGAATCAGGCTGAGGATCAAAGAATTAGAGCTCCCTTTCAGAATGCTGTACTAGAAGAAGAAACGGAGTTCACTCAAGAAGAAAGAGAGGGAGAAGACAACATCGAATGCATGGAAGATGAAGTTGATTACTCTTTCTTGACACAAACAGATAATGAGGAAGCCCTAATAAATGAGTAGATCACCGAAGAAGCATTATATCAGGAAGATGATCAATGAGGTTACAATATGAGGTGAAGGCTTGTATCTCCCCCTAAGAAGAATTTTGTTCCTCCAAAACAGCCTGCTACTCCAGCTAAGAGGATTGTTATTCCACCAAAGAAGATGGTTGTCACTCCAAAATAGTTGTAAAGGCCATTACAGTCATCATCCCCTGATCTTGTCCAACTCAAAGCTCCATCACAAGAGGTAAGGGTTTCTGACAAGCTATATTATTCCTTCAATCTTGAGTCAGAAATTCAGAAATTGAAAATACCTTTCCCATTAATAGAGCTAATGAAGAATGATTCATTCAAATCATCAATATTGAAATCCCTTCAACCAAAAATATAGATAGATACTGACTTTTTCAATCTACAAGATGATAAACCCATGGTAACCCTAGGCCCTATGATTGAAAAGTTAGATGTGGCTTTTCCACCCTTCTACATATCATTGAATGTTGTTAACACCCAAAAAGTGTTCACTACCTCATCTACCCCACTATATGGCTCATTTGTCCATTTTTCTATTATATTTCCCTTGAAAACCT